>JARFJB010001443.1:1145000-1452500 GCA_036346205.1 Vesta saturnalis
CAGTCTTGTGACGTAAAAAGTGGAGGGGATGGTGCCTCAGCACTACTTTTGTATGTTGTAGCAATCAAAGTTTGTACAGTTATATCATACATATTGATTTATACATTAAAATATGACTTATTAAATTTTGTTTTAACTGTAAGGTATTTACAGTTGTTAAACGATTTGTAATTTTTATGTATCACAGATGTATGGGTACACATGGGTAATGAATTCCCGTAGTCACTTCTGTCGGCCAGTCCCGCGTTCTTAAGAAAGCTATACACGTAAAAAATAATTGTGAATTATTCTTGTTTGCAATTTGCGAGCTTTGGCAAGAAGTGGGTTCACTCTTCTACCCAAAACGTCCTCTTCTCCAGCAACTCTTTCATTCACTATTCTTCCAAAATCAAGTTCATCATCATCATCTTCACCTTCTGGGCCTGGAACATTATATTCAACACACATATTGTGCAAAACAGCACATGCATTTATAATTTTGCATGCCATTTCTGGGGAGTAATGAAGTACCCTATGTTTTAAAAGGCAGCGAAACCTCATTTTCAGTAAACCATTACAACGTTCAATAAGACATCGAGTTGTTTTGTGAAAACTGTTATAGGCTGCTTCAGGTGTGTTTGGGAGAGGCTCAATTTTCAGTGGAGTTAATAACCATGGTCTAAGCGGGTAACCAGAATCACCTGTACAATAAGATCATCGCTAAACTTGTAAATGATCCATATTAATTGAAAAACCTAATAAATGAAATGCTTTGTGGCCGTTATTATGTAGCTGTTCCATCAGTTGTCGTATATTTGAATTATTCCATATAAATGCATCATTTGTACTTCCAGGATATAAATCATTAATATTAATAATTCTCATATTGCTGTCGCATATTTGAAAGTACATTACCGATATTATTAAAATGTATTGTAATTTGCTTGGTAGTAGATAATTCTTACCAACTGTACATTAATCGAATGATAACTTTATCTATTTACATACATATGCGGTCATTACCATCCTGACGTTGAGGTGCAATGATAGCAATATGTGTGCAACCAATGCAACCTATAACACCCGGGAAACTAAACTTTGCGTAAAAACTGGAAAATCACGTTTATTGTGAAAGGTATAGGCACGTAATTCAAACAGTATTAGGTATGCTCACCGATCTCTATTAATAGCAAGTTCCAGTAAATTTTGAGGGAACTTTGCCCATCGATCAAAGATTCGTGGTTGGTTAAGAGCATCAGCAACATCTGCAATACATCTCGACACAGAAGGTTGACTTATTGACGTGAAAATATTTGAGCCAGTATCAAGTTGATAGCTGCCAGTAGCAAAAAATCGTAGGGCAGTTAAAATCTAAACACAAAAATGATGACATCTACTGAATACAAGTAGATTTTAAAAGGATTTTACCTTTGTTTCAACACTTAGTGCAGAAAGTCGAACAGATGGGGGAACAAATTGTACGATTTCATTTGCAACAATACGAGCTAGTTCTTTTGAGAGGCAAAACATTTTTATAAATTTAACATCGCTGAGCTGTTGAAAACCATCAATGCGTGGACGAAACTGTCTCCTACCTTCATCTATTGCAACTTCTGCTTCTTCAATAAGTTCTACAGCAGCTAACATCACCAATTCATCTAAATTCGCCATTTCACTTAAGCAATAATAATTATATAACGAAAAAAACACTAATATTTATGAATGACTGCTAAATAATAAACAATTCAACATTTGTTAGAGGAAACAGAGGTTATGCCCAAGAAGCGTGTATCGCATGCGAGATCTATTTTCACTCGAAAAATAGCGCTCGTTGAATAACACTCGAAAATTATCGTATGCGAAAGTTCAAGAATACCAATAGTGGGCGTCACACTCTGAAATCGAAAATTTTCGCATACGACACATGTCGAGTGAACTCGAGAATACGGCCTCTGAGGAGACGTAATTTATTCAATGAAAATCATTCATAAGGTTTTAGGTAATTTATCATATGTGGAGTATTTACCGGATTTACCAATTCGTGTACGTAGTTCAAATCTGGGCCAAAACCGATTGGGTCTTAAGTCATGCCGTAACTGGTTCTTATGACCGACACAATCAAGGTGAGCGCTGTACTGGTAGTACAATTTTAAATTTTATCTTAGATGTTAATCTAAATAAATTCGAGGACGGATTTATTAATTCGTGGCCCCACCAAGAAACAAAAAAATTATTTTTAAACATTTTGTACTTATGTACTTCATACAAACCCTTAAAAATTTTTTGCCGCCTGCAAAATATTGTTCGACCACCAACATTATCTCGTCATTTGACGTGTACCATCGACCAGAAAGCTCTGATATTTATGTATAGAATATAGCCACTATGTGGCATGGAGCAACAATTCAAATCCATAATGTTGAGCTGCGGTCAAGGCAATTTTCGCTTTGTGAACCGGAGTGTTGTCCACACCCATGGACACTTTACTCGGTATAAATTCAATTTAATTTTGAAATCTGTGCAGAAGTAAAGCGTAGTATTCTCCGGTCATAGGATGTTCCTTTTTGGAGATAACTAATGAAAATGATTCTCTCTTATCAGTTAAAGTTTCTGGAGGGCAGTGAGCTACGATGATACTACTCACGGATTGTTGTTTCAGCTCTGAAGTGAACTGCTGAACACACTTGTCATGTGCAGCCACACTAAAGATCTTGCTGAAAACGAATCAAAAGTTATGTACAGATATCGCAGTTTTGAAAGTTTAGATTACGGGTAGTCTTTTGTGCTGCTGCAGCTACATTTAAAATATGCACGATATTTTTTAACTGTAGTATATGCTACACTAGAGTAGCCCAGTGTTTCCTGAATGTTAATATGAATTTATTGTGGCGTCATACACTTCTGCAGATATTTAATTACAACTCTGATTTCTGTTTTCTATGTATGCGCAAAATTGCCAACAGAACTTTTTTAAATTCTCAATAATTGAAAACTTATCACAACAAATAAAAAACCGTGTGCATACAATTTAGATTTAACAAAGATCATTAAAAAATTACTATTTCTAAAACAGATCTTCAGACTTAGATGACAGTATAACACCCCCGAATTATGAAGAATCTAAAAAAAGAGAAAGAAAATACAAAAAAATTGTACTATACAGTGATTGTGATTTTAGATGCCGTCAACCTACTTCCGAAAAGGACTTTATCAGGTGATTTTAAAATGAAATGGTTTTAGACTATTGTAAACAACCTTAATTCGAACAATACAATAACAAACTTCAAAAGCCTTAATCGAAAACAAAACAAATGGCCAATATATAATATAGAAATATTTCATATATGATCGTTAATTGTTACATCGTAATCCTGTGGTTTACAAATGTTAAGCTCTACTCAAGCACCGCTTTACAATTAAAGTTTCAACCTAAGAATTTAGTTTTTAAACCTTTCCAGCAACGTTTTGAATTCGAAAGTTCAAAACCTGGATTGAAAGCCGTCAGTCGACAATTGTATCTGACCAATCCCACGTTTGGTAGAACGGTTGGGGAGGTATCGTTGTAGATTAGTCTACTTTTACTCTGAGTAGTACAGCTGTGCTTATTCCGGCCCACAGAGGGAAATCACATGGGTAAGAATAAATTTACACAACAGCGAGGGAGAAAAAAAGCAATTAAAATATTCATTGAGGTTTGTTTCTCAACTAAATGGTTTGTTGTTCAACTAAGGTGCAGCCAAGCTCCAGATCTAGGATTCATATCTAAAGCAAGAGGTCGATTAAAGCGAGGATCGCTTCTGTGATATGGTAAGGTGATAACATATCGGATAAGTGTAGCTCCGCTAAAAAGGTGGGTAAGAGACTTGTGTATAGACTACACTGAAACGACGTAGGATTCAAATCTAAGCTTAGGTAAGGGGCTCGGTTAACTCGGTGCATCTGACGTAAAATGTTGGTTTCTCAAGAGACTTGCATATAGATTAGACAACGGTCGAAGATTCGTATCCAAGCTTAGTTAGAGAGGCTCGCTTACAATGAGGCCTCGTTTCTGTATTAAAGAAGAGGCTTCATATCTATACTAAAAAGAAGGATTCATATCTAACTTAAGGAAGGGGGTTTATAATTCTAATAAGACGTTCTTATAAAGACAAACTGCATCTTCGCTAAATGATTGGTTTATTATAGACTAACGCCTAGACCGCATTCATATCTCGACTAAGGTGACGGTTTGGTCCTCTTCTAGAGCATGGTCTGTTTGTAGGGTAGGTGCTAGGAGTGGAGAAAGAAGAATGAGAAGTAGAAAGGGTAAGGTTTTATTTCTAGACTAACTGTAATTCCGAGATTCTTATGGCCAAAGTAAACGCGGTTCTGAGCTAAAGGTGTGATTCATATTAAAACTAGAGTAAATCCTTGGAAACGATTTTAAGTTATAACTGTTAGATAAAAATAGATCCATCTATTGCGACATCGTTTGTCTTTAGGTTATGTGAGGGTTTATTTCCAAACTAGGTGCAACTCCGCTACGATATTTAAGTATAAGTAAAGCAAGACTAAAAAAATCATATCTACGTGTAAGTACTTCCTATTTTTGATAAGGGCGTCTCAACTAAGATCTTATGGTAGCTAATGTGGGTGTGATCTAGGTTTAGGTCTTAACTAAATCGTGTACGGTTCTAAGTTAAAACCCAATATGTGATTCATATCATGTATCTAGACCACACCCTTAGTTCAAAACCGCGCTTGCTTTAGGAAAGATAAGAATCTCGGAATAGTGGTCTACCCATATGCTTCTCGTCAGTTATTTTTCCCCACTTCTATCACTTACCCTAAAATCAAACAGGCTTTAGTGGAGAAACATACCCTCACCTTAGATGAGAGATCAACCTGGCTTAGAAAAAGACCAGGCCTTATCAGGGAAACAAACCCATTACTTTAGTCTATATATGAACCTCTCAGTTGAGAAAAAAATCTTTTAGCGGACATGGAATTAGTCTTGATAAGAACCTCTTGTTCGAATGATAAACCTCCTACTTGAGTACAGAAACGAACCATAATCTTAATCGACCCCTCACATTAATACAGATATTAATATTACGTTTTAGCATAGATATAAACTCCCTACCTTAGTCTTGATGCAAATCTGAAACATAAATCCTCTTCTTAAATAGAGAAGCGAACCCTCACCTTAATGAAGCCCCTTACCTTAGCGTATGGAAATTAATCTCACGTCTTAAGTCTTCGTATTAGTAGACTTTTAAGCCTAGACAGACTTTACTTAACAAATAAACGGTTTAACCGAGAGACAAATCTTAGCCAAGATCTGATTCATCAAGAAACTTTCACATGTCATTTTCCCTATGCCAATTCAAATCGACATATTTATACTACTCTTCTTCTTTAATGAAGTGAATTAGTGATATTTCTCGCAACATAAAATTCCTTAAAAATGTACAAACAATAATTACACCAACGCTTGGTTTGGTTGAAATATACCTGCGTTATCATTACTAGCACCGAGTTGTAGTTTCTTAAATAACCTGCAATTATTTGTTCATTAATAGTTTTGGGATAATTCAGTTCCTTTGTTGACAATGGAACAAGATCATAAAACTGATTTTCATTTGAAAACACTTTGTGGAACAGATAATAATCCACGAATTTAAGATAAATCTGACGATTGTCGCTAGGAATGTTTCTAGATTACGCACAATCAGTTGTTTGTAATCCTCAAAATTGTCCAAGAACCCGTTGTTGCAGACCTTGGTCAGCAAAACGTTAAAATATTTTGTTTCGCATCACTAAATTTTCATACATGAACATTTGGTAACATCTGTTTATACAAACGGTTTCACATGTTCATCAATAATTTTCAATTACCATTTACCGAGGACGGTAACTGTAATTGTTATCGAAACGTTTAAATTTATATATAAGATAAATAAAAATTAGACGATTTAATACCCAAAGATACGTTTTTTTAATTATGTGTGATAATGGTGAAAGTTTATATTTTCATATTTTGTCGCAATTTCAGGTTTCGTCTAATGGCCATCTCAGACATTGTCTGTCATGTATTTGTTGACTCGTGATGATGGCCTTTACACTCTTATAATATCTTTGTTGGTGTTAGAGACATTTCAATAAAACATTCCATTTTGATATTTTTGATTTTATCTCTTTTTGGACTTATTTTAAGTAATATAAAATAATACAACCTCCTTTAGCGGGCTACACTAGTGCTTCATTGTAACCATAGTTTATGTCCAACGCTTCGTTTTTGGCCAACCATCATCAACTTCATTTATTTTAGATAAGGACAAACAAATTCTAACACTATTAACAGTTTTGAAATTCAGTTAAAACCCCTTTTAATTAAGAGTATGCTATCTTAGAAGAATTATCTCTTATTTTTAATAATAAATAATAATAATTAAGTTGAAGTTAGTAATGGTTCCCCAGAGACGAAATATAAAAAAAAAAAAAAATTATATTAACGTTATCCGATCGCCGTACCAAAGTGGTTTTAGATATCACTTACAAAATAAAACACGAGGGATGTACAGTATTTAATGTCCCTAGCATAGAATACAACACTATTTTCCAACATAATCCCCTTGAACGTGAAGACACTTATTCCACCTATGTTCAAGCATGGCAACAACTTTCTTGAAAAACTTGGAGTCTTCATCACAAAAGAGGTCCAGCACTCTCTTTTAGCTTTGAAAATAAATAAAGTGTAGTGTAGTGCAGTGTGTCATAACTTCAAACCCAGCCTCATGAATTGCATCCATAGAAATAAGGCTCTTATGAACTGGGGCGTTGTCTTGATGAAAAAGAATTCTGCGTGACAGTTTTCCTCTTCTTTTTTCTTTACTGAAATAACGAAGTGTTGTAACTAATGCTGCATCATATTGACCAGCGATTGAGTGGCCAAAAAAATCTACCAGTAAAACTCCTTGGGAACCCCAAAAAACTGTAGCCATTATCTTGCTCGCTGAAGCTTGTACACGAAATTTGCGTGGAGGGGGAGATCCTGGATGACGACACTCCATACTTTGTTGTTTGCACTCGGGATCGAAGTGATGAACCCAAGTTTCATCAACCGTAACATAGCGATCGAGGAAACATTTAGGAATACGGTTAAACAAGGCTAAATTTTCTCAAACGCTTTTGTTCGGGCGTCAACATTCGGGGTACCCATCTTGCTCACACCTCATGAAGCCCTAAATAGTCATTTATTATGGTCCCAATCATACTTTTTGAAAGGCCTGTTATCTCTGCTACACGTCTTGTTGTCAATCGACGATCTTCTTTGATCATGTCATTCACAAAATTAATGTTTTCTTGAGTACAAGCAGAATGCTGCTGACCAGCACCTTTTGCATGCTCGCATGTTGTTCTGCCACATTTGAACGCTCGATACTAATCTTTTACTACTTGATAGGAAGGAGCATAATCTCCAAGCACGCCAACCATATCTGTATGAATTTCTTTAGGTGTTAAATCTTGCTTTTGTTGGTACCTGATGACAGCACGAAGCTCACTTTTTTCCGTTTTCCAAAATCTTCGTGCAACCACTACTTTGACACTATTAAAGCTTGCTTGTCAATAAAATAATAAAACAAGTACGGTTACTAGGGCCAACATATTTCAAAGCCATCTATGCTAGGGACAACAAATACTGTACAGGTTGTCCCATTTTCGTATGTTTTACACCCCGTAAAACATACCTTGCGGTTTTCGCGACACCGTGCTACTTTTTAATGAAACCAAAGATGCACTAATCAAATTTGCCATAGCCATCTTAGTTTTTGTGCTACAGGGTGATTTTGGAAAAATTGCATTTTCAGTCATCCCCTGTAACTCTGTTATTGTCAGACATATTAAAAAAGTAAAAACTGATATTTACAGATTTTTTTACGTAGAATCCAGTGGCGATACTCAGATTTTCTTTAGAGGTCACAGTTTTTTGAGATATTGACATAACCTACTTTTTTTTTAATGGGACACCCTTTTTTTTTTAAAAAATCGTTTTCCCCTTGCCAAGAGCTTTTAAAAAATATAGCATAGTCTATATTTATTTTTATAAATAAGGTGACAAAATGATTTTTTTCTATAATTTATATTGGTAAAAAACAAAATACTTAATTAATCACAAATATTGTTCAAATTGCACACCATTATGTCTCCTACAAGTTTCACAAAGTTTATAAATTCTTTTAACAGCATTATACAAAATAAATGATTGTCTTCGTCATTTTGCAAAAGCATTTTCCGTTGCAATTTTTAATTGTTGCATGTTGGCATATTGCCTTGAATAAATTTTATTCTTTAAATACCCCCACAAAAAAAAAATCCAAAACCGAGAGATCCGGTGGTCGTGGTGGTCATCGAACAGATCCATTCGTTCCAATCCATCTCCTGGGAAAACGTTCTTTTAGCCAGTTTTGTATTATTCTAGCATTGTGGGCTGAAGCCTCATCCTGCTGGAAGAATATATCGTTCAGTTGAACCAGTGGAATATCTTCTAAAATGTTCATAGTTTTTTCTTCTAGAATCTGTAAGTACCCGTTTTCTTCATAAATCTTGTAAACTATTTTTCGGTTAAAAATAAAACAGGAGACATTAAATCCGAACCTGCCTTGATGCTCTCTAGGAAAAATCACGTGGATGTTTTCTTGACTCCAAAACCGCGAGTTGTGTCTATTAAGAATTCCCGAACTTGTGAAATGTGCCTCGTCTGACCAAATTATTTTTTTTTTTTCAAAATTATTGTCCCGAGTTTTCATATTTATAAACCAATTGAAGAACTCCAATCTACGTTCGGCATCACCAGGGTGCACATGATGAACAAGTTTATACTTGTAGGGTTTGAATTTAAGTTTTTTTAAATCCTTTGCACTGTTGTTTTAGACACACCGGTCTCTTCATCTATTTTCCTGCACGAGGTTTCAGGAGTGGCTTGAACAACTGCTAAAACGTTGATTTCTGATTCCTCGTTCTCTTTGTTGTAAACTCGGGGTCGAGGTTTGTCAAAAGATCCATGTTGGCAAAGATTAAATTTTTGAAATATTCTTCTGTCGGGTTGTCTTCTTTCGGGATATCTATATGACAAAATAGGTATATAAAATAAATACAAATTCTAAGGTAAAGATTAACTGACCTGTTCCCTTAAGGCCTGGTCTGCGTTTTCATTAGATAATATGAAGCAGGTATTCATATCATATTTCTCAAAGTTTTCAAATTTTTGGTTTCGAGCCATATTAAAAAATAATTAAACAACAACAACAACAACAAGAACAAGAACGATAACAATAGACAAAAACAACGAATAACAATAAATATCAGCACTAAATTTGGGAAAATGTAACCAGCAATAATTAGAGAGAAGCAGAAACTTCAAAAATCAAATACCTAAGTAATGTCAGAACGTTAATTATTTTGTTTTTTGCGTTACCATGGTTACCCACGGCTATCCACTATTATCAATGTAAATTATAGAAGAAAATCATTTTGTCACGTTATTTGTAAAAATAAATATAGACTATGCTATATTTTTGAAAAGCTCTTGGCAAGGGGAAAGAGATTTAAAAAAAAATATAGGGTGTCCCATAAAAAAAATAGGTTATGTCAATATCTCAAAAACTGTGATCTGTAAAGAAAATCTGAGTACGCCACTGGATTCTTCGTAAAAAAAATCTACAAATATCAGTTTTTACTTTTTAATGTCTGACAATAACAGAGTTACAGGGGATGACTGAAAATGCAATTTTTCCAAAATCACCCTGTAGCACACAAACTAAGATGGATATGGCAAATCTGATTAGTGCATCTTTGGTTTCATTAAAAAATAGCACGGTGTCGCGAAAACCGCAAGGTTCTAACCTAAAAAATAAGCGAGATACCCCGTAAAACATACGAAAATGGGACAACCTGTACATCGCTCGTATCATTGAAATTGACAAAGTACATTAGTTTCTTAGAATGCTGTGCATTTTTATATTGAATCAGTGCACTGTACTATTACGAGTGGACTAAACGCTTTAGAAACACACAGTGTATGAAGTGTCACAGAAAGTAAAAGAGCGTAAATTAATACATTGTAAATGTGATTTCGATAATGCAAAACATTTATATAAAAATTCCAATAAAAACAGGTAAAATCTATTTAACAATCTAAGTAAAAGTGAAACAAAGGCGCTTTTACAATACTCGCCAATTGATACATGCATAAAATCCAAAAAGCAGCGACGGCAATTGTTCCAGCAATTGTAGATATTTTTGACGCATGACCTACTATAGTCGGTATTTATGTAATAACGATTCATCTACTAAGTTGCAAGTAACAGATTTAAAATAATTACTCTTCTAAACACTGAACAACAGATTGCTAAAAATTAAACAATATGGTCTTATTGTACAAAAATTTCAGTCATTAATACTAATTCAACATTGCACATTCATTATAGTGTGTATTCAACGGCTAAGAATAGCGTTATTGTTAATAAAGTATCAAGCCAATTAATTTTATTGTTAGATGAGTAACATCTTTGATTTGAAGTGCTGATTAGAATTAATTCTGTAAAATGAATGTTCATGAGTTACACTTCCTGAGCAGATAAGTACGACTAAGTAGTTGATAGGTCATATAAATGTAAATTTAATATGTATTTATTTCTTATATTGTACTACTATAATTTTATTATGTAGAGCCAGAGTGAATATTGAGATAAAAAACCATTACAAGTAATTTTTGTAAAGGTATAAGCAACGAAACCCAACATAATGTTTCACATTTACATAAAATCCACCGTATTATTTTATTTACTTAATGAAATTGTTCCGGAATAAAGACCTCCTTGCAGTGTCATTAACTTTTATTTAAAGTTATACAACAGTGTTTCGTAAAACCAACCCGTGACATTCTTTCGAAGACGTTAATTACACAGAGCCATCAAAGATTTCTGAAAATGAGTTTTAAATGTAGTATAATTATGAGCTTGACACTAACAGGCTTACACATAGATACACATATAATATACTTGAATTCTATTTTGCGTGATCTATTGTGAATTAATATTTTTGAACGCTTTACAATCCTAATTACAAATACTTATCTTTTCTGTGTATTTTAATATAAATAAAACATTTCGATAACAAGTACAGTTATTAAGAGTCAGTAGTATTGTATTGTGCCAAGATCTAGGCTTGGAATAGCGGATTTCGAAGCATCTCTATGCGCATTAACTGCTATGGTTCTTAGCGTACCCTCACAAAAATTATGTCTTAACTAAGGGAGTTTCACCCCTCACAAGGAATTTTTAACGTGCCGAACTCATCAGTTTTTCTCCGCTTATAAAAAAATGCTACCTTGGCCAGGTTCGAACGAGCGTTTCCCGGGCGAAAGGTAAGCACGCTTACCTACACTGCCGAGGCAGCTCGTTGTCAGTAGTATTAATAAAGTTAGAAAATTTAACCAAAGTGTGGTAACAAGTTGATCAAATATGGAAATCCTAAAAAATCTTGCTGTGTTAGTGAAACATATTTGAAAGGAAACTATGGAATCTAAATTGTATTACTAAAACTTTAATAAATGAAAAATTATTAAACTGCCGTGGCAAATTAGAACACCAGTGAAGGCCAACAATAAAAAAAAACAAATTTAACGAAATTTAATCAAAGTAGTAAATAAATTTAAATTTAAAAAATGGTAAATGAATACACAATTAAAAAATTATTAACAATTAAGTTAAATAATATCAAATATAACAAAGAAATTATTCTGTACACAAAACAGGATGTATACGTTTAATATTGTTTTAATTTTAACTGTACATTTTAAATCATTGCAAGGCTTTGATGAATAAACAATTTATTGATAAAGCATTTACTTCAAGGTCATAACAAAAATCTAGACCAAAGGGTTAAATTAAAATTCAGGCGTACCATTCTCCCTTTTTTGTATTTACAATATGCTAAAACCTATTTAATCAGAGATTTTCTTCTTGTCTGTACCGAGCTAGTAGACCTGTGGTAACACGATCTACCTAGCATTCTGGACGCAATGGTTTCGATCGATACCATCTACCTTGTGTGAGGATATTTCAGGAAGTATTTCTCATACACGTATAGCGGCATGAAAGCTATTTGGATATTTGGATATCTTAATCACGTCTCGTGTAAAGGAACATAATAGTGAGTTTGCGATGATAAAATTTCCATATTATAATAATGACGATTTAAATTGTTTATTACATAATCTGCTACTGAAGACTTGTCTAGTTGATTCAATCTACAAGAACCAATATGACCTTTTCGTGTAGTATCAAAGCTACGTTTTGTGGTTCTAGTGAATGCTTTCCAAAAGAACAATACATCGCATACACTACGGAAACTAACAGGGGGTATGAAGCACTTTTATGTGCTCTTAAATTTTCTTTATTCTTTCTTGTAGATTTTTTTAAATTTTATTCGTAACGTTAGTTATGAAAGGAAGTAAATGTACCAACATTAAACGGTAATTGCTCTTTACGAGTACCCTTACCAGGATCCCAAATTTTAACCCGATTTTGTAGAGCTTTACTCACACAAATATTTTGATATGAATGAGGATTTGATAATAGTTTATGCAGATATCTTTCAGTATGTGCAAGTTTTCGGTAAACACCAAAAGAAATAGAGATTTATTTTAGGAATTCACTGGTCTAAAAATGGTAAACTTCCATTAGTTTCCTTTTTCGCTTTATTGTTTGGTAAACTGAATACTTGAATTTATACCATTTACGAAATCAAAAAATGATTTAATGCTTCTTCTCCACGTCTCAAAATAACAAAAGTATCATCAATATATCTACATCAAACCAAAGGCTATTTAGATATATCTTGCAGAGCTAATGTTTCTAACAGTTCCACGTAAAAAACTATCTACCACTGGACTTAGAGCACCTCCTATAGCTACACTATCAAGTTGTTTATACAAAATTTTATTATTACACTGAGAATAATTAACAGTTAGGCAGTTTCGAAATAGAAATCTTTCGGAAAACTGTGTTTAATGGTTTCTTAGAAGGAAACGTTAATAAACAGTGAAACGACGCGAAAACTGAGCATAATGTTACCTTATTAAAACTATTATTAGTACTGACGAAGACAACTGTAAGTGTTATCGAAACGTTTAGATTGTATAACTTAAATATAAACCTACAAAATGGAAATTAAAAGAAATGAAATAATTTTAATAAAATTTTTTTAGTATAATTATGCAACCTCTATTAGTATAAGTTCATTACGAAAATAGGCAACATTGTAAAAACAAAAACTATAATCTATGTCATACAGACGTTTAAAACTTCATGTCAGATAGAGATTAATAGACACAAATACATGTTAACTTGAAAAAATTCCAAAGCCGCCCGCTTCTGTAAGATATCAATAATACAGTTTAACCATTTTCGTCCATATTTAATTACTTAATGACTTACCTTGCGTTATATTAAGAAACTTTAGAATGAAGAGTTATGTGAAATTAAACTTTCTTTAACAAAGTCTACACTTCTTCTTATAAACTTAATCGTTATTCAGATACTGAAAAAATTTTAACTAACACTTAAATTCTACCTTATGAATTTTTTGCTGCGTATCAAAAAATTGCATGGAAGATAATTAAACGGTATGTTCAAGGTACATATTCATATATTTTTTATATCTTTGAAATGTGCAGCTGTTTTAGAAATATTCGATAAAAAAAAACTGCCCCTAATAAACCGCTCTCTCTACCACTGGAATTCTCCCAAAATCTAATCAGCTTCAAGCGAAATGAAAACAAGCTAAAATAGAAAAGTACGTGGGTGTTCTCGATATGGAGTTATCATGGATACTAACATACATCCACACACAGGCATAGACACACACACACACACACACGCACGCACGCACGCACACACACACACAACCAACCCACCACCACCCACCCACAAACAACACGCACACCCCCAGACACACGCACGCTCGCACGCACGCACACACACACACACAAATACACAACCAAATCACCAAACCACACGCACGCATGCACATCCATACCAATCCACACAGACCCAACTCAACACACCACACAAATGATTATTCCCTTAAAAAAATTAATAATGTATTAATTAATATATATATATATATATATATATATATATATATATATATATATATATATATATACATATACATATACATATATTACAAATGTCTAGTTCGTCCTAGTCGACCAATTACATGTTTATTCTTCAATGCATTGCAATAATTTAATATGTACAGTTAAAATTACAGTAAGTTTAAACGTATACATCCTGTTTTCAATGTATCATAACAATTACAATCTTTAAGTAGTAACGAAAAGCATTTTTTGTTAGATTTGTTATATCTTTAATTGGTAAATCACATTTTTAGTTATACATTGTTTTAATTAAGGTTTCTCACAACTTCGCACCGACATTATAATGTGATTAAATTTTGTTAAATTTGTTTTCTGATTTGCCCATTTTTAAGACGGTTTAATAATATTTAACTTATTGCAGTTCCAATTAACGTTTAGTAAAATAAAATTTGGATTCCATAGTTGGCTTTCAAATATGTTTGCCTTACAGCAGTTGTTTTCATCGCGTTTTTACATTTTATCAACTTGTTTTTCCACTTTAATTTAATTTAAATCTAAAAGGCATCATTAGTACTTGTTATCGAACGTCTAGATTTTGCGTATTTCATCTTAAAATATACGAATTAAAACCACAAGAGAGTGTGATTATGAGTTGAAATCGTGAAAATCTACATTTATCATTATAATCTTGTTTTATAAAAACAGCAGTTGTAATGGAAAGTAACTAAAGTTATATATTTACATTTACATATACGAAATTTTGAATATGGAGTATTACTGAAAACTGTAGGTTCTACCATTGACTAAATAAATTATTATCTTAGTCAATGGTTCTATCTAGATTTAGGTTAGTCGCCATATTAAAATTTGTTTCCTTTGAAAAACATGTTTATAACATGTTTTACAAATATTCTGAAAAAGCAGTATTAATTCAATTAGCTACATATTATTAAACATACAACCTGCTTAATGAACGGAACGGAACGGATAATGGAAAAATTTAGCAAGACTGCGGTTACGTAGCAATAACTAATCACAATAAAACGTAGAAGGTAAGCCATTCTCTTAAATTATTGATGAAACAAGAAATTCATATATCTGTAGCGTCCCCCAGGTACCCTACCTTGAAAAGTGTAATTTGAACTTATTTGAAATAATGTAAATTCAAGAACAAAACAATCATTAAGTGATTTATCTTGACTTGACTGACAATAATGTTACTATTACTCAAATTAAATTGCTTCCCTTACTGTGACTTTCCTGGCAATAATTAAAACATTAGAATTTATTTACAAGTCTGATATTTAATTACTCGCAAACCTCAAATCTGATCAAAAGAATTGGCAGTCTGGAGGTAGGTACGTTGTGCTATTTAAATTAGGCAGACTGGATGAGGTTAAGTGTTGAATCATGTGGGGTAGGAAAAACAATGAAACTACTCAAATTAAAATTAACGAGCTTTGCGCAAGGGTGGTTCAACCCGTTAATATGCTATTGTGGGAAAGAACCACCAAGAAAACCCACTTTGTTCATAAATAAGTAATTGCACAAGTACATTAATAAATCAAATAACAAAAAAAAACAATGAAACGGTTAAATATATAACAAAACATCATTAAATCAGGTTAAAGCGCATACAAAATTATAACATTAAGAAAAAAATAAATAAAAGCAGTTTAGCTACACATAAACAAAATCAAAAACCATAAGGTAATCACACCCACAATTGTGTCATAAATAGATCAGACTAAAAACTGTAATACCAAACATGTGACCCTTTAAAACCAATCATGCCGATCTTTAAGTAAATAACCAAATAAAACAATAAGGCAAAACAGTACATATAAAATACAACAATAAAATTGCACAGGTGATAATAAGGTAAAGGCAAGGACAAAAAAAATAGAGAAGGAATTTACACGTATACAATTGTTTAGTGACTACTAAAGCACAAAATACACACGTACAGTTACAATAAATTACAGATAAAGAGAAATTAGTTCGCAGGCAAACAGTTCTGCTTAAACAAACTGACAAAAAAAACTATATGTATATATATATATATATATATATATATATATATATATATATATATATATATATATATATATTGTCATCTGGGCCCGGGAATATGTAAACACTCGGCAATTGCCTATTACAATTATAACCAAGGTTTATCCTGTACTCGCTCGTCCAGGCCCACCGCTAAACAAATATAAACAACAAACAACAATGCTAATTCACCAAAATACAAGAGTGAGGGAGTTCTGTACTCCAGATTTCAGCTTAATGATCCCGCGTGCGAATGATGTACCTTTACAAGGAAATGTTTGATTTTTAATACGTTACATAGGCTTGTAAAATTATTTGCTGCGAGCTTTCATTTATATAAAAATACCAGCTTACACTTGAATACATTCGCTTTAGTCAAAAGCTTCACCACTAACACGACCAGTTAAGATACACGGTTTAAAACTCGGCGCCGCGACGATTAATTATAGATAAATTTTTGGAAAAACTTACATTAAAACCTACACAAAAAGAAAAGAACGAATTAGCGTTTTAGTTTTGCTAAAAGGTACACGACAAAATATTTATAGACCGAACGGTTTACAACGTGAGTTTCTAATTAAATCAATAAAAACAAACCGTCTCAATCAAAATTTCAACAGCAACTACTCTCCCCTCCGATTTCAAACTAACTACATCTACTCCCGAAAGACCACCCCCGTTTTTCAAAAGTAATAAAAAAATAAAGAATTATTACGTTTCATATTAATTTGAAAGACATCTTAATTTTAAAATATGCATTCGTCGAACAAGCTACATTTAGGTCTCAAGTTTCAACGTACCAAACAAAGATCTTTAATTTGTATAGTAATGAATTATTAGATCAGTGACATTTTAATCAAGAACCGATAGAAATTTCAACAATCGTCACCAGTTTCGCAGGAAATCGTTCTCACCCTAATTATGTTTCCTTTTGTTCAACCTTACTCAAATATCAATTATATACATTACATTTATTTAAAAACATTAAAATAAAATATTCCGAAAACATTAGCTAACTACAAAGATATTAAAAATCCACTAATTATCTTTTCTATCGCGGTAACAATGGCGATTTGACAAACGTTTATTACAATAATAAAATTTTCGCGGTCCGCTACCTACATGTGTCACTCAGAAATTTTGAGACCTTGCTTTCTAATGGTGGAATAATAAAGACATTTATTATTTGTACAAATAATTTAAATATAAAGCAAATAGCCGAAATACCAAGGTACAGTTAAGCGAATTTTTCTCTTCCTTACACTTTTGATGTTTACCGACTGAAAAAAATGTTGCCTTTTTTATTACCAGAGTACCATATAATGGACACAAAATAAAGTGCTATAAATTATAAACCAAATAAACCATAAATATTTGGTGAATTCGAAATTGGGTCTAATAAAATAAAATGACAAAATTTAGTGTTTGCCCATTATAACACACCTAAAGATAGCACAGCCATTGCAGCACAACGTGTTAAAACTATATCATACTTTGGTGTTGATTTGGTACTAATTTGTTACCACAAAAAAAATTTGGTGCGCCTATCATTAAAAAAAAAATTAAGGGATGTGCCTTACCTATCAATTGTAACGAAATAAATTGTGCTACTTTGCTACCCTAAACTGAAATTTGTTGCTCGTATTTTTAAAGTTTTTGGGCTAAAACGTTATGAAAATCTCATAACAAAACATAGTAACAGGATGATTGATATATTATAATTTTGTTCTAATTTGGTGTTACTACTTCCCTGAAGTAAAATTTTTTGTTGCAATTGCTTCAGGACGTATATAATTCATATTGACAAGCAAGGTCCCAAAGATTATATTATATATATATATATATATATATATATATATATATATATATTATATATATATATATATATATATATATATTATATATATATATATTATAATAACTTAAATTGTGAAAGTTTACATTAGCACATTTAAATACATACATGTTTTTATGACTAATTTTTTCTTGACACGTAGTCGTGATTTAATCGGATATTGGCCGTTAGTTGCGAAATTATGAATTATTTATTAGTATCGGACGTCTGAAATGTAGTATAAGTTCATGCAATTGAAATTGCATGAGTTTTGGTTTGTTTATCAATTTTAGATGGAAGTTTGAATTAAGATTTGATTAACATATTGGCACCGAGAGACAGTTAAATCCCTTTTACTAGGTTTCTTGAGAATTAAATAGTTTCTTGGTAAATAATAGTTGTTCGTATTTTGTAAATTTTGTCAATCACAATAAGCATTGTCGTTGGAAAATAACATATATTAAAATTGTTACTGTGTATTCAAATATAGTGTAGAAAACATCGTAGTTTTTAAAATGTTTTAGGCGGCAGGTTGGCGGGAGTTTTCGATAAAATTTATGGTCTTAAACAAAGTTTCGCATTTAGATACGAGGCGTTAAGGGCTAGGGTCGTAAGGATATCGATTACATTTATAGCATCCGCTTGTTCCGAAATGTTTTTTTTTTGTGATGCAATTTTCCCGTCGGCTTTCGAGTTTAGTTCGTTTTGGCGCGTATTAAAAATTTTAAGTAATCCTTTTTATGATTGGTTAATTAAGAGGAAGGGGAATAAAGGTTCAATGTGCGGTAAGTGAGTTATGCACGAAAGGGACTCTTAGAGTAGACGCAGAGGGGTTAATAAGTTACCTTTACCACCGCTGGTGAATTATCGTGAAACGGCGTTACATTAAATCCGTGTTGAAGTAACTTTCGTGAGTAGGGGCAGCTTTCCCCAAGCAACCCTTTGAAGGGATTTTATTGTGTCCTTCAACCAACACGTGATTGATTTATCGTTAAGTGCACTTTATCAAAAGTGGCTTGTCGAGGATCCAAGAAGAAGGTGTTGAGCGTTAATTGTGGTGCTGTCCCTATTCTATGGAGTAGGTAACGTTTTTTTGCGGAAGAAACCAAACGTCCGTTCCTGATTTCCAAACATTAAGTTCATAGCTTGTCGGCAACGAAAAAATCGTTGTATATACTTAAGCTTTTTGTGTTGTTAAAGAAAAATAATAAGTGTGATTCAGAACTAGGTCATTAGTAAGTAAAGTTAATGAGTAACGTGCAAATATACACCGCAGTGTACCGTACAACAAATTGAGATATTAATCATCCGCGATTCAGACACTGAATCGACGCGCCGTTTTCCTTCTCGAGGTGCACCATACTGGGAGATTCGAGCGTGGTTACAACATCGGTCACACTGCCAAAGCCGCTGCAGTGTTCATCGTCTGGGTTTCCACCAGGTGACTGTATAACGAAGGAGGGTAAATTAAAGGACCGAATTGATGTAAAGGTTGACCAAATTTAAGGTAATCATTTCCGATCATATTGTCTGTGTTGACAATTTTTAATAAAGTATTGTGTGTTTTTTTGTATGTGGTAAAGGTTGAATACGCTGTCCTGTAGGATCAATTCCTATAACATTTTCCCATTTAAAGTTTAATAAAACCGTATTCATCTGAGTTATAATCCAAATTTATATGAAATTATCATAAGTTTTTGTTCTACATACATAAAGATAAAATTTACATCCATTGGGGCTTGTACTTCGGTAGCGCAGTTGGTTAGCGCGGTACTCTAGCAAAGTACAGGTCGTAGGTTCAAATCCTTCTCGAGGTAAACTTTTTTATTTGTTGTATTGACCGTTTTGTGCCGAAATTTTACGTGAAGATTGCGTTAAAAAGGGGAACACACATTATTTGTTATAACCATTTGTTATCTTCGTATACGAACAATATTTGCAGTAATTTAGTAAAGGCATGCTAGTATCAACTCTTTTTAGTGTTGTATAAAACATACCTCAATTTAGGATCTTTCCTTCATTTAGTTCTAAATACAAGAAAATTTTAATTATTTTACAATATTGGTATGAGGTAGGCAACTTAATTTACATATCTTGATAGTGCATTCTTTCGTAAACATTTATAATCCTGCTTTCAATTTTATTCATTTCTTATCGATATATAACGCGTCGGCGTTAAATTATTCTGTTTCTATCTTGTGCAGGACCGCTTCATCTACTTCGAAATCCTCCATTTTGACTTCCTGTTTAATGTCGAAGCATGAAGCTATTTCTTTGTGATATTATCTAAATTTTGTGAAAGCGCCATCAATTTGGTGGTAAGAGATATTTTTAATACATTTACATAAAATTAAAGCATTTTGTTCTTTTTAGGCGTTTTGTTTACGTTTTCTTTACGGTTTTCTTTGGTTTATTCTTTACGTTTTTTTTTACCAATGTTTACTTTAATTGTACGTTTATCATTAATTCAATTTACAACGTAATTGAATTTTAAGTACGCATTTGATTTTATGATTGCAATTTTTTGAATGGATACTTCCATATAATGCAATAAGAAGTGGATTTAACAGTTTTAAGAAGAAAGTTATACGGATTTTTTTAAAGATAAATTCAGTTTGGGGTGTGGCTGATAACATTATGTCAAGATTGCACCATGATGACGTAAGAATGACTTCATCCTGTTAACCTCTCCGTAATCATATTTAGATACCAGAGGTTGTCAAAAAGAAAAGTTTGTGTACAAAATTTCTAAGGTATTTATGTAGTGTTTTATTTAGTATTTTAAGCATAATTTTAAGACTTTCATTATTTCATCATTACATTTGATATTTAATAAACATAGTCTGTATATTGTTATTTTTTACATTTTTGTAAAGTCGGTTTAATTGTTCCGATGTTACAAAAAAACAATTTGGTGCCCGAGATAATTTCATTCATTTTTTACATTCTTTTTTATTGATGGTAAGTGGTAATTAAGCAAATCATTTTATTTGAACCGGCCCTATTAATCTACCGACATGAGCCAAAGGCACAATTATAAGTGGTGTAAGGTTAGTATTTTTTGAAGAATTTATTATTTTCATTAACTTACTTATTTATTATACAAAATTTACTATAGTTTTACATTTTTTATTACAAGTTGTAGATTTTGTTTAAAGGATGAAAAGTGGATTATCTTTTAAGGTCATTCTTGCTTGTTGGATTAATAATTTCTTCTTATTTGTGAAAGGATAATCACACTTCATCTGTTTACTGTGTTTATATAAAAGGTTTGGTAATTTTTAATCTATAAGAATTGGTTTTTGTGGTGCTTTTCGAAGCAATGTTGTATGCATATTTATTTTTGCGAATTGGTAAATATATATCCATTGATTAATTTACTTTTGTTTATTTGGCAGATGAGATAAAATTTTTAGCATGAATCTGTGTAAATTTACCTAATGGGTTACACCTATTAATAATTGAATTAATCTTTGAATATTTTTATTTTAATGATTGATCTGAAATTGCTTAATGAGCCAGATCGATTACAAAGTTTAATTATTTTGAATTATTTGACAGTCAGTAAAATATAGAACACGAATAACAGAATATTTTTATTCAGTATCAATTACATATTTGAGGTATTACAATTAAAACCTATTAATGAATGGTTAAATACGATTTTTAACGATTTCATTCGTTATATTTTTAACTTTTCGTAAACTAACCAATTTGTGGTGATGTTATTTGGTTCAGAATATTAGGAATATAAATTTATATGTAAACGAGAAAGTATTCAAATTAACGTTTCATGACTTGGAATTTTCACATGTACAGGGTATGATCAATAAGTTTACGACCCGTTCTTAAGCTTTTGGATAAAATTCTTTTTAAGTGTGATTGAACTGGAGTTGTGTATGATTGTACTGAGTAGGCCACAATCCGGTCTTCCACAGTCAAGTAGGATTAATTTAACACCCCGTCTACGACTATTCATTTTAGACAAATTTAAGATTGTGGTGGTGCCTAGAGATAATTTTTCCTGGACTGAGAATTTTGAGTTGGAGATTTATGATAAGTGTAAGCTGTTTGAAACTACCTTTCAATCATTTTACTCCGTATATTGACCCCGCCCGTTTCCACTGTAGCTGGCTTGGCAACCCGCTTACTTCGGTAAGCCTGCACGACGCCTAGTGCGGTTTGGACGTGTAATACTTGATTTTTGTAAGGTTTCTCAGTGCCAGACTTACGAAGGATTATAAGCAACATAAGGTCAAGTCGCCTCGAGGAGATTTGTTTTAATACATAGCAATGCTTAATATCATGTAGCTGCTTCGGCAAAATGAAAATGTAAGTTAGGATTGGATACATTTCAGAGATATGTTAAAATCTAACCTGTAAGAAAAGGTAATTTTTATGACCTATTGGAACTAAATTTGTGGATAATCTTATACGACACACCTGAAATTCGTAATCGAAGTAAAATTGCTTCACCTATCAGCGTTTGTATAATTTTATAAATCATCAGAAGTAATATTAAAATTTGTCACAAATCTGCAATTAACTCTATTTTGACTAAGAAACAAAGTAATAAAAGATAATGCCAAATAAAACTATGTATAATTTGGAATAGTAACCTTAAAATAATAATTATTAAAAATATTAACTGATGCAGTCGATTAAAAATTATCATTACAAAGAAATCACAGTTTTGATATTTGATCTCATAATGCTCAAAAACAAACCATACAAGTGAACAAAAGATTATGGAAAATAATATTCAAATAATGTTAACTGACATCAAAATTGGACGAAAAAAAATATCTCTTAAACTTCAAAGGTGTGACCTGTTACTTTCCATGCACATTCTAAAGTGGCCGGTCATTCATTTTAAATATTTCAATTTTTTTTATGTATAACAGTAAACTAATATTTTATTCTTAATTCGTTCAATAGTTTCAAAAATATTTGGGTTTTAATTTTTTTTTTTCAAACAAGACAAGTTTTTTCATTGGCCAACCTCTATATATGAAAAAATATTGTCAGAAATAAACACTATTGTAAAGTGTTTTTGTATTAACAAAATATAGATTTGCAAACATATATTAATTTCTGAATAACAATACAAATTTTTTTAACTAAATTATTTCCAAGAATATCAATTTTGATACAACAGAAATATATTTCCAAAAACGTTCTTAACACCAGCAAATACTTATTTTAACAAAACGTACAAGTTCATATTTTTTATTACACGGTAATATGACAGTACCGACTTAAAATTCAGCTTTTAAAGATTCCAGATAATTCAATTTACAATTTCTCTCGTTACTCCACTAATTTAGTTTCTTAACCAATTAACGTTCTCTGGTATAACATAGTATCACCCATAGAATACGACCAGAGGTAGCATAAGCAACTTGAACTGGAAACTAAAGGGGAAATTGATGGGTAAGCAACTTGTGTTACGTGTTGACCATAACCTTTGAAATGTATTTATAAACGCATTTTTTAACTTAGTGCACAAAAAAGTGATCGGATGCGATTTAAAAGTGGTTACATGTTGTGTTGTGGGTTGTGCTAATCGATCCGCACAAACAAGTTTAGGTCAACGAAGCAAGGAAGCGGGAATTTTTTTATCTGATTAATTATAATAAATACCGGTTAGCGTAGAGAAATGTTTTCTAGGCTTCGACTTAACATTAAAAAATTAATTTAATATAATATTTCAGCATAAAATTAAAGAAATGAAATAAAATATTTTACTCGGTATTAAGTACTATTTTATATAAATTTGGTGGATTTTTTCCATTACTTCTAATTCACATTAGTTGTATTAATAATTAAAGTGTACATTAAGTAAAATCACTTACTTCAAACTTATTTAAGTCATTACGCGCTTCTCTAACTTTACGAAAATAAAATTTCACATCATTTAATTGTATGTCCCCCAAAAGTATTTATTACCTGCCGTACTAAAATCATTACGTTTGTCGCATAGCATTGTAATACATTTCTACTCATTTATCTAATACAATTAGTTCATCAATATGTGAAATTTATATTCAAACACGGATTCATTATTTGTGTAAAAAAATATTCAAAGTTCATATTCAAACCGGATGCTGTATAATAAATTTGTTATATTTTCAGGTCACTAAATATCTATGTATGTACGTATGTACAATGTGTTTTTCTAAATAAAATTGTTGCAAAATTATGTATTTACGATATATATTTATATATTCATAAAATTTTACCTACTAAAAATTTATGATTTTATTTTATATAATAACATTACAAACATTTTTGATGAATTTAATTTGTTTCAATTATTACAAAAAATATGCCTAGTCCTAACTCTATGAGTAAAGAAATTATTCTTGTAAAATGTGTTAATGCAGAAACTTGAAAGAATCGACGCGATGTTAAATCACATTAGAGCTTACGGAAATTTAATGTTTTGGTCAACGCGTTGCACTGGTTACATACATTCTCGCGTTCCCCCTTCCGTCTGTTTCCAATTTACGCGCCTATAAACTATTGCTACGTCCCCTCTCGTCCTTACTGTATGGTACCATCCTATTAATTCGTTAGTTTGACCTTGGAGTAATGAATGCATTGCAAAAACATCGCCGTCCGGTTTGAATTGCCGGGCTTTACCAATTGGTTACAAGATCTCTCGTGGTGTGTCATAATTTGGTTATTCACACGCAAATTTGTCAATAGTTGATAACAATAAACAGTAAGGATCACACTCGATCTCGTTCCGCATGCTCTTCTAGAAACAACCAAATTGCAAAATCTCGGAAAAAAGTGAGGGGATGAGTGGAATTGGAAAAAACTGCTTTCATAGGAAGTATTGCTTCAGCTTGCTGAAATAACAGAAGAACAAGCAAAAAACTCTGCCGCAGAAGGGGATTCTTATGCGGATGACCAATTTGACTTGCAGACAACCAGATCAACTGAGACACTTTACCAGACAACTTGACAAGTAAATCAGCGAGGAAAAGGGCTAAACTTTCCCTTCCAAGCGATTTTACGGAGTATGATTCAGACGATTCGGTAGCCGGCAAAAACTATACGCCCGGTTCTCCAAAGCCTTTACAAAAAAATATATTTTCTATTGATAGTGACGATGAAGTGAGTGAAGTAGATGAGGAACTAATTCTTAATGATTTTTCCGATTGGGACAAAATCCCTGTTCCACCTACAAGATACATAAATTTCAATTTTGCGGAAGAAACGGGACCTAAGATACAGATCAATTCAGAAAATGCGCATGACTTTTTTGAAGTAATGTTTACACAAAACTTTTACAATATTTTGTCGAACAGTTTTGAAAACAATACAACTTTAGAACTTACCGTAGAAGAACTGAAGGCATTTTTAGAAGTATTGATTATAATGGGGTTTAACCCTCGATCTTCATTGAGGTTGTATTGGCCACGCGATCATAATTTCTATAACTCACAAATAACAGACATTTTTCTTGGGGTGGCGTCGATCGCTTCGATCAAAGGATTGCAGCATACAACATAAGTTAGAAAAGTAGGAGGTGGCGGATGAAACCTCTATATTATTTTGTTGGTGCTAGCATTGTCAATGCATTCATATTATACAAAGAAACCCTCAAAAAGAACAATCTAAGAAAAAAACCAATGAGTCATCTAAAGTTTAGAAGTGTTCTTGCTGATCACTTGATAGGAAATTTTTCATACAGAAAAAGGCCTGGGCCATTGTTAACAACAACACATATGTTTGAAAATATTTCACATTCTCCAGTCAAAACCTCAAAAAGTAGTTATTACGTGTGCAATGACTACCAAGTGGCTTTATGTGTAATATGTTTCGGTCTCTACCATACTAGTAATTAGTTTTGTCAGCGTTTGTTTATTTATGTACCATAGAGTTTGTTTTTTTAGTTTATTGAATGTTTCGTTTTTGTTTGTTTATATACAGTGAACTCAGAAAGTAACGGATAAATTTATTATATTCGAAATCGTTAATTTGTGGTCAAAATCCTGGGACACGTCGATATCTTTAATTTGATTCCTGACTTTATGGTGCGTCGCACATGTATATGGCGCTGCGTACTTTCTGGATATGACGTCAAAGTTCATATTTTTAAATGGCAACCCTGTATATTCTTCGCGGAAATCGATGAACTCTTTCTAACCTGAGGATTCAAAGATGCCTATTATAATTGGAGATACTGAACAGCTACCTTAAATGTTCTCATATCATAAGTGAGAGGAAAACAGGAACTAGGGAGATCATTCCAGAGTTTAGAAACCGTGTAGAAAAATGTGGATTGCGCCCGTTTGGTACGACAAGTGGAGATTTGTACTGCATACTGATGACGTGAATGAGCGAACCGAGTGTTGCAAAAAAATAGCCCGAGATGGTATCAAGGAATATAATTCAGCAGCACAATAGCCGTTGTAATAACGATGATACAAAGAATGAACTGACACCATCCTTCTTGCTCAAGGGACTGTATGTGAGAAGTTAAGGACGGGTCATTTATAAGCCTAATCGCTCTCTTTTGAATACGATCAACGATATCGAGAGCGTATTGGGGAGCACTAACCCAGAGGTGAGAATTATATTCCAGTTGAGGCCGAATTTGGTCCATATACAGCAGAAGGAGTTGTCGAGAGGTAAAGTACTGCTTAGATCTGTACAAAAAGCCTATTTTACGAGCAGCTGTTTTGGTAGCTGACAGAAGATGGTCAACCCACGAGAGATTTGAAGATAGAGTCATACGCAACAGAGTAAAAGTCTGAAAACTGAGCCATTCATACTTACAACAGGAAGTGATCGATCTTTTTTGGCGGACACAAGGCAACACTGAGTTTTGTTAGCATTAAATTTAACTAGATTATTGCTTCCCCATTCGAGAATACGTTGATTGAATTTGCCATTTCAGCTTTAATTTCTTGATTTGACATAGAATGTGGATTATCACTATGAGTAAACTGAGATGAACTACAGTGAAGAGTGCTATCGTCAGCAAAGCAATGGATGGGTTAGTTGTTGAAGAAATAAGGTCATTTATGTAGAGCAGGAAAAGTGTAGGCGCTATAACGGATCTCTGTGGTACGCCCACGTTAATGCTAACTTCTTTTGAAAAAACGCCATCAACTACGACACGTATTCGTCTTTTATCAAGGAAACTAGAAACCCAGTTGATGAGCGTATCATTTAACCCAAACGATGTCAGTTTGGCAAGTAAACTTGGTCAAATGCCTTTGCGATATCTAAAGCGAATACAACTGTTGTCAATGTTTGCGTTAAATTAAGAATCTGGGTACTAAACAGTGCATAACATTTATTAAAATGAATATAAACTGAACGAAAACAAACATAAAATAAGACTTGAAACGATACATAAATATGCGGTTTTCGGCCGCTTGAAGATAAAATATAAACTTCATATCGAGTTACCTAGTTTCTTGTTGTTTTGACAAAAGCCTACATTTCAATCACACCAGTTTCGTTCTTGACTAACACCGCACCACTTTTCGAATTATACCACATTTAATAATTAATATGGCGTATACTGTTTCAAATAATCCCAATAGGACATTTTTGAACTCAGGAGAAAGAGTTGCATCGATTTCCGCGAAGAAAATATAGGGGGTGCCATTTAAAAATAAGAACTTTGACGTCATCTCCGGAAAGTGCGCAGCGCCATCTACATGAGCGACACAGCATAAAGTCCGGAATCAAAATAAAAAATCAATGTGTCCCAGGATTTTAATCACAAATTAACGATGTCGAAAATAATGAATTTATCCGTTACTTTCTGAGCGCACTGTATATTACAAAATGTTCTTCAATTTATTGTATTTTATTGCCTGTTGTTTGTATCATGAATTTGCAGCAATTTTATTTTTGTTTAAATTATTTTTATCTATTGCAACCGAAAGAAACAGTACTATATAAAGTAAAAATAAAAATTACTGGTACCAGAGAACATTGCCTACATATTTAGTCGTAGATGGTCTCTAGTAAAACGGTTTACCGTCAAAAATAAGATAAAAAGAGATAAAAAATGCGTCTTCTAATGTCATGACTATCTTTTCTGGTCTCTAAGAGACTGCAGAATTGACATTTTTATTTAAAATAGTTTCTGGATAATTTTGCCCTATAAAGGGTTAAAATATGATTTCCATTGATAAGGCCATAATGGTTCTTCCCATTTATCCTAGATTCATTTGAAGATATTATAACGGTAAAGCTTAAACTACCAATATTTTATAGCATACTACTAGATTACTTAACATTTTAAAAAAGATTTCTCAATGTTTAAAGCACCATAACATGCAAAGATAATTTGAAGGAAAATACTTATGATTTGGTCATTGTGTTAATGTGCCATTTCCGATAAAAATATAATTGTTTGCTAAGCAACGTTCACGATGAAAACAAAAGCTTTCACGATTATTACCCATAATGCAAATACTTAGTTCTGTATTGGAAAAGCATGGAAATTTTGTATATACTTGATAACACTAGCATTTAAAATATCTCAAAAAATTAGAAAAACTATATAGGAACTGTAGGTAGGATGCTGTAATCTCCTTATTTATATTATTTTAGTCCTGTCATAAGAATGTCTTACCTCCTTTCTGTACACAGTGTGTCTACTTAAGATGGCGACATATGGAAAACTATTACCTTAGAGAAAGTAGCTATTTGTGGAACTTTCTTAGAAAGATTCCTTAGAATATTGGTTCCTGTGCAACAAAATATCTCTCGGTGAAACATTTACGGCCCAAAAACAATATTTTTTTTACATTTTCGTTTATAACTCTTGCTATAAACACATTATCAACTTCCAATTTTCTGTGTTAGATTTATAATTATAAGGTAAACTAGTGCCAATATTAAAAACTGGATTTATGCGTATGGTTTGCGCATACGTGGACCAACAAGCTATTACCCTAAATGTTAACCACAGTTACTTTTAAAAAAAGCAAAAGCAAAAAAAAGCGCTTATATAAAAACTTGGCATGCGCACACCAACATTTATAGTTAAGGTATTTATTTAATGAAATTTTAACTACAGGTATATCTAATACGAGCAGAACTGAAGCCGGTATTAAAAATTAATTTTGCGCATGGGTTGATATGATGCGTAGACCATCTTTTATTGTTAACGCATTTATATGAATTATTTTACATTTTTTACTTTCCAACCTACATATACATATGCACCTATTGTTACGGGCGAAAATGGCAGTAGCTCGGAAGCAACAGATACGGAAGGGACCGGTAGCTCAGTGGAATAAGGGGGGTGGGCTTGTTAATAACTTTGCGATTAGGATAGCTGGTAGCACATAAAACACAATAAGTGTAAGTCATAAATCCCATGGGCGCCAAAATGTTTATAAATGTCAATATAGGGGTCGTAATACCTGAATGCGAATGGTTCACAGCTAATTTCCAAACAAAGAAACTTGTTTACCTTTTGTCGCAAACCAGGTAAATCAGTGAATTGACAGCCTCGGTCCGAAGTTTCCTACAAACCTTCAAAATATCTGCACGTAATCGCAATAAAATGACGTACTAATAAACCAGCGGATCGGTCAACGCTCTTATTTTTTCTATATTCACGTTACGTCAAATCTCAAACAAAATTATCTCTATTAAAAAAAACAAAATACGAAATAATCTAACAAGGAAAGCTCCCACAAATTGTTACGTTTAAGCTTTCGTCAAGAATATAAAAAATAGATGAACAGAATTGACATTTTTATTTAAAATAGTTTCTGGATAATTTTGCCCTATAAAGGGTTAAAATATGATTTTCATTGATAAGGCCATAATGGTTCTTCCCATTTATCCTAGATTCATTTGAAGATACTATAACGGTAAAGCTTAAACTACCAATATTTTATAGCATACTACTAGATTACTTAACATTTTAAAAAAGTCAGGCCGGTTTCTCAATGTTTAAAGCACCATAGCATGCAAAGATAATTTGAAAGAAAATACTTATGATTTGGTCATTGTGGTAATGTGCCATTTCCGATAAAAATATAATTGTTTGCTAAGCAACGCCGTTTACGATGAAAACAAAAGCTTTCACGATTATTATCCATAATGCAAATACTTATTCTGTATTGGAAAAGCATGGAAATTTTGTATATACTTGATAACACTAGCATTTAAAATATCTCAAAAAATTAGAAAAACTATATCGGAAATGTAGGTAGGATGCTGTAATCTCCTTATTTATATTATTTTAGTCCTGTCATAAGAATGTCTTACCTCCATTTTTGTACACAGTGTGTCTACTTAAGATGGCGACATATGGAAAACTATTACTTTAGAGAAAGTAGCTATTTGTGGAATTTTCTTAGAAAGATTCCTTAGAATATTGGCTCCTGTGCAACAAAATACCTCTCGGTGAAAAATGTACGGGCCCAAAAACAATGTTTTTTATATTTTCCTTTATAACTCTTGCCATAAACACATTATCAACTTCCACTTTTCTGTGTTAGATTTATAATTATAAGGTAAACTAGTGCTAATATTAAAAACTGGATTTACGCGTATGGTTTGCGCATACGTAGACCAACTTCTACATTAAACTATTACCCTAAATGTTAACCACAGTTACTTCTAAAAAAAAGCAAAACTAGCGCTTATATAAAAACTTGGCATGTGCACACCAACATTTATAGTTAAGGTATTTATTTAATGAAATTTTAACTACAGATATATCTAATAAGAGCAGAACTGAAGTCGGTATTAAAAATTAATTTTGCGCATGGGTTGATATGATGCGTAGACCATCTTTTATTGTTAACGCATTTGTATGAATTATTTTACATTTTTTACTTTCCAACCTACATATACATATGCAGCTATTGTTACGGGCGAAAATAGCAGTAGCTCGGAAGCAACAGATAAGGAAGGGACTGGTAGCTCAGTGGAATAAGGGGGGTGGGCTTGTTAATAACTTTGTGATTAGGATAGCTGGTAGTACATAAAACACAACAAGTGTAAGTCATAAATCACATGGGCGCCAGAATGTTTATAAATGTCAATATAGGGGTCGTAATACCTGAATTCGAATGGTTCACAGCTAATTTCCAAATAAAGAAGCTTGTTTAGCCTTTGTCGCAAACCAGGTGAATCAGTGAATTGACAGCCTCCGTCCGAGGTTTCCTACGAAGCTTCAAAATATCTGCACGTAATCGCAATAAAATGACGTACTAATAAACCAGCGGATCTGTCAACGCTCTTATTTATTCTATATTCACGTTACGTCAAATCTCAAACAAAATTATCTCTATTAAAAAAACAAAATTCGAAATAATCTAACAAGGAAAGCTCCCACAAATTGTTACGTTAAAGCTTTCATCAAGAATATAAAAAATAGATAGACGTCGTTGCTGTATAGTTGTATAAATCAAAATTCCCATAAAATAAATAAACCATTCCATAACTTGAACGTACACAAAATATCTAATCTTTTAAATTTGGTACTACGTAAATAATAACACACGTTGGCAAAGGAATGAGGTCACATATACTTTTACACCCAATACGAAATAATTCCCCAATTCACTAACGCTGTTCGAATATTATGACACTACCAAAAAATTACATTAGACAATCAGAGTATTGATACAAATGGCTAAAACACATTAAATATAGCTTTCTTACGTAAAATCTATTATTATTTAAATCGGATGAATATTGCAAGGTTCAAATTCCCAAATTCATCTACTTTAAGCATCTTAATTTTAAATAACACCAAAACGGAATATTAATAACGCCGAACACATCAATTAGACAAATGTTTGTAATACGTAAATTTGTATACAGTAAACAGAATAAGATAAAAATAACGCACAATATGAAATGATACATACACGAGCGAATATACTTTTATAAAATTAATTTAATCGCCTGAAGGGCTCTAAACAAAACTATAAACAAAAAAATGTATTCACCCGCCTGACAAATACCAAACAAACACTATTAAGATCACCAGCAAAATGAAAAAAGTAAACGTAGAAGTGATTACCTTAATTTGTACAAACGTTCACTCTGACCTTGTCCCCTTTCCTTCGCACAGTATAGGTAATTTCCGTATAATTGGCCCTCTTGGTAATTGAACGGTGGGAATCGATACGCTTCAATCTCCCTTGATACAGCTCCCAATACAGCAACTTCACAGTCGTTTATTTTTGAATTATATTAACACACCTTTAGGCGAAAAATATTTAAGCCATTAATTTATACGAAAATGTATTTAAAACAATTCCTTTCATTTGTCGGAACAGCTGTGCTCGCGAATGCATAGGTGGTTATACTGAACATACGATATAAGAATCCTCAAATATACGCGATTTTGTCCCAAGAATAAGGAAATAACACTCACTTTAACACTAATCCTCCTCGATGGACTCCGTATGTCACTTCTGACTATCGATACACAACACAATAATGTCTCCGGGGTGGCTGAATACTCTTTAAAATCCCCAAAATGGTGAACGGGAAAACTCTCCCCACGATAGTTTCAAATATCCCCGAAGAAGATAAGTAAATTCAGTACATCCCAAGATCACATTGCGCGTTCAGCGCCCTAGCCTGTTTCTTCTACATCTTGACTACGACTACCGCTCTTGCGAATTTTAACAGATTTCGCCATAATACATTTCGCGTCAAATCGCCAATCTAAAAAGCAATTACTTCAAATCGTAAGCGCCGTAAAAGCGAGATGAGTTTCGGGAACGAGTTGAAAAATTACGTCACTAGCATTAACTGAACTGTCACAGTGTTTCGAGAAAATATAATGTAACATGATTTGTTTTCGCTGCCTCTAAACTCGACTCTAAACTAACGTATTATAAAAAACACTCTTTGTCTTCTCAAATTAATTTATCAAAACAACTTCCCGTCATACCGTCGCCAATGTTTTTTTGCAAGCTACGTTTTCGTACAGTAATTTTCATTACGAAGAAAAAATTTTCAATGACGTAATTTCAACTCAAACTTAAAAATTGGATTATCCATTATTTACTAGAAAATATTAAACCCCCATATAAAATTATTTTTACTATTCCACTCTCGTCAACGCGTGGAACCTAATCGTAATTTAGAAACTTCAATCTGCTTACAAACAAACAAACCCAAAAATCTATATACCATTCACAAAACTGGGTACTAAATCCTACTACAATTTGCAATAAATCTAAACGTCGCCAAATAAAGTAAAAATGTGTAGCTAAATTAGTGCTTCCAAAATTTATATTCGAATATTTCCAAATAATCAATAATATGATACGACAAAGTTCGAAAAAGAAGAAGAATCTACGGTACGTTTTAACCACACATGACAATATACGTTTTTTTAAATAACGCTAAATCGACTTATTACCGCATTTTATAAAGTTTCGCCAAGATCGGGTATGATTTCTCGTGGACCTGATTAGATTTTAGGAGTAGCAGTTTTCGGTTTTTACCAAATATTTCTGAGAAAGCTGCATATTTAAACATATAAAAATAAGAGTATATAAATATTAAAGTTATAAATTAATTACAACCTATGCAATGTTTTGATAGGACGCGAAAGTTGGCCGCAAAAAAATTCCCAATGTGAAATTTAAGTATTCGTTCAATTTTTTTTAATATCTGAATAACGATCAACTTTATAAGAAAATGTGTAAACATATTTTTAAAGATAATTCAATTTTATATAACTTTTCTTTATAAAGTTTCGTAATACAAAGCCCAATAAGCGTCAAAAATTAAAAAATAAGATATATTATCGATACTTTTATAAGAACGGGCGGCTTTAGAATTTTTTCTTGAAGTTAGTATCTATATGTCTATTAACTTCTCTTCGCCATGAAGGTTTAAACGTCAATCTGATATAAATTATTATTGTTGTTTTTACAATGTTACCCATTTTCATTATGACTGAATTACGAAAGCGGTAAAATAATAGTATAGTATACTATGATAATAGATTGGAAGATAATGACAATATTTTAAAAACCATCGACATATTTCTGCCTTTCGAAAGTAATATTTTGGATTTGAAAGATGTAAAATGACATGGTATTTAAAATACATATGTGATATTGCAAATAAAACGAGATGTTTAAATAATTGACAAGATTTTTCAAGATATTTTCAATTATTTTATACAATGAGATATTAGTAGATAAAATTATGGGGAGATACATTTGTGAATTACAGACAGAATACTTTATTTATAGAAATCAAATATACATTAAGTGAAAGGGCGAAGTTTTAGCTACTCTTCAACGTAACCACTGCCAATGTTAAGGCACTTATCGCAGCGAGGGACAAGCTTCTGTACACCCTCTTCGTAAAAGGTACAATCCTAATTTCTAAAAAACTGCCTTACTTCATATTGATGTCGTCATTTTCAAACCTTTTACCCGACAAATGAGTTTTTAACGGCCCAAACAAAGGAAAATCAGAAGCAGTCAGGTTTGGATTATAGAGCGGATGAACAATAACTTCCTAATTGTGTTTCTAAGGCCAGGCCTTTGTCTGAGCTTAGGTGTGCGGCCTTGTATTTTCATGCAGCAACCTGCTTTTTTATGTCAACCTTCCTGTCGTATGGTTTGGTGTAGTTTTTCGAGAATTTGACAATAAATATCGCTGGTGATTGTCGTTTTCGGTGGTAAAAGCTCTATGAGCAAAACGCCTGGCATATCCCAGAACACAGTTGCCATTGTCTTTTTTGCAGACTGCGGAACTTTTGCGGTGTTGGTGAACTCACATGCTTCCACGTCATCGAGTCTTTTTTTAATTCGGGATTATAGTGGTATACCTAGGTTTCATCTCCTATAACTATACACTCTAGAAATCCGTTTTGCTAACGATAACGTGTTAAAAATTCCATTTCCCGCCGCAAATCATTGAATTTTCTGTTGGTCGGTCAACAGTTTTGGTACCCATCTCGCGGCAACTTTTCGATAGTCTAATTGAGATATGATTTCTAGAACAGAGCTTTTAGGAATTCCAGTCAGTAGAGAAATTTCCCGTATTTTCAACCGACGATCTTCTCCGTATCAGTGTATCGACCTTTAATTGATTCTCATTCGTTTTTGTTGTTGATGGTTTTCGTCGCAAAGCTTCGGGATCATCGTTTCATTCTCCGTATGTGTTCAGTATCTTCTTGTGAATTTCGGTATGTGTTTCATTATTTGAAACCAAAAAACGAATGACCGCTCGCACTTCAAATTTGGAGTAAGTTTCAATTGGAACTAACACTGAGTACGTTGTACATAATCCAAAACAATAACAATAGCCACATACATATGCACAACTAAAATGTGTGCAAGTTTTAACCTGATCGGAGCAACGTAGATAGTGTCCCGCGCAAATATACGTTAGTACCCGGACATCCGTCGTAGAATAGATGTTTATTATCCTCTGTCTGCCATGAAGGTTTAAATGTCTATCTGACATAGATTTTTTTACAATCTTTCCAATTTTCGTTATAAACGTATTAAAACAGAGGTTGCAAAATTATACAAAAAAATTATTATTAAAATTATTTCATTACTTTTAATTTTCATTTTGTAGCTTAGAAGGTCGTGTGTTGTCCCACACCAGATATTTAGTTTGGCACCACAGATTTTTATACATTAACAATTGCTGACTGCTGTCATACATATTAGAGCCGCTTGGCACGTTGATGTTCAGTGCTGCCAACATACCTTAAAATATGATGGCCTCACTAAACAAATTTTCGTATATAATACAAGTGGTAGGAATCTTGTCGGTAATTTTTGTCAGTCAGATCAAGACAACAACTACGAGTGATTCTGACTGACAAAAATTACCAAAAGATTCCTACCACGAGTTGGATTCAGCAAGACAATCCAAAGAAAATGCAGGAAAATTGAAGGTTTCTTTTTACGAAATGCAGTAGTTTATAAGTCATTGTGCTATAAATAATAATTACTATTAATACACCTGTGTTATCGCTGTTAGAACTTGCCTTACTATGGAAAGATTGCCAGTGTAACCACACCCTAATTGGCTCAAATTAAAAAATAGACTGTTTTGATTGGTTACTAAATTTTGATTTGGATTGTCACTAGTAATGCCACAAGAGGTTAAATTATTTCCGGAAATTTTTTCGAGCTCATGGATATTTTGAAAAAGATTCTTGAGCGAGAAAAAATTTCCGGATTTAATTTAACCTTGCGCGGTATTCGGTAAGAAGATATTAGACCCAAAAAAGAAAGTAGGTGGCAAAAGAATACACAAAATACCTTAATTATGTAAGAGAGATGTACATATCAAAATTTTAGTTTACAAAAAAATTTAAGTGCGTTTTTGCGAATGTAAACACGTTTAAATAAAGGAATTGTCAGAAAAAATGTATTCTCTCATTATGTCAAAAAATTTCCACTATAATTCGTTTTTGGTTACCTACTATAGAGAGAAAAATTTCCGATAAAATACATGCTGCCATGGTGACCTGTCAAAAAAACCATTTTGATTGGTTAAAAAGTATTGGTGTGAATAAAAAATTATTATTAATTTTATTAAATACAAAAAAAAAAGTTTACCTCGAATAGGATTTGAACCTACGACATGCACTTTGCTAGAGTAACGCTATAACCAACTGAGCTATCGAGATACAAGCCACAATCAATGTAAATTTTGTCTTTATGTGTGTAGAACTAATGTAAATTCTAAACATAATGAGGTTACAGTCAAAATACTTATATAGGGTGTCCAGAAACCCTCCTGACAAACGGAAACCACGCATACTAGACATGATTTTATGTCGATTTAACCTAAATTACCTTAATCCAAAAAATTCCTCATAAGGGAGCTCTTTGAATATGGCACCGCCAAGTAATTTTTTGTTAAATATCTCAAAAACACCGCCACGTAACAAGTTCAAACTTAGTACAACAAACCGGTCACTGAGAACACGATTTTCTTATTGCTATCAGCAGCGGTCCACTTGGCTGGGCGGGGGGGGGGGGGGGGGCAAGCACCTTTTTTTAACGAAAATGTTTTATCAATTTTTTTATGGATTTTACGTAAAATTTAAAAACTTTACGATATTTTCCACACAAAATCTGCTCTTAGTTGAAATCACTATTTCGTACCGTTTACGAGAAAAATAAATTTAAACTTTTTGTTTCTGGCAGAAAATACCGTCTCATTACTAAATTATGTTTTCAATGCCTGGTTGGCTGTGATAAATCAACAAAGAGTGTTTGATCTTACTTGTTTAAATTTTGTGGAAATCATGATTCATAAAAAAAATGTTTGATTTTATAAAGATAGTATAATACAATTTATGTATCTAACATTAAAAATAACATAAAGGGCAACTAGCAACAAGAAAAACAGAACGAAGTTTCTAGCATATGCTCGACATGATGACCATTTGTTTCAGTACATAAATCTATCCTTTTCTGTAAAGATTGTCTAATTCTTGCAAAAATTCCACGCTTATTTCTAATTTCATTGCAAACATCTTCAATTCTTTCCCATAACTGATCACGCGTTTCTATTGAAACAGCATACACGCATGATCTTAAGTATCCCCAAATACAGCAACCAGAAGGATTTAAGCCTGGGAACCTTGCAAGCCGACTAGACCACCTCTTCCAATCCATTGGTTATCATAACTATTGTTAAGGAATTGACGAACTTCTGCACTAAAATGAGCAATCGTGCAAGAACCAAAAATTCCGTCTGATCATCAGGGGAACGTCGTCTATTAAATCAAGTAAAACATTTTCCAAAAAATTAAGATACTCATGTCCCGTTAAACGGTCAGATAACCCTACAGCTGATTACCGATTACACCTATCCAGACATTAATACTAAATCTTTGCTGGTGCTTAGTCTCTTTTATTGCATGAGGATTTTCGTCAATGTAGGTATGCGTAATGATGTGTATTATGTAAATTAATTCTTTTTGTTCCTCAACCAGTTTAAAAACTCTACGCGGGCCAGGAAATCACCATCTAACATCGGATGAACTCTCTGAGAACGAAAAGGATAAAAGTTTTCATGATGAGTAATTCCGTATCTAAGATTTGGAAACATAGCAGCGAGTCTTCTGATGATAATCTCAGGATTCTCTTCGTACTATTCTGTAACATCACTGTGCCTATCAGTTTCAGTATTCTTAGGAACTACTGAGCCAGTTTCTCTTATTCTTTGGTGTAAAGCTGTAAATGTTGAGTGACTGGGATGCCTTCTGTTTCGAAAATTTTCCGCGTATCTTCATTCTGCTGCACGAGCGTTACACTGTACTTCCCCATAAACTAAATGCATATCAGCATATACTTCATTGGAAAAACTAACCATTTTGATTTAAAGTAACAATTTTTATTTTTTAATAACTGTTTGACATCAAAACAACGTCAGATTTTCTTGGTCTGGCACAGCCAACCAGGCATTAAAAACATAATTTAGTAATGAAACGGTATTTTCTGCCAGCAACACAAAAAGTTTAAATTTATTTTTCTCCCAAACGAAACGAGATAGCGATTTTAACAATTTTGTATGGAAAATATCGTAAAGTTTTTAAATTTGATGTAAAATCCATTAAAGAATTGAAAATATAAAAAAAGTAGACCGCTCCTGATGGCAATAAGAAAATCGTGTTTGTTGTTGTTGTCTTTTAAATATTTACTAAAAGCTGGCACGCGCATGGTGCATTAACAAAAATAGCTTGATGTATATCTAATTTATAATGTCTAATTACCTGCTTAGTTAATTTATTTATTTAAAAGTAATTTGTGTGTGTGTGTGTGTGTGTGTGTGTGTGTGTGTGTGTGTGTGTGTGTGTGTGTGTGTGTGTGTGTGTGTGTGTGTGTGTGTGTGCGTGTGCGTGTGCGCGCGCGTGTGTGTGTGTCTGTGTCTGCATCTGGGTGTGCGTATATGTGCGCGCGCGCGTGTGTGTATGTGTGTGAGTAATTGAACATACAAATAAATCAGGTATAATTTTTCGGATGTAAAGGTACTGACCGCTTAGATAGAGAATCTGCCTGTATAAAAAACGCTAGGGTAGAAATGATTATTATTTCACCTAACATTTAGACCTTAATGCATTTTGCAGCAGCAAAAGTTTAAAATATTTGTAAACAAATTAATTAACACGATGTCGGCGGCTAATTGCTACTTTCCATTCATAATGAAGTTGTATAACTGTTTAATAATAATAAACACAGATTAAGAAGCCTGCGAACAGATTCCTGTCTTATAAGACTAGGGCCCCTTATTAGAATGCAACCTCCAATGCACAAATAAATTAGGTCACAATCTGTAGATGGGATTAAAAGAAATGTAATCATAATTTTAACAACAATTATGCAATCTCCATTGATAAAAACGGGGCCTAATTAATAACAGATCTACACTAAGATATTGATTTATTATAATTATAGAATAATATAATTTAAATAATTTAATTACATTCTGAAGTCTCTAAAATTGCTGGCCGATGGCATAACTTTAGGCTTTGTATTTGAACCATCAAGAACTTTTCGTAACAAATAACTTTTTTAAAACAACTAAAGAAAATTTGTATATAACGCCAACACGTCTAGCAGTGAGATAAATTATACATTATAATCCGGTGGAACGTAAACCACGGTAGAAAGAACAAATTGAGATCGATCACCATATGTTGATGTTTTCACTATAAAACTAAGATCGTCAATAAGATGGGTAGCTGTTATTGGAATTTCGTATTAATGGTAACAGAAGTTGACACCCTCTCCTTACACACATTAGTGATGTATATATAAAAGTGTAAAATCTGGTTAGAAAGTAATATTTCCGAGACCAGAAAAGCACAAAAGTCTGTTTTTTTCGCAAATAAAGATGGTAACCAAAAATCTTGCACGAATCTGACCACTAATCAAACTAAGAGCTAAGACCACATCTGATTTCAATAATTTGACTGTTAATGGCAACAGAAACAGCTTCTTGTGATTAATTTAATGAAAGTATTTATTTTATATTACCTAAATCAGAAGGTATGTTTGGAAAAGATTAAATTCCAGAATTTAAATGTTGTATACGGTGTTGTTAATGATGATTATTTAAAATTAGTTCCCCGTGCTCCCTTCACAATTCACCGTTCTAACACACTGTAGACTGGAATGCATTCGTAATCTGTAACGGTCTTGCAAATTTTTTTCTTGATTTATAAATTATACTTCCTTAAAAGCGAAATATACTCTCTCAACCGTGCCACTCACACTAATAGCATTGTTAATTGAATAAACTTTCACCAGTTTTTGTATTCAACATCAAGTCCTTTCAAGGATTTAATAATTGGTGTAGTTGAAAAAGTGCCAAGAAAGAGATTCGCACGCATGCAATGCTTTATAAATCAGTTTCACATTCTAGAGCATTAAAAATGTAAACATGTGCTAATCTGATTAGAATTTAAATGAACCAACTCTAAATAGTTTAGTTATGCACGAATGATTTCTCAAATAAATTAAATTTTGTTTTGACTAGTTGTGACAAATATGGTTGTTCTTTTTCAAAATTTCAATGACAATTAGATGAGTGTGCATTTTTTATTGTTTAAACCTATTCCTTTCTAACGGCGCACTTGTCTATCACAATGGTGATGTGGTACTTTTTAGGGTAGCAAACATATTTCAATTTTTGATAAGACTTTTATAAATAGTGACAGTCCTACTTCGGACTATATAGCTATGGTGATACAAACAAAGGGATTGATATAAACGCCTGCTGAAACCTTAGACATTTTTATAAGAAGACTCAAAAAACCTACCACTGCGGTTAAAATATACAGGGCGTTTTCGAAATACAAGACACTACCACAATTGTATAGCAATGGAAACATTCGAATTTTCTGTAATATTTCATCTTAAATAATATTTAGTACGAAAATCCACGGATATCCCAAAAATCCACGCATTTCTTCGGAAATCCACAGACATACTTAGAAATTCGGATGTCCACTGGACTTCTACGGATATTTTCGGAGATCCGCTGCAAATCTACGAACATCCAATATGTGGGATAGTGGTACATATTATGAAACCTAATGTATGATAAGCAAAAAAAAAACTTTATTGAACGATACGAATATAGATACATTTTTAGCGCACCTTTTTAGAGTGCGTGTGGACACAACACGTATTAGTTTCACTTTGAGATCTAATTTACTTGTCTGAGGGTTAAAATGAAAGGTACTAATGCACCTCATTTTTTCGCAACATTTTCCCAAACTTGAGTGCACACACGCTACACTCACCCATCCAAATACGTAAGAATGGCATATGTGTGAAAGTGTGGTGGTTTGTTATTTTGGAAATAAATGATGTGTGGGTATGTTTAATTAATTTCAAAAAAGTCCCAAGTAGGACCTCCAAAAATACACCTAATCGTATTCCCGCCCACAGATATATTGGGAGTGCACAGAATATTAATAATTTACACACATACCACTTTTTTTGTGGAATCTAAGCAACTAAATTCCATACCACAGATGTCATCCAAACCTTCCTCTTTATTTTTTGTATGATGCAAACATAATCAAAGCGAGTGGTATCATTTTGACCCCTTAAATCTTTATAGCGTGAGACATTATCGTTTTCACCACTGCCCTAGTAAACGTTCTTTGTGCAAATTGTGTCCCAGGTGTGTTAGCTGATGTGCAGGACTCTGATTTTCAGATCCCCTCGGCGCTATCGCGTTATTTATTCCAGTGATTATAGAAAAGACTGTTTTCTAATTTTGGCTTGTAGTTGCCAATTTGTGCTTGTTTATAGTGATCTAGATAATGTGTTTCACAACGAGTGGTGATGGTGTTTCGGATTAGCCATAACTTACAAGTTTCTATTATTTCTTATATTTTGGTTATCAAAACAAGATATTCCCAAAAAACACATTTTTTATGTGACATTTGTAATTTTTCTGCATTAGTATGTAATGTTTAGTGAAATTAACTATGTAACTATCATTTATCCATAGTTGTCCTATTAGAACCTATAAGTTTCGCAGCGGTCCGTAATTCGACAAAAATAGAGTAAGTAAATACTGATTTTTGGCTTTAGTTACGGATCTTTGAATTGTGGCCAGATTTTCACAAGTTCTATCCGATGTACCTTTTTTCTTTGTCTGTCTTCAGATTTAAATCCATTGGTGTAGGTGAAGAAAATTCTAGAGGCGTAGGTAGAAAATCTGGAACGCCATATATGCATGTTCTTCAGAGGATGGCTAGTCTATCTGAAAGAGAGCTAATTAGCCAAGTTTGCACTGGAGCTCCAGCCTGACTGAAATTGGTGGTAACAGCGATGCCCACGATGATTTACCACTTGAATCCCTCAGGAATTCCATCAATAATAACACTTCTTTGAACAGTAGTCAGGCCGATGAGGATATATATATATATATATATATATATATATATATATATATAAGGAAACGGAAGGTGTCGTCACAACCGACGGTGACATGGATAGTGAAGAAGAGAGACGAGGTGTGATGAAGATCTCACCATGACCAGACATAGAGGGACAATTTGATATCTAGCGGGTCTGAACAAGAGAATTTTGGAGAAGTAGAAGATGAGTACAACTGGAAATCGGTGGGAAAACCTCTTAAACTATTTATGGGCTCTAATAGCAGTCAACGATTGGGCCGAAAACAGTTCTAAGCAATTTTCGTAGCCTCATTGGTTACTTTTCCTTGTTCTTTTCTAACCTCCCCATGGGACTCATTATTATCCAACAAACTAATGTATACGCCGCACAAAGAAACCAGAGTATATCAATAGACCTACCTGAATTGAAGCCTTTCTTATATATATATATATATATATATATATATATATATATATATATATATATATATATATATATACCGGGTGATTCACGTCGATGGTACCTTAGACGTTTACGGAAAACGAGACATGGGATCTTTTTGAAAATTTGGTCACTTGCATGGCTGGCTCGAATCTATCTATCTAAAATATTTTCAGCGTTGCGACGTTGCCGCTTATGTGGAAAAGTGGCATCACCTTTGATATTTTTAATGAGACGCCCTTTATATTATTACATTGTTGGGTTCGCTATTATTTTTAAATTATTTTTGCATCACACATCCCTATGCCTATCTTCAACCGTTTTTCAGTAATTAATTAATTTCCTTATTTTTTAGCCAAAACATGGTTCCAATCGAATGTTCATTATTGTGGTGCTTGAAATTGTAGAAAGTTGAAATTCTGGATGCACTCTATGAATAAGCTGTTCATCAGTTCTGCGTAACGAAATTGGTTGCATATAGTACAGGGTCGTTCGAAATACCGTAAGGTACAAAAATGCAGAAAAGTTCATTATTTCAAATGGGACACCCTGTATATTATCGAATATTCTGATAGACAATTGAAGCCCCATTAAAATAATGCATCATGTTCCTATACCTAAACAGATCACCCGACCTCACACCTCTTGATTTTTACTTGTGGGGTAATTTGAAGAGGAAGGTTTATATGACACCGGTACTCACGAAACAAGACCTGCGTCAACGAGTTATCAGGAGCATTAAAGAGCTAGATCCCACAGAGATAAGGCGGGCCACAATTTCATCAACGATTATTCGTATTCTGAAACGTTTGGAAACCAACGGTCGTCATTTTGAAAATTTATTGTAAATGCTTTCTAGTTTCGTTAGTTATTGTTTGATATTATTTACATTACGATTAATGTTTAACTGAATTTGTTATTTGACGTTCTTTTTTTATAAATAACAGTAGGTATTAATAATTATTGAAATTATTGTATAATCGTACAAACTTTCTTTTGTCCATTGGTCGCAAATTAGGATACATTTCGTTGAACTTCCTGCATGTTCTCGCTATAATTTGGTCACATTGTTCATGAAAAATAAATAGTTTTATCAAAACTTGAATTGTGCAGTAATTTCCTGCTATTTTGACCCTTTTCAAATTTCTCCCGTTAATAAACACCCGAATGTTTTATTATTAGTGCACTAATTGTGACAGAAAAGACAGAATAGTGCGATTTTTATAGGAACATGCTTTAATTTCGGAAACGTTACTGTTTAAGTATAGGAACATGATATATCATTTTAAAAGGACTTCAATTGTCTATCAGAATATTTGATAATATACAGGGTGTCCCATTTGAAATAATGAACCTTTCTGCATTTTTGTACCTCGCGGAAACGTAACGAATTTCGAACGACCCTGTACAATATGGAACCAATTTCGTTACGCAGAACTGATGAACAGCTTATTCATAGAGTGCATCCAGAATTTCAATTTTCTACAAATTCAAACACCACAGTAATAAACATTCGATTGGAACCATGTTTTGGCTAAAAAATAAGGAAATTAATTAATTACTCAAAAACGGTTGAAGATAGGCATAGGAATCTGTGAGGCAAAAATAATTTAAAATTAATAACCAACCCAAAAATGTAATAATATACAGGGCTGAAAATATTTTAGATCGATAGATCCGAGCCCAGCCATGCAAGTGACCAAATTTTCAAAAAGATCCCATCTCTCGTTTTCCGTAAACGGCTAAGGTACCATCGACGTGAATCACCCTGTATATATATATATATATACCGGATGCCCACGAGATCACTTTCCGGCTGCCATTTTTTTATTTATCTATCGATTTAAATGAAACTTGGCAGGGTTGTTACTCTAACCAAACGTCATTTTTAGGAATTTTTGACAAGCATTTCCGACTTCCGGTTTCACCGGAAATGACCTTAACTTTTGATTTTTAAATGACACCCCCTATATATTTTTTGTTTTTCGGATTCTGGAGGTCATTTTACGGCCGATTGCGTAATATTTAAATTGATATTCTTCCAAATGTAATTTTAAATTTGAATTTTATTTTCTCATCCAGAGTGCCATGACCATCTTAAAATCATTCTACATACTTAACTCACTTCCAGAATAATGCAAACTCACTTTTATCTTTGTTAACTTTTTTACTAGAACGTTCTAAACTTTATTTTTGCCGCATTATGGGCGCGTCTGAGAGTTGTTTTTAAAGCAGCACAATTTTAATGCATTGCTTTGCGTATTTTCCGAATTTTTTCAGACAACGATTGAACAAAATTTATTTTAAAACAAACATAGTGTAATAATTTTAAACAGTATTAAAAATAATTAAAAAAAATTAATAACATTAACAATAATATAACATTGACAATAGGTATTAGATTATAACTTTTGGACCTTTTAACCACCAATTCAATTTTCAAAGTGCTGCCCTTCCACCTCTTGATATTTCCTAACACGAAAAACGTTGTATTCTACGACATTCCTAAGCATGTCGGGGGTAATGCTAGCAAATGCCGCTCGTATACGGTTTTCTAAGATGTTAAGTGTTGTTGGCGGTGTTCGGTAAACAATCTCCTTAATATGGCCACACAAAAAAAGTCAAGAGGTGTAAGGTTAGGCGAACGAGGAGGCCACCGGATCGGTCCACAGGTAGAGATAACATGTTCTCCAAATCGTTCTTCTAAGTAATTTCTCACAACAATAGCGTTGTGAGCCGGCGCACCATCTTGTTGATAATTTCATGTTGTAAAAAACCCAAATATCGTTCTGCATTTAAATGCCCTTGGAAAAGAATCGGTCCCACAATACGAGTACCAATTATTCCAGCCCATACATTTACTCCAAATATCTCTTGAAAATTACCTTCCATCATTCGGTGTTCATTTATCGTTGACCAATATCTTGTATTTTGCCGGTTGAACATTCCATTATTGGTAAATCTCGACTCGTCAGAATACAAAATAGATTGGCTAGGCTATTATTGGCATCGTTATGTTCCAAGAACCAGTTGCAATATTCCAGTCTTCTAACAAAATCTCCCTCGTACAAATATTGGTGAAGCTGGTACTTAAATGATTTGTATCCATGTTTCTTCAAGATCTTTCTTGCTGATTCTGCGCCAATGTCTAATTCAAAGGCAATTTCCCTTGTGGATGCTGTGGGGTTTTGAATGACATATGCTATTACATTTTCTTCCGTTTGTTCGTTAATAATAAAATGTTGTTACAAATTATCTGGTTCTTGGCGCATTTTTCTTATAAGGTAGATAATGTATTGTTTTGTAGGATGATGAAGACGCTCAGGATATTCTTGCCGATAAACTCGTTCGGTTTCCGCTGCATTTTTGGCACAATGTCCATACATAATAAGTATATCAACCTGCTCACTCTTGGTAAACATTTTTGTTTATTTTATAATTAAACTAAGTACAAACTTTAATTTAATTTTTAAGTAAAATATTAGATTTATGTCAATAAACAACAACCTTTATTATTACCTGTCAAACTTTTAAATTTGCCATAGTGTTTCCATGGCAACCTAGCCACCTATTGTTTTCATGGCAACTCTGATGTGATGTGACATAGGAAGTGTATTTTATTAATGAGTAAGACGTAAATATAAAAATAAAAAAGTTTTAAATCGAAAATGGGTAAAAATGACAAAATGTGTTATACGTCATTAAATTCGTTTTAAAATACTGCATTTAGTAGTTTTATGAAAGTGGTATGCTTCCATTTAATTTTTTTGAGCTACCGCAAAAATAAAGTTTAGAACGTTCTAGTAAAAAAGTTAACAAAGATAAAAGTGAGTTTGCATTTTTCTGGAAGTGAGTTAAGTATGTAGAATGATTTTAAGATGGTCATGGCACTCTGGATGAAAAAATAAAATTCAATTTTAAAATTACATTTGGAAAAAATCGATTTAAATATTACGCAATCGGCCGTAAAATGACCTCCAGAATCCGAAAACAAAAATATACAGGGGTGTCATTTAAAATCAAAAGTTAAGGTCATTTCGGTGAAACCGGAAGTCGGAAATGCTTGTCAAAATTCCTAAAATGACGTTTGGTTAGAGTAACAACCCTGCCATGTTTCATTTAAATCGATAGATAAATAAAAATGGCAGCCGGAAAGTGATCTCGTGGGCATCCGGTATATATATATATATATATATATATATATATATATATATATATATATATATATATATATATATATCAGGGTGATTCACGTCGATGGTACCTCAGCCGTTTACGGAAAACGAGAGATGGGATCTTTTGAAAATTTGGTCACTTGCATGGCTAGCTCGGATCTATCGATCTAAAATATTTTCAGCGTTGCGACGTTGTCGCTTATGTGGAAAAGTGGCATCACCTTTGATATTTTTAATGAGACGCCCTGTATATTATTACATTTTTGGGTTGGTTATTACTTTTAAATGCTTGTCAAAAATTCCTTAAAATGACGTTTGGTTAGAGTAACAACCCTGCCAAGTTTCATTTAAATCGATAGATAAATAAAAAAATGGCAGCCGGAAAGTGACCTCGTGGGCACCCGTATATACACGCAGTTCCATGCCCAACCTAGGGTTATATTCGTCATGGGATGAAACGATCTGATCGCAATTACGACAAATTGTATAAAGTTCGTCCGCTTCTGGATTTATTGCGTAAAGAATTCCCCAAATACTTTCCTCCTTTGCATTAGACATAAATTGACGAAAGAGTGGCCCATAAAAGAGGGTTCATAATATAGCTAATGTGCTGTATTGTGACTGGCTATATTGTTTCATTCGATGTTTACACACGAAAGGGTAAATAGCGACCTGGAAATATAAATTTGGGCGAGTTTACCGTCCATAAAAGTGCTGCTCTGGAAGGTTCCTATATATCTGGACTTATTTTAAATTTTAGTTGGATTTAGTATTCCAATTTTGTGAAGGCGGTGTAGATTTCTCGGTTTGTTTGTTTCATAGATTGAAGTTTTAAATCACGATTAGGTTTCACACGTTGACAATTGTATATTAGTACAATGAATTTTATATGAGAGTGAAATATTTACTAGCGAATAATGGATATTTCTATTTAAGTATAGTTAATTATAGTTTAGTTGAGTTAAAATTACGTCATTGAAAATTCTTACTTTGCAATTAAAATTACCTTAGGAAACGTAGCTTGCAGAATTAAAGCATTGGCGACGGAAAGTCGATATTCATTTTGATAAATTGAATTTAAAAAGACAAAGAGTGTGGTTTTTATAATACGTTGGTTTAGAGTTGAGTTTTTAGGTGACAAATACAGATCATGTTACAGTGATATTTGTCTCGAGGTAGATTGATGTCAAGACGTAATTTGTTTTTCGATTCGGTTTCCGAAACTAATTTCGTTTTTACCGCGCTTACGATTTGAAGAAATGGGTGTTTATGATTGGTTATTTGACGTGATATACGTTATGGCGGAAACTGAAAGATTCTTAAGGGAGACTAGCTGTAGCTGGTGAAGAAAGAGAAAGTTTTTCCATTCACCCTTAGGGGAATTTTTGAACAATATTCAGCCACCCCGGTAACATTATAGCGTTGTGTATCTATTGTCAGAAGTTGCATTGTTTACGGGTCCATCGAAGGGAAAATAGTGTAAAATCAGTGTATTTCCCTTTTTTGGATATAACCGGGTTTTCCGCGGATTCAACGATTGCAAATTCAATTTAATTAGTGTTTGTCACGAAATCCATCCGCGTTCACGGCAAGCCAAATAAACAGAAAGAGTGCTGTAAATGTGATGAGCGATTTATAATACGGGAAATTTACCTATACCTCAGTGCAAAAGAAGGGGAGGGGAGGGGAGAGTGGCCAAGTGATGTATACGGTTGTACAAGTTAAGGTAATTACTTCCGTATGTTCTTTTTTTGTGTTGCTGGTGGTTTTTAATAAAGTGTTTATTTGGAAATTGTGTGGCGGATGAATATGCTTTCTTTGTTTACAGTTGTGTTTAGCAGACCTTCAGGCGATTATATTAATTTTATAAAAATGTATTCACCCTTGTACAAACCATATCATATTGTGCATTATGCTTATCTTATTCTTATTATACTGTACATATTTACGTATTGCAGACTTTGTCAAATTTATGTGATCGACATTATTAATATTCATGTTGGTGTTGCGTAAAATTAAGATACAATATACTATTTTGGAGAATTTGAAACTTGCAAGCGTCAATCCAATGTAATTAATTGCTTTTAGGAAATGGATGATGTTTTTAACATCTGTATCAACACGCTGATTGTTTATTTTAATTCTGTTTAATTTTATTATAATATGAATTGGGTATTATTTCAGTGCTGGGTATCACATTGTGACTTTTTCCTTTATTACTGCGTTATTTACGTATGATCAGAATTTAAAAGATTAGATATTTTGTTTACGTACAAGTTTCCGAGCAGTTTATTTATTTTATGGGAAATTTCGTTTGTGCAACTAAACAGCAACAACTTTCAATTAATTTTTTTATTGCTTAAAGGAAAGCTTTAACGTAACGATTTCCGAGAGAAAATATTTTCTAAATAATTTGCTATTTTGAGTATTTGCTGATATAATTTCGTTTGAAGAAATAAGTCTTGAGATACAACGTAACGTAAACATAAATAAAATAGATCGTTAACTGAACAGATAGTTTTTAGCACGTCATTGTTTTGCGAGTACGTGCAATTATTTTGAAGAATTGTACCGGCTGTTAATTCACTGGATTACTTGGTTTGCGACAAAACAAGGGCAAGCAAGTTTTTTTGTTTGTTTGTAACTAGCTGTAAACCTTTTGCATTTAGGTACTACGGCCCATACATTGACAGTTATAAACATCCTGGCGCCCATATGATTTTGACAAACCCATATTGTGTCTCACTTTTTACGAGCTATGCTATTAGTAAAATTAGTAACCCGCCCACGCCCTGTTTCCACTGAGCTACCGGCCCCTTCCTTACTTGTTACTTCCGATTTACTGCCATTTTAGACCGTAACAACTGTTTCCCCAGACCATGAAGAAAGCTAAGTGGAATGCAGGAGAATCCATTCAGTTCAGGCAGGAGACTATAGCATTTTACAGTGGAAGGATCGTGGCAATATCTGTTTGTCATACGATGCACTATTTAGCGGAGACGACAAAAGTTAAAAGAACAAATAAAACCGAAAACAAACATGACGATACGTGTTCTAAATCTATTTCCGATTGCGATGTCTACATGGGAGGCGTTGATCATATGAATAAAATACTCGTAGCTATAGTGTAGCTCAAAAATCTAGAAGATGGTGGCTGAAGATTTTTTATTACTTTTTGGATTACTCTATCGCCAATAGTTATATAATGTATAAAGAGACAATTAAATTAAAAAATCAGAAGCTTGATTCTCTTAAACAGGATACTACCGTTATAAAAGATTTGCTAGAAAAAATGATAGTCCTAGAATAATAACCAAGGTTATTATTTAATTAATTCAAATAAACTGAAAAATGCACAAATGTTTTGTTTATAATAACCAAACAAAACAATCCCTTATATTAACCCCTACTGATTATTATGATTTTTCAGATTTCTTATCATCTAACATGCACATATAAATTCTATATCAACAATGAATGAAAACTGGTTCATCTCGATACGTTCATAAAGTTTAGTTTCCACGACAAAATGCACGCAAGAAGAAATGCAGTTTCTCTATGCGGCCTGCTCGGCTACACAATCTTTAGGTTAAAATGGCTTACTTGAATTAACCATTAATCTTTGTGAATATTGTTCTTCGATTACTAATTTACTACACTGGATCGATTATCGTATTTTATATTGTTCGTTCGCTATTTTAATATAATCGTGTATGACCTCCAATATACACAACAACGTAATTTTAAAGTATTTCATCTACCTTTTTGCCACTGATTTAACGATCATCGCACTCTTATTTATTTTAATCTTTTAATAGGGACACTTCATATTACTTCCCTATTACAAACTGACTAACTTTGATTTTATTTTCCAATTTTAGTGGGCAATGTCAGTATCTTTCACCGTCACCTGGGGTTCTCTTTTCTCCACTCTCCAACTAATACTAAAACTACAATTTATTCAAACCACATCTCCTCCTTCCTTCTACAAATGTACACAACATAAAGAAGTAAATTTAAGAATCTCATATCAGTATTAATTACACTTATAAAATAAACAACAAATAATCATTTCTTACTCTATAAAATGCCATGTAACATAACGCGAAATTTGAAAATTTTCAGGCGCCCCTTAGAATACCCAAAAACATGTAATCAAATGGGAGCGTTTTCCTACACCACTGCGCGATGTGCAACAGGACGACTCCTCTGAGAGAAGTCTAGTACGAAGTGCGGAGCACAATAGACGTTATTTTCAAGGTTATACATTATCGTTCAAGTGACGTCCTAGTCAAAATGACCAAATTTACGACTTCCGAGAATGAACTACTTATAGAGGTGGTCAGTGGCCATCCTTTACTCTGGAATGTGGCCGAAAACTAGTTTAAAAACACGATGAAAAAAGACCATATCTGGTAGAAAATTGGACATATGGTGAATAAAACTAGTTAAGTTTTTCCTTTTTCAATTTTTACCATCAAAGTACTCTGAAAAGCGCTCTCCGATTTTGAACCCTTTCGATTTTGGAAAATTCCCAGTACCAGCAAAAGGAACCATGTATTCTACAGGGAAATCGTGGACTGTTTCTATAAATTATCTGCGTATAAATGGTAGTTTTTTTTTTTTTTTTGTGATTGTGGACCTGAACAGGCTAAATAAGGCCTATCGTGCTAAAGCACTCAGGAACACTTAGGAGGATGGTTAGAGGGATAATGAATTGCCAATAGATGCCTATGAACAGCTACCTTAAATTTTCTCATATCATAAGTGAGAGGAAAACAGGAACTAGGGAGATCATTCCAGAATTTAGAAGCCGTGTAGAAAAATGTGGATTGCGCCCGTTTGGTACGACAAGTGGGGATTTGTACTGCATACAAATGATGTGAATGAGCGAACCGAGTGTTTCTCGCAAAGATAGCCGGAGATGGTATCAAAGAATGTAATTCACCAGCACAATAGCCGTTGTAATAACGATAATACAAAGAAAGAACTGAAACCATCCTTCTATGCTCAAGGGACTGTATGTGAGAAGTTAAGGACGGGTCATTTATAAGCCTAATCGCTCTCTTTTAAATACGATCAACGATATCGAGAGCGTATTGGGGAGCACTAACCCAAAGGTGAGAATTATATTCCAGATGAGGCCGAATTTGGGCCTTATACAGTAGAAGGAGTTGTCGAGAGGTAAAGTACTGCTTAGATCTGTACAAAAAGCCTATTTTACGAGCAGCTGTTTTGGTAGCTGACAGAAGATGGCCAACCCATGAGAGATTTGAAGATACAGTCATACCCAACAGAGTAACAGAGTCTAAAAACTTAAGAACTGAGCCATTCATACTTACAACAGGAAATGATTGATCTTTTTTGGCGGACATAAGGCAAGACTGAGTTTTGTTAGCATTAAATTTAACTAGATTATTGCTTTCCTATTCGAGAATACGTTGAATGTCTTTGTTGATTGAATTTTCCATTTCAGCTTTAATTTCTTGATTTGACATAGAAGGTGGATTATCACTATGAGTAGACTGAGATGAACTACAGTGAAGAGTGCTATCGTCAGCAAAGCAATGGATGGGGTTAGTTGTTGAAGAAATAAGGTCGTTTATGTACAGCAGAAAAAGTGTGGGCGCTATAACGGATCCCTGTGGTACGCCCGCGTTAATGCTAACTTCTTTTGAAAAAAAGCCATCAACTACGACACGTATTCGTCTTTTATCAAGGAAACTAGAAACCCAGTTGATGAGCGTATCATTTAACCCAAACGTGAGTTTGGCAAGTAAACACTTATGCCAAACTTGGTCAAATGCCTTTGAGATATCTAAAGCGACTACAACTGTTTCACCGGACTGCTCTACTAAATTTGAAATTTATTTTCCGTTTTTCTGCAACTGTTTGTTTTTTACAACAAGATTTCATCATGTGCTTGTCAAGTTTAAAAGCTTCGTCACCCACAACAACATGGGGCAATAAAATTGAATTTTGCAAATACTTGGTTGGAGGAAAAATTTCCCCATTTTCAACTATTCGTCCTAGATCAGATTTTTTGAAGATGCCGGCGTCACCTTCCTTTCTGTAAGACCCTATATCAACGATTACAAACGTATAGTTTGCGTCAATTAATGCCAGTAATACAATTGAAAAATACTTCTTGTAATTAAAAAACAAACTGCCTGTGTTTTCTGGTGCAACAATTCTTACATGTTTTCCACCAATAGCACCAACAATGTTTGGAAAGTCCCACGTTTTCCAAAACTCACTTTCCTTGTTTTCCCAGTCGATTTCTTCCGGGGAATGCAAATTCAATGGAATTGATCTGTTTTTCAAAGCCTTGAGAACATTTTGCACAAAATTGTAAATGTAGCAATGGGATATTCGGTACGAAACACAATTGCGTAGCGCACTGAATAGCACGGAGACGATTACATAATTCGCAGTGCGCTCCGCACAAAATTCGGAGCTAGGAAACTCTAGCTTAGGGAGGATATCGTACTGCACGTGCGCACGTACCTAACTAGTTCGCATCAGTTCGCTTAGGCGTGACGATGGAACAAAAACAAAAGAGTGCTTCGAATGAACCAGGCGCCGTACTCCGACCTTTTAGTCTAAGAAGTAATCGGGCTTTCTCTTAATTTCTTAGTTGGCGTTGTTCTATCGTCTTTTCCAAGATGGTTTGGCGCGAGAAATATTTTTTATTGAGAACTATGGCAAACCAATTTGCCTGATTTGTTAAAAAAATGTTACGGTAAATAATGAATTCAATACCAAACGGCTTTTTCAGACAAACATACAATTCAATGAAAGGAGCGGACAAATCAGAAGAGATGAAATAAAAAAATATTTTTAAGAAGTAGAATCAAAGATGCTCACTTGCAAGATGTGCTTTTTCTGGGTTCAATTGGTTTGGAAATTGGTATTTAAAAACATTTAAATAAAATGTAACTTCAAGTATCATATATAATACTACTAGTGCGTCCAAAATTATCGATAATCCGGGTACTGCATGAATTGGTTTTCTCCGTTGGTTAAAAGTTAAAGGAGCCCGACTCCGAAGGAGGTAGAATATTTCAGAATAGATACATATATATATATATATATATATATATATATATATATATATATATATATATATATATATATATATATATATATATATATGCAAGCGAACAAAACATTAGTTAATTATGGAAAAAGGTTACAAAATTTAATAAATGAACAAAAGCTCTATTTAATTAATTACACATAAAAATTTAAAAAACGGCTAAGCATGTAATAAAATTTAGAAATTAAGAATGAACTTCAGTAAATTATGTATTATTAAGCATTCATAAAATGTCCGGACCCGCCAATGTTCTGAAAATTTCAACCCCTGATCTAAAGAATAGCTTGTATTTTAAAGATCACTCTATTTGTCGTACGTAACTGGTTTGTATACGTTTGGCTCTGTAAAAATAAATGTGGCAAGCTGTTGTGTTTTCTGTATGTTATACCACAAGATGCCACTACTAGCTTAGTTTACCTTTAAATTATACCACAAGATGGCGTTGCAAAGTGTGTGTTAACTTCCCGATGATTCACAATTACGTGATGAGTGATGGGTTGTCCACGTGGTTTGCATGGGTTTTAACAAAGATTGATACGGAGAATCCTGTAAAAAGCAACTGGTGGGAGGTCATGGACCTTATTTCAAAATCCCGCCAAAAGGATCCAAGACTAAAGATCATATTTCAAGATGCTGGACCAATTGCATATAATGAACCTATTTTAAGATGAAAAAGAAAGAACCCTCATGTAAGAAGTTGAACCAATTTCGTAACAATAGAAGTGTTTTGTAAGATCGTGGACCAGAATCGTGATGCTGGACAGTGAATAGAGGTTTGCAATAAACAGGATTTGAACCAAAAACACCAGAAAAAAAACCGTTTAAAGCACAAAGTGGATAATAGCTATTTATGATACTAATCCATAACGCATAACTTTATTGGACGCGCCTGTTCATGGCCGAGAGACCGAAGCGAGCGAGGCTTATAAAGACGGCAAGTCCAATAAAGTGCATTATGGACGTGTGCCATACATTGTTTTATGTTCGACTGATTTGGAGAAGGTTTTTCTTTGCTTTTGTCACAGCAACATTGACCCAAAATATTGAGTCACTACAGTGACAATGAATATGGTATTGTCTTTAAAATTATACATTTTACAAATCATTATTATGGCGTTTATAATTAAACAGAATTAATACACATAAAAAAAGAGGTTCCGATGGGAAATGAACCTGGAAATTTTTTACTGCAAGCTGACAATAAAGAATATATATTAAATAAGGTGAGTTAAGATTAAAATCTACTGTGAATAATTGTATAATAATTACAGGAAGGTAATTCTTATTTTTGTAGTGAATGGTGCATGCAGACGCCATGAACTAGTATCATTGGAAACTACGTGTGTTCAAGATCATAAAACACCATTTTTTAGTGAAGCTAAACAAAAACGGATAGCTGTACTGTTATAGTACCTGGAAATCCCGAAAACATAAATTTATCAGAGACCACCATATGGCACTTCGTTCCCCACACTCCATAACAGATTTTTTGTAAACTATACAAAAGTATAATGCAACCAGTTGGAGTACGTAAAACTGCAGGTGTACCAAGAATTGTGGCCAAATTTTGAGCATCTTTCAGCATGTACAAACCACAGCTACCAGCGCAGTTCTGCAAGTATTTTGGCAAATGCTGTAACACACACGGAGGGCATAAAAGACATGGCGGATAGCGTTCATCAGCAGTAGCTGAGGGTTACATTGATGACTCTGTACATTCCAAAATTGATATTGCAGCTACAATTTTGGGAAAAGAAATAAATTAATTTTAGGAATAACATGTTTAGCTATATTAACTAGGCATAGTAACGATAAAAGTGTAATGTAATTTTAATAAATTTAATAATCAAAATAGTATAATTTTATTTGCCTTGTCCTTAAAAGAGTGCAAAACACTGTATCCTTATGGACGGAGTCCACTAAAGTACCACTTTTTGGACTCAAAGCAGCACCGTAGATCAGGTCTGTATGGTACAGTGTTCTCTTTCAATAATGGATAATCGAAACCAATGCAATAAATAGTTCTTTGTTTGATTAGTACAAAAATGTCAATCTTCGGGACGAGGAAGAAAGTTGCTGGAAGACGCGAAGCGGAGTCCAGCCATCTTCCGAGTAATTGCAGTTTACTATGTTTTTGGAACAGACATTAATAATACTCATTTTATACAAAATGAGTATTATTCTACATTTTAGTGAAGTAAAAACTTACCGTGTAGTATTTAACTAATATTCATTGGATTTTATTTACTTCTAGAAATTTAATTCAAATGTGGCAGATGTTAGTGAAATAATATGAAGATGGATGGTGCCACCGGCGACAGCAATTGTCGATATCTGTTCATAGAAGATATTCACTCAAAATATGCAAATGAACTCAAACTTAAAACGAAAGTAAAAAGCAGAATTATATTAAATATCAATACTTACTTATGACAGAAAACGAAGTTGATATTTAGTGAAGGTCAAATTACTTTTTGTACAGTTGCCATGGAGACACCGAATAATCCCGAAATCAGCCACTTTTGGTACGAAATAGTTGCACATAATAGCGTCTTATTTAAGTGGTTGGAGAAAATTAATTTTTTCACTTAACAGTATCATTTTACAACTGATGCAGTTAAGAGAAAGGACATTCATTTGTCACACTTGAAAATCAACAAAATAAGTAAGTTTATAGCAATTTCCGACATAACCGCAAATTTTAATGCAGAATCATCAATTCCGAAAATTCTTACCTAATAATTAAGGAACAATTAAAGACTAATTTTGGAACACTATAAAAAATTTTGAAACGGGAAAATAAAGTCAGGAAACAAATTTTTCGTGGGGATACTAGCTAGACGTCACACTGCGACCTTCTTTTTGGGAATTTAAAAAGTCCAATGTAATAATTATGGAACAATTAAAGACTAATTTTGGAACACAACACAAAATTTTAGGACGCAAACATAAAATCAGGAAATGCAATTTTTGAGTGGTGGTGCTAGCTTAAGCCAAGGACCTTTGCTCTGGAAATTGAAAAAAATCGAAAAATTCTCAGGCAAGAATTAAGGAACTATTAAAGTCTAATTTTGGAAAACAAGCGAGCGACCTTTTCTTTAGAAATTGAAAAAAATCGAAAAATTTCGATGCAATAATTAAGGAAGAATTAAAGACTAATTTTGGAACACAACAAAAACAACTGCTGATGTAGCCGTTGTTTCGGTGTGAAATAAAATAATTACACACGGGTGTGCAGTTGCACCTTACCTTCTTATTTTTTACGTAAAGTTTACATTACGATGTATACGAACCCTACGTGTCTACTAGTGTGCCTTCTAAGAAGGGAATAATATTAAGCGGCTGCTTTGCATAAAATTAACAGAAAATACCTATTTACACCAAATATGCTAACATTCTAATCTGACATTTAAATAATCTTGATTTATAGTCTTTTCAGTAAGTAATCCAGTGGTATCGTACCGTTGATATAGTTCACTGGAGATTTGAGTCATCTATATTGACTTCGCAGTTTTCGGTAGCTGATTTTGCTACACCCATGATAATCAGTGTCAACTCGTCGGAATCAGTCAGCTCTCTATGCAGATTCGGTATTTATTTATTAATTATACGGATATATTGTCTACATTGTACAATCCTCGTCTTTCTGCATGCATATCTCAGGAACGACTAGTATAAAATAGTAACTGCAGCTCTTCAATTTTTTGCGAAGTGCGTGCCAAAATAGGCAATTTTCAAGACAAAATCAGTCGTTTATTGTGTAAGTACGCGAAATGGCAGGAAGGAAAGGAAGGAGGCTTGTTGTTGGCGATGACTCGCATGTTCGGTGTTTGTGCCACACTGGAGCAGTATGTGGATATGTGCGTAAGAGGCCCGCTGCCGGCAACATATATGTGAATTGATGTAGGCCAGTTACAAAAAACATATGCCGAATTTTTGAAGTCAATGCAGCCAGGTGTAAGACATTTTACATGGGTTGTATTAGAAAACTGATTCTTGCAAAAAAATTTCAAGAAGCTGAGGAGATACTTTGATTGACTTTGATCGTTTGTCGAAGTAATTATTAGGGCATAACATGTGATGGGGTGCGTACACAATGTACGAAAACCAAGATCAAACTTAAGGATATGCTAATGGCGCCGTCAAAAATAAAATATTAGAAAATTTCTGAAGAAATCTAAAAATACCAGAAAATCCCAATGAATCCGAACGATGAGTTTGTTACATTATCACGTTTATAATGTAATTATTATTTATTGTATTCGGAACAAATTTTTGACATATTGTTACCGATGTTATGTTTACAACAAAACGATGATGCGTGGGACTATCAAGATGGCATGAGATATTTCATGCTTGCTACCAATGGGCTTGCATTATTAGCGACGGAGACAATAATATTCTCGATGAAGAAGAAGAGCACTTGAATGCACACCAGAATCTAGCATTTGCTTACAAAATTGTGCAGCACTGCAAAATTTTGCCATTAAGGACCTGCGTTATTCGCGATTGTTTCGGATATGGTCGACAACCCGCTACGAGCGCTCCAGTGGAACACGACTTTAACGATGTTAAGAATGAATTACTTCAAAGTAGTTCAAACTTGAAAGTTGATAGTTTCATATGTAAGCACATAAATTACACCAATAACAAGGGAAAGATCATCCAGACAAAAGCGAAACAGGACCGGAATACGAGCCAGTTCTGTCTAATGAGAAGATAATAGGCATGATATGATTTCATTTTTTATAATTCAAAACCCTAACAAGAAACCCACATTCTTGACTTGACTTAACACAAACACCCCGTCGTTTTATTTTTCGACTTGGAGTAATTAATTAAGTTGTTAATTACAATAATAATTAATTGAAACGATATAACACTAGCCAAACACCGGTTTCATTAAAACATGTTTTCTACCACATCACCAAAGATGCGCCAACACCATGTCTCTTATACAATAATGGGGAGAATCCAAAAAGAGAGCATAAATGTATCGTCAGTGACGAGAACGTTCACCTGATAGGCGAATGCTCATACCCCATTGAAGGTGAAGAACGGGGCTATGGCGAAAAGTGCATTTCCATGCGTGTTCACGGTTCAACAAAAGTCAAATAATCGGATCTAAGCAAGAAGAAAATTGGATGGGCTTGGTGGACAAAGCAAAGGACAAATCATCGATATATATATTAATGGTACCTCTGATGCGTTCGATTCCGTATTCCAGGTATTACTCATTGCAGAAGTAGATAAGCCATTAATACATAAAACTGACTTCGAACATGGTCATGCAAACTTCAAAACATGGTGTCACTACATCGACATACAGGAAGCGGGAATTATTTTGAAAGGAATATCTTCCAATTCGATCACTCAGCTAGCCGCCAAGTTCTTTCAGGTTATGTGCTCATCAGGTGTTGGTGAAATAGTAGATGAACTATTCACAAGCTTGCCAAGCATTATACTCAACGAAAGATGCAAAAATGGGTATTACAACAGAAAAGCATTCATGAAGCGAATCTCTCAACCACCAGGCGTAATAAGTAAACCATAATTTGATACCCAGACTGAAACTAAAATTATACATTGGTTAAATACTTCAGACTGTCCTACGCATGGATGCGAAAACATGTCAATGATGGATATTCACGAAGCAGGTAATATTGCGTTATAACATTAATCGATACTGCCCATTCCAACAAAATTGGAAGAATAAGCCTTGATAGAATACAGGATATGACTCATTTAGCTGTTCTTCAACCAAACGCTTACAAATTGCTAGGAGTAATTGAGTACGTAGATACAAGAGAGTGCCTATGGGAAACGATTGTACAATGCTTGGTACGAAATGGACGACCTACAAAAAAAATAGACAGGGTACAAGCATCTAAAATCTTTTTACCTATATTAATAATTTACAGAAAGGCTCACAAGAAAATGTTTAAGTGTGAGGGTTCTTTTTTCAACCTCTGATAGGCTATAAATAAAAGTCAAATAAATAGTTTTCGACATAGAGGATAATCACCTTGACGATTGAGGCATTTGTCGTACCGGTGGACAAGCTTTCCGATACCCTCCTCATAACATTTTGCCTCCAATTCATTTAAATTGGTTTTAAAGTTGTTTTGAAGCTACTCGTTAGTTTGGAAGCACTGCCTTCATAGCCACTTCTTCAGTACAGGAAAAAAAGGGAAAATTACAGTGCCTCTTCAGCCAGATAACAGGATGTGTAAAGATCAGAATAGGTGCGGAATAAACATAGTTAGGATTCTGAAGAGGAAGATACTGCTCTAGCATTAGCCAAGTGTCTGAGGAAATCCCCCTGAAAAATAAACAGATAGAGCAGCTGGTAGCGGGATTCGAACCCACTACCTCCCGAATCGAAAGCAAGAGGGTATCAAAAAGTTTATCTACTGGTAAGCTAAATGCCTCAATCATCAAGGTAATTATGTCCAAAGGAATTATAACTTTTAGTAATTTTTTTATATTCACATAACTTTTATTTATGGCCTATCAAAGGTTGGGAAAAACGATCCTCATAAACGCTACATTTTATTTAATATATAAAAAGATTATGGATATTTAAAAAATAAAAACGTTTAAAGATGATTTTTGTAAATTGCGTTTTTCTTAAAGGATCCCACACAGTAACAAAAAACTGATATTTTCAGCTACAATTCATCGATTTAAAAATAGAACTATTAACTTCTTACGTTACAATTACGTAAGTTTCAAGATAAGGCATTATACAGATTTTATTTAAATGTTTCAAAAATAATCATTTATACCAAAAGCGTAATTCATATTCACACTTTTGGGATAGGAGTGTCAGCATTACATAGGATTCTTTTTTTAATTTCCAAAAAGAAAGATTTTGTTTCCTGACCTTAGTTTTGGATTCCAAAATTTTTTATTGTGTTCCAAAATTAGTCTTTAATTGCTTCTTCATTGTTATGTTGGATTTTCGATCCCCAAAAATAAATTCGCTGGTGCAACGTCAAGCTAGCACCTCACGAAAAATTTAGTTCCCTGACTTTATTTTTGTGTTCCAAAATTTTTCACTGCGTTCCAAAATTAATCTTTAATTGTTCCTTAATCGGAATTTTTAAATTTTTCGCAATTTCCAAAGAAAAGGTCAAGCTAGCACCCCTACTCAAAAATTGCGTTTCCTGACTTTATGTTTGCGTTACAAACTTTTTATTGTGTTCCAAAATTAGTACTTAATTGTTCTTTAATTAATACATTGGATTTTTTCCAATTTCCAAAAAGAAGGTCGCTGGTGCGACGTCAAGCTAGCACCCCCAAAATTAGTCTTTAATTGTTCCTTAATTATTGCATCGGAATTTTTCAATTTTTCTCAATTTCCGAAGGAAAGGCCGCTGGCTTGACGTCAAGCTAGCACCCCCACTTAAAAATTACGTTTCCTGACTTTATGTTTGCGTTAGAAACTTTTTTATTGTGTTCCAAAATTAGTATTTAATTGTTCCTTAAATAATACATTGGATTTTGTCCAATTTCCAAAAAGAAGGTCGCTGGTGCGACGTCAAGCTAACACCCCCAAAATTAGTCTTTAATTGTTCCTTAATTATTGCATCGGAATTTTTCAATTTTTCTCAATTTCCAAAGGAAAGGTCGCTGGCTTAACGTCAAGCTAGCACCCCCACTCAAAAATTGCGTTTCCTGACTTTATGTTTGCGTTAGAAACTTTTTATTGTGTTCCAAAATTAGTATTTAATTGTTCCTTAAATAATACATTGGATTTTGTCCAATTTCAAAAGAAGGTCGCTGGTGCGACGTCAAGCTAACACCCCAAAATTAGTCTTTAATTGTTCCTTAATTATTGCATCGGAATTTTTCAATTTTCTCAATTTCCAAAGGAAAGGTCGCTGGCTTGACGTCAAGCTAGCACCCCACTCAAAAATGCGTTTCCTGACTTTATGTTTGCGTTAGAAACTTTTTATTGTGTTCCAAAATTAGTATTTAATTGTTCCTTAAATAATACATTGGATTTTGTCCAATTTCCAAAAGAAGGTCGCTGGTGCGACGTCAAGCTAACACCCCAAAATTAGTCTTTAATTGTTCCTTAATTATTGCATCGGAATTTTCAATTTTTCTCAATTTCCAAAGGAAAGGTCGCTGGCTTGACGTCAAGCTAGCACCCCCACTCAAAAATGCGTTTCCTGACTTTATGTTTGCGTTAGAAACTTTTTATTGTGTTCCAAAATTAGTATTTAATTGTTCCTTAAATAATACATTGGATTTTGTCCAATTTCAAAAGAAGGTCGCTGGTGCGACGTCAAGCTAACACCCCAAAATTAGTCTTTAATTGTTCCTTAATTATTGCATCGGAATTTTTCAATTTTTCTCAATTTCCAAAGGAAAGGTCGCTGGCTTGACGTCAAGCTAGCACCCCACTCAAAAATGCGTTTCCTGACTTTATGTTTGCGTTAGAAACTTTTTATTGTGTTCCAAAATTAGTATTTAATTGTTCCTTAAATAATACATTGGATTTTGTCCAATTTCAAAAGAAGGTCGCTGGTGCGACGTCAAGCTAACACCCCAAAATTAGTCTTTAATTGTTCCTTAATTATTGCATCGGAATTTTCAATTTTCTCAATTTCAAAGGAAAGGTCGCTGGCTTGACGTCAAGCTAGCACCCCACTCAAAAATGCGTTTCCTGACTTTATGTTTGCGTTAGAAACTTTTTATTGTGTTCCAAAATTAGTATTTAATTGTTCCTTAAATAATACATTGGATTTTGTCCAATTTCCAAAAAGAAGGTCGCTGGTGCGACGTCAAGCTAACACCCCCAAAATTAGTCTTTAATTGTTCCTTAATTATTGCATCGGAATTTTTCAATTTTTCTCAATTTCCAAAGGAAAGGTCGCTGGCTTGACGTCAAGCTAGCACCCCCACTCAAAAATTGCGTTTCCTGACTTTATGTTTGCGTTAGAAACTTTTTTATTGTGTTCCAAAATTAGTATTTAATTGTTCCTTAAATAATACATTGGATTTTGTCCAATTTCCAAAAAGAAGGTCGCTGGTGCGACGTCAAGCTAACACCCCCAAAATTAGTCTTTAATTGTTCCTTAATTATTGCATCGGAATTTTTCAATTTTTCTCAATTTCCAAAGGAAAGGTCGCTGGCTTGACGTCAAGCTAGCACCCCACTTAAAAATTGCGTTTCCTGACTTTATGTTTGCGTTTCAAATTTTTTATTGTGTTCCAAAATTAGTCTTTTTCTTTTTCTGCATGACATTTTAGAACATAATACAAAAAATAAAAAGGAAGCTAGTTCGCGTTGAACGCTGGTGGTAATGATCACATAGTTTGCCATTACAACAAACATATATTATTAAAAGCACCTAATAATCAGAATATTTTATTAGTCTAACAAGCTGGCTTTGTTTTAATCATAATAATTCTGTAACCTTTGCCCTAGCTTAGATACATATTGAAATAACCCTTCAAGCTAGAAGTACAAGCAGCTCATAAGCATGAACACGGCACTTTGCATGTCGACATCATCAGATATCTTAATTTAAAAAATATAGGAGCATCATTGATTTTCTGCTGTATTCGGTATATGTACAAAACGCTAATCTGATCGTAATCGTGTCGTTAATAATAAAAAACTTTCTTTTCGTTGGAGAGTAACAGGATTAATTAAATTTCAATCAACGCAATAATTATGTGTAAAAATTAAACACAATTATCTTAATGGAAACACAAACTTTCAGTGGTTAATTTCATTAAATGCAAATACCATGAATTTAACTTATACCAAATGTAAAATTACCAATCATAGTACATTTCAATAATCACAGTATTAATAAACCTGTAAATTAGGGAATAGAGCCTACCGTTCATGTCAGGTACGATAAAAGTACGTACGGTTTAAACTCATCATAAATTTAACTGAATTAGGTTACGCAAAAGTTTAATTAACTCATATATGATTGATTTATACTCGGTTTAATAGTGGTCAAAATTCTTTCAACATATGACTTTTAATTAAATGTACTTACTTTATTTAAATTACACTGCCTTTTTCTAACTCTAAAAAGTGCTAGAAAAGTATATCTTAATAATTTTTTGGCAATAGACTGAATACATTTAGTCGATTAAATAAATAAAGTTTCGTATTGATTTGAAAAGAAATCTGATAGTTGCACAGCGACCACTCCAAGGACAGGCAACCCGGACAGAGCGCCAAAATCTGGGGACGGCATTTTGGCTGTAAGTGCGAGAAAAATATTAATGAGTTAAACGCCCAATTAATAGAAAATTTAACATGTCGATTTTTTCGTTCGCTAAAAATTTACAGTGCGTATAACGTATTTATACTATTTATGTTTAAACAGCCAAAAATATTTACAATTATTGTTGTTTCTAAAAAAAATAATCATAAGTGAGTGCTATGTTTAATTTTTCCGTTCAGGAGAGAACGGAGAATAATTAATTTCGTAAGATTGTGATACATAACGCAATATTTAAAGATTTCAGAGATGTGAAAGACTGGTCAATGGTTCATTTTTTAAAACATTTATTACAATAATCTATGTTAAATACATTAAACAATAAAAATAGTAAATTTTTACAATTTCGAAAAAGAAATATTTTATAAATCAATAATTTATTTTATTAATAAATTAACACATAGACTTGCTTATTAACACTTGCTATTCCGTCGGTAATGACAATAGGTGGAAGGTCATAAAATTATATATATATATATATATATATATATATATATATATATATATATATACACACACACATACAGGGTGGATACTCTAAGTGGAATAAATTCTGTAACTCAAAGAGGTGAAATCCGGGAGAAAAATCATGATAGGCATTCTTTATAATTGTTTCCAGCCCTCAATCTGGGGTTAGAGTTTCTCCATATATCCACCCTCGGGGATGAACCCACCCCTAACTTTTTTTTCAAATGTAAGGGTAGGTCAAGTGATACACCGTGTGAAAGCTTGTATTAAGAGGAATACAACGTAGTACTTATTTTCTCAAAATTTTAAACAATATTTTGTTGAACAAAGACATCGAAATCAAAAAGAATAAACAAATAAACGCACTCTCTTAGCATTCATTTGAGAACTTTCTTAAACTAAATTACGATTTAACGACTTCTCCGCAAAAAAATCTTTTCTTATGGGGTACACTCACAACTTTAAAGATGTTCAAAATGGTGTCCATTTGTTTCTTGACAAAGACCCAATCGGTGATAAAAATCATTTCTCACGTTTTGAAACATGTCTTGTGGAGTATTTCTGATTTCTGCAGTAATTCTGTCCCTTAGATCCCGAAGGTCGGTCGATAATGTAACATAACCCTTACTCTTCAAAAATCCCTATAAAAAAAGTCAAGGGATTAAGATCCGGGGATCGTGGTGGCCATTCAAGTGCACCTCTTTGACCAATCCATCTATTTGGCAAATTTGATTTAAATAGTTCCGTACAGGCAATGGATAGTGAGATGGAGCGCCATCTTGCTGAAACCAAATTCTCTCATCCAGGTCATTTGGATTGTTATTTGGAAATAGACCCCTTAAATTTGGGAGCATGCCATCCGTGAGCATAGAAAGATATAATTGCCCACCAAGATTACCATTCAGAAAAAATGGCCCTACCACTCGATCTCCAATAATCCCAGCCCATACGTTTAATTTTTGTGGATGTTGCGTGTTGCGAGTTTCCCGCATCCAATGGGGGTTGTGGTCAGACCAATAATGACAATTGTGATGATTCACTTCACCATGCAAAGAGAAAGTGCATTCATCCGAAAACAGAGAGACCATGGTCAATGAAATCCATCATTCGTTCACAAAACTGAATTTGTCGGTCTGGATCTTCATCAGTCAATTCTTGTAGCATTTGCATCTTGTAAGGGTGCATCTTTACAGTTTTTAAAACCTTTAAAGCAGTTCTATGATTGACCTCATTTTTAGGTTATTGGTTGTGCGCGTGCATACTGCCCCAGGTCATGCGTTCTGATTGGAAGGCCTAAGGGTAGGCCGCGTCCTCTTCCAGCTGATTGGTAGTGCGCGCTCATACTGTCCTAGGCCGCGCGTTCTGATTGGGGGGCCTAAAGACAGGCTACGTTCTATGTTTTCTGATTGGTCCTTACGCTCCTCCCAGCCTCCAGGTTCTGTGTTGGAGGCCTAAGGCGCGGTACTCTGATTGGTTGATTTTGTTTGTTTGTGGCGCCATCTGGTGGTATATTTTTAGCACTAATGAATGTTTTCTGTAATAAAGGTTAATCGTACCTCCACCTAGTAGTATATTAAAAGTCTTAAACTTGTTACAGAGTCTTATCCCCTCTGCAGCGGCCCCCTTGTTTGTTTGTGACACCATCTAGTTGTGTATTTTGTAACTAATTGTAGATTTCTGTAATAGGGTCGATCGTGCTTCCATCTAGGGTTATATTTTTAAAGTATTGGAAGGCTGTAGAAAAACTTAAAATTTGAAATAGCGTTCCGAAACTAGGGACTCATGGAAAGTTTCCTGTAATTGATGTATCAGTAATAAAAATATAAAGGATTTTTAATAATTTATTATAAGTAAAACAATACCTATAAAACTTGGTTTTATAAAACGAACTAATTAATGATGATGATGATAATAAAAATAATAATAATAATAATAATAATAATAATAATAATAATAATTATAATAATAATAATACACAGATACGGTCGTGGGTTTGTAAATTACATATTATTACTATTTTTAAGATTACATAAAACGTATCTCATATACCAGCAGCAGCATCATCACCCTCATTATCTGGTAGATGTACAGTTATCTCTCCTATTTCCTCTGGCTTCTCGATGTCTGTGAGTAGAAGGAGGCAGCAAGCTCCGGTGCAGTTGGACCACCAGCATCCCTGCCCAAAATTAGGATCATCTTAATGCATCATAGTTCATCTTAATTGCCGGCTTCTTTTCAGGAGTCATTTTCAACTTCTTGATGACGTATTTATGGGCCTCACCCGTAATTAGGACTCTTTTGGAAGTATTAAGTCACGTGACTATGGGGCCAGGGTTGAGGGTAGTCACGTGATCCGGTAGGGACAGGAGTTGGGCAGGTCAAAGTCCAATTATTTTAATTATGAGCCATAATTAAATTGTGGCGCCATTTTGTTCTTAATTATGAGTCATAATTAAATTCCGCCGCCATATTGTTTTTAATTATGACGTCACAATCAAATTGTGCAGCCATATCTTAGTTCATCTTAATTCAGCTTAATCCAGCTTAATTCATCTTAATCCATCTTAATTCATCTTAAGTCATCTTAACTCATCTTAACTCATACTAATTCATCTTAATTCATCTGAATTCATATCAATTAATCTCAATTCATCTCAATTCATCTCAATTCATCTCAATTCATCTCAATTTATCTCAATTCATCTCAATTCATCTCAATTCATCTCAATTCATCTCAATTCATCTCAATTCATCTCAATTCATCTCAATTCATCTCAATTCATCTCAATTCATCTCAATTCATCTCAATTCATCTCAATTCATCTCAATTCATCTCAATTCACCTCAATTCATCTCAGTTCATCTCAATTCATCTCAATTCATCTTCATTCATCTTAATTCATCTTAATTCACCTTAATTCAGCTTAATTCATCTTAATTCATCTTAATTCATCTTAATTCATCTTAATAAATCTTAATCTATCTTAAGTAATGTTAACTCATCTGGTACTAGACGATGCACCCTGGTTTGTGATTGAACCATAGACCCGCGCAGCCTCCAGACTGCTCTGATTAACCAATCAAATCAATCTCAATCAAATCATTTAATCAAATCGATCTCAATCAAATCAAGTCAGTTAGTCAAATCAAAGCAATCAAACCAATCTCAATCAAATCAATCTCAATCAATCAATCTCAATCAGATCAAACTCAATCAATCAAATCAATTAATTAAATCAATTGACCAAATCAATCTATCAAATCAATCAATTAGCTAACAATTCTTCATAACCTTCAGGTTCTCACACTGTATATACCTAACTCCTACGAGCGACCGCTTACTTTGTAGATAAGGCTAACCGAAGCTCAGAGTTGATTGTCCCTAAAAACGTGAGGGCACCGGCTTGGGAAAACAGTCGATTATCCGCAAATCAATCTAATCAAATCAATCAATCAAACCGTAACATAACGAGTGTGTATAACAGCTGGATTTTGTTGCTTATAGTCATGGCACATTCACTTTCTGCGTTTTGTTTATAGATGGACAATATAAAATATTTAACGGTTTCCACCAATCATTAATATAAAGTAAATATTTTCTGGATTTCCCGATAACAACTTTTCACTATTCATATACCTACTATGGCTTTGGAAAAATCCGCCAATTAGCTGATTACGTGAAAGGCAAACAGACGTTGAAAATACAATTATTATGTTCACGTTCTTTTGTTTGTACGGCGTGGAGATGCACCAGTTATGTACTCAACATAACATCCTTTCACTAACTACACAGAAGACAGACTTTCATTCATTTTGATAATATACTTCATACCAAATTGATTTAACTTACAGCTTGCAAAAACCAACTTTCAATTCATAAATACTGACGTGATTTAAGTTATAGCTTGCAAAAAACAACTTTCAATCAGGTCAATCTCAATCAAACCAAATCAAGCTCAATAAATGAGAACAATCTCAACCAAATCAATCTCGTTCAAGTTATACCCCCATAACAAACAAGGGGCCCGACAAGAGGACGGAGACCTGAGAAGAGGCGAAGGCCCGAGAACATGTTCGGGAGTCCTACACCTGTCTCGTGAGATACCTTTCGGTATTGCTGTCAATATACGAACACTTTTAGGTTACGTCAATATATGTACAATACTAGGTTAGATGAATACACGCAAAATGTTAGGTTAGGTCAATACACGTACAATATTAGGTAGGATTAATTAACACGCGGTTTAAGTTAGGTCAATCCTGGCGTGCAAGCATTGACCTAACCTAAAACAGTATGGTTATAAATATACACACAGTGTTTCAAAGATATCTACCAAAATTTCTGGACGTAATTAAACTAAATCGGTATTTTTGAATTGAAAGCTGGTTTTTGCAAGCTGTAAGTTAAATCAATTTGGTATTTTAGAATTGAAAGTTGGTTTTTGCAAGCTGTAAGTTATATTTTTGAAATGAAAGTTAGTTTTTCCAAGCTGTAAGTTAAATCAAACCAGTATTTTTGAATATAAGTTGGTTTTCCAAGCTGTAAGTTATGATTTGATTGAGATTGAATGATTTGGTTGATTTGATTGTTTTTCTACGCCGGTGTACGCAGATTTTTAGAGAGACTACCAGATCTGAGCGTCGGTTAGCCTTACCCACAAAGATTGAGATTGATTTGATCGATTGACGTGGTTAAACGATTTGATTGAAATTCGTCTGATTGAGATTGATCTAATTGATTGATTTGATTTAATTGATTTGCTAAATTTGATTAATTGGCTTGATTGAGATTGATTTTATTGATCTGTTTGATTGATTTGATTAAATAATTTGATTGAGATTGATTTGATTGACGGAACAGAGCACAGAGTCTGGAGGCTGCACGGGTCTATGGACCAATCAGAAACCATGGTGCATGGTTTAGTGCCAGATGAATTAAAATCACTTGATGACTTAAGATGAACTAAGATCATAACTAAAAACATAATGGCGGCTCAATTTAATTACGATTCAAATAAAACAAAATGGCGCCATAATTTAGTTATGACTCATAATTAAAAACAAAATGGCGGCACAATTTAATTATGACTCACAATTAAAATAATTGGACTTTCACCTGCCCCACTTTTTCCCATAACGGGTCACATGCCAACCCAAAACATGCCCCCAGAGTGACGTCACTACCTCCAAAGGCTTTTAATTCTACCAAAAGGGCCTTAATTACGGGGTGAGGACCATAAATACGTCATCAAGGGATTGAAAATAACGCCAGAAAAGAAGCCGACAATTAAGATGAACTAAGATGATTTTAATTATGAGTCATAATTTTCGACGTTAGGGATGCTGGTGTTCCAACTGCACCGGAGCTTGATGCCCCCCCCCCCCCACTACTTCTGTGATACTTTGTCCCCGCTCTCAGATTCGCTTTCTACATCTTCTTCTGCGGCATCATCATCGTCAGGTGTTGTTATACGATAATAATTTAACCTCAAAATCTCGAATATCTTCAGCATTGGATTCATAATAGGGCGAATTCATTTATGTTGTAGATGAAATCACATCCTGAAAGTTGCAAACGAAAAAACAAAGGTGTGTTTTGTTTTCATATGTTAATCATAATTACATAACACTGTAGATGTACGATTTAAGGTGAATGTGTGTTGATCGACCGAAGGTTTACAATAGGTTTAGACCAGTTGACCGAGATAGATATATAGCGGTATATTTTAAAAGCAGCGGTAAGCGGGAATTTTTAAAATTGAAATGCTACTGTATTATCTGTTGTGGGTTTTGAATTTCCACCGGTGTTCGTTTGAAATAAAAATATCTGAGCATTAGCTATCGCAAATTAAATTAATTAGAGATGCAATGTAAGTGAATAAATACATTGCGTAAGACGTTAATTAAAATCAAACTTTCCATTAATTGTCTATCAAACTCTTCATGTAACCCGTCAGCAGAGAAACCCATTACATATTTCCAGTTCAAAATTCCAATGATTGCTAAGGAAATTGCTGTATTTTGGCGAAACAATCTTCAAGTTACAAGTCTAAGACGTTGATTTCAAATGTTGATTTGGTGAGTGGTACAAATGTGCTACGACCAAATAGTCCTCCGACGTTTGGCCATTTTCAATAAGGAGTTTGTGTGACGAGGTTGTACATTTGCTGTATTTTTATCGAAGCAAGATTCAAGTTGCAAGTCTAAGTTGTTGATTTCATTTAGCCCCCAGGAATTTATCCTTTTTCAATAAGGGCTTTGTGTGTTCAAGTTTGTTTATAATCTAATCCCTTTTGGCAGAGGTTAGTTTCAAATAAATACCTTACACCTGAATTTAAAATGTTGTTTCTACATCCAAGATGTGTTGATAGAAACTCGCTTCAGATCACCATATTAAAGTCGTTTCCGATATTACTTAACGTTTTAATGATTGGGAAGTGATTGAAATCTGTTTATGGATTTTCTTGTAAGCGTTCGTTAACCAGATATTAGTTAAAATAAAAGATGAAATGTATTATCAAAACTGCGTCCTGCATCTTGAACAAACTGTACGAGTGGAGAACCAACTCAGCCATAAATAGGATTTAGGACAACCTCAAACTGTCTAATATGATGCTAAAAACGGTGCTCATAACCCTGTGTTGTTCAAAACTGTAACTATGCCCCGTTTCTATCATCATCTTGTTCTGAGGGCCGCAGAAGTATCTAAGGTCTACTTTGGCGAAAGATGAAGTGTATTATCAAAATTCAAGTCAATTTGTTTATTTGCCCCCAGGCATTTGTCCATTTTCAATAACGACAGTGTATTCAAGCTTGTAAAAACTGTTTTCAGATCACCTCTCGTTTCCGATATTACTTAGCGCTTTAGTAATTGGGAAGTAATTAAAATCTGTTTATGAATTTTCGTGTAAACGTAACAATAACTACTTAGCTGACCTGATATTAGCTAAAATAAAAACTGGGCCCTCTTGTTTATTATGGAGGGAAAGCTTGAAATTTGAAATAGTATTCTAATAAGGAGGCCCCCCATATAATCTTTGTTTAGAAATGGACAATATAAAGTACTCAACGATTTTCACCCAATCAAAGTAATTATTTTCTGGGCTTCCCCAGCCATGTAACCACAATAATATCCTTTCAGTATTCAATGCCCAAAACCTCTAACGTGTTTTTGGAAAAAAACACTAATTACATAACAGATAAACAGACCTTGAAAATACAATTATGATGTTTACGTTCTTTGTGAGATTTCAAGTAATTAGATTGAGTTTATAAAAACAGCGTACTTACATAAAGCTACGGATTATATAAGGGGACCGTTCTATTACTAATCTTAATTACATTTTTATTTATAAACCTTTAACAGATGGAAATGAAAGTCAACTTGTTTATTTGCCCACTGGCATTTGTCCATTTTCAATAACGGCTTTGTGTATTCAATCTTGTTTATAAATCTAAGGCTCTTTTTGACAGAGGTTGTATATAATGGATGATGGAACATAGATGGTAGAGAATTGATAATTATGGATAGAAGATAGATGATAAAGCATAGATGATGGATGTTATATCATAGAATATACATGATACAGAATTGATGAGAGGGATTAGAAGATAACAGATCCACAAATACAAACAAATTCTAAAACATCGATTTGACTTAACTTTCAACTGGCAGTTTTTTACATTAATATGCGAAGTTGCTAAGTCTTTCATTTTATTGTCCATACCTTTAATCTCTGCATCCTGGCCCATTTCATTTGTTTACAAATTTGTGGATGGTCTTAGAAGGCATTAATTTAGCTACAATAGTATAGCATCTCTCTAATTCTTATTCAACTACCGACATGTTCATTACTGTTTTATTTCATTTTTTTTTAATGGAACACCCTGTATCTAGTTGCACGTATTTATAGAGGATTTATTTAGCTTCAATATAATACCAACATTTTAACCAGTATTTCGAACGGTTTTCAAGAAAAATGGCTTTACGTGAAAATATTTATTCTTTAAATTTCCGCTTCAATAATGGCTTTTTGTACAAAATATGATACAAATGTGCGTTTTATCGATATACGTAATTATTTCCTGTAGAATATACCGTAAGAAAAATTGCCAACAATAATAGTAAGATTAATAGTTAGTAGTAGCTTCTATTTCAAATAAAAATTATTTTAAATAAAGTGAATAGATGGCCATGGAATTATATTAAAATATTAAGTTAAATGAGTTGTGTCAGTTTCGACATGTAATACCATTAATAACCAAATATACATAAGAACATTTTGTTAACCCCTGTGATACAATGAACTGTTCTTGGCACGAATTAATTAACGTGATTTATGTAGTTGGAGAATACTTTCCTGCCAACAAGAGTTTATGCGCAAACATTTGGAAATAGTCGACATCCTGATGAGATAATACTGCAGAAAGAAAAGTAAGTAGCGATTCTACTAAACAGGAAGTGAGTAGCATACGAAAAGAAAAACAGAGCAAAAACAGTTGTAAACGAGAAGAATGAGGTGTACATAACTCTGGTCAACATAAATTGTACATAGCTGTACAAACAAGTTACCGCCGTTTGACAAAAGCATCACCAGTACATTATGCTTAAAATTGTCAGATGTAAAACGTCCCTATCGCAAGGCTGAACATCTGTCAACAACATAACCTTAAAATGTTAATGATTTTTTATAGTATAATATGTTCTTTTGCGTGCGAGGATGTCGAGTTTTGAAACGAATAACCGTCACTTGCGGAGACTCTTGATTTACTTCGTCAATTAAAGAAATCTGCAGTTGAGGCGCATCGGTTGGTTATAGAAGCATGTATGGCGAGGCACTTGAAGTGAGAGAAGTTGTCGTGAGTGGTATCAAAAGTTTAAGAATGGTGAATTTGACATCGAGGACAGAGAACGTAACGGAAGGCCGAAAGTGTACGACGACGCGGAATTGGAACCATTATTGGACCAAGATTCGTGCTAAACGCAAGTAGAACTGCACTTACACTAGGATAGATTCAACAAGCAATTTCACATAGGGAAAGATCCAAAAACAAGAAAATTGGGTTTCGTATGAGCTGACGACGAGAACCGTTGAACGCCGATTTTTGACATATGAAATGCTGCTTGCAAGAATGTGATGAAACATGGATCGACTAGGATAATAGGATAATACAAGAAGGCAGAAACCAAGGGGGACCACCTGTTGTGTATTTGGAATCAGCTTGAAGTCGTGTATTGTGCGTTTCTCAAGCCGAACGAAATTATTACAGGCTGTCTACCGAACACAATTGATGAGATTGAGTGAGTACTTAAGGAAAAGCGCATAGAATACTACTCCAGACACGACAAAATTATACTCCTGCATGATAATGCTCATCCACATGTTCCACCATCGGTCAAAACTTATTTGGAAACACTCAATTGGAAAGCTTTACCACACCCGCCCTACTCACCAGACATTGCTCCTTCTGATTTCCACTTGTCTCGATCGATTTCGCATAGCCTGTCTAAGCAACACTTCACATCAAATTGGGTCAATTCGTGGATAGCCTTAACATATGAAACACTCTTTCGACGGCGTACCCGTATACTGCCAGAAAGATAGGAACAATTATTGGAAAGCAATGGACAATACTTCGAATAAAACAATAGGTTCGCTTCTTTCACAATAAATGCCCAATTTTTGATAAAAAGACTTCTTTGTGGAGACTGTAAAACCTGGTCAAAAACCCGTTCATCATTATCATTGGTACAAACTGTTCTTCGACGACCTGGGGAAATTGCCCCCGATATTTTTCAAAAACTTGTTTCAAACTTGTGCCATTGTTCCGTCGATTTCCGTATGAGCGGAAATTTCAGAACGATTTTAACACGAGCATAATATTATTATGACAGTTAATGACAAACAAGCCAAACATAACAAACAGACATCGCCCAATCCATTTGATGGCCCTTCATATTTCGGTACTGGCGAATGCCGTATAATAACTATTGTACCGTAAAATAGCGCTTGTGCTTTGTATTGTTGACTTGTTAATGAGTATTTTCATTTAACCAGTAGCAAGGTTGTAAATTATCGAATAATCACTCCTTCGCTGAACAGCTTGACCCGTTACATATTGCATAACGGAACCATAGGCAAGTTAGTGCTCTAAGCATAGTTTAGTTACTAATGTGTGCTGCGCGCATAAATAAAAAATATATTACCCTATAAAAAGAAGCGTTGCTAAATAAAGTTGAACGATAAAATGAGAGAACTGCTGGAGCAGATAGATCATTATTACATGGATTTAAAAAAAACAGTATAAACTCCACAATACTTCTTCAATCAAAACTCGTAGAAGACGTTGAATAAATTAGCATGCAAGACCGGCCATTTGAGTAAATTGTCAGCCAGCGGGATCATTTGAATGAATTTGCCAATCATCGAGGGCACTTAAGTAAATTTGCGTGTCGGAGGAGTTATTTCTTTTTAGGAAGTAAGTTGCACGAATCGGAATCCAGGGTCTTTTTGGTGGTTTCATCATACACAACATTATGAGAGATTAAATACGTAACTTGATGAAGTCACGTGAGCACAAAAAACCAATCCTAGACATCTTTACCTTTCATTGTAGGGCATTTTATTTCTAGAAAATGATCGTCCAGAAAAGTATGTAACTCACCGATATAAGAAATTGACACACTCGCAATGTTACTATCACATTATACCTTTTATTTACGACTTCATGGATTTCATATAGTATAACAAATAGAAAATTAGGTGTTTGATAGTTACATTAAAAAGGTAACTTGCACCACGGTATAGCTCAGTGAGGTACAAACTTACTATAATTGAGAACTCCTTTTGAAAAGGTCGTGAGGGAGGCAGAGATATATTCATAGATATAATCAGTAATGTATTCTTCTTTTTGGGCGCCACTCAAGTTATACGGTTAATAATTAAAATACAACAAAAATTGGGAAAGTTGTATCTTAGGTAATCTAAATAACAATACACAATTGTAGTTATATGTATATTTAAGTAAAACAAAATGTCTGATTAATTTCGGCATAAAATAAGTCTTTGATACCATCTCGGGCTATCTTTGCGAGAAACACTCGGTTCGCTCATTCACATCATCAGTATGCAGTACAAATCTCCACTTGTCGTACCAAACGGGCGCAATCCACATTTTTCTACACGGCTTCTAAACTCTGGAATGATCTCCCTAGTTCCTGCTTTCCTCTCACTTATGATATGAGAAAATTTAAGGTAGCTGTTCATAGACATCTATTGGCAACTCATTATCCCTTTATCCATCCTCCTAAGTGTTCCTGAGTGCTTTAGCACGATAGGCCAAATTTAGCCTGTTCAGGTCCACAATCATAAAAAAACGATATTTCTCGTAAAGATTTACGATTTTAAATAATTACCAAATCAATATAACTATATAAGCTTAACATCTACTTTTACTTAAAATTTAAAATGTAATATGATCAACGCAGTATTCAATCATAAAACGTACTAACCTATGTCAGTAAATATTACATTATGATACGTTATGAAGTCAAATGTTTCTATCTGCTTTTTTTGTAACCGTATCAAAACAAAACTACACTGATTTGTTATTTACGTAAACTGCACTAAAAGGATAAGTACTTACTTGTACCAAATAAATATATTAATCTTCTCTTAAAACGAACTGTAGCTTAAGAATTTTCATTTCCATTTCACAAGACAAACATAGGATAATGTAAAGGTAATTTCCATTTGTGTTCAACGTACAAATAAACGAACTGTAGCATATATTATCGTAAGGTAATTTTCATAAAATGTTCCACCTACAATACTACTTTCTAAGATTTATTTAAATCTACCCGATGCCAAATTTTACCACCTTTTATACAGTGGGTATTAAAAGTAAAGCATTCCATTTATTATTCAAATACATAGTTATACACAAAATACAGGCTTTTAGGTACAAAAGAGGTGTTACCGTACTTTCAACTACCTAGTTTGGACTACTTTCTAAGATTTATCTAAATCCACCCAATAAGAAGCGCCAAATTTTACCCCATTTTATATAGTAGTTCTTGACTATTAGATTATTAAATATTGGATTAGCATGTTATATATCATTCAAATACATAGTTATACACAAAATACAGGTGTTTTAATACTTGCAGAGAGTAGTCCTTAATATATCTAGCTTAATTATAACTTTATAATTTAAGTCTACATTTACCAAATTTATTTTCTTTTTCTAACAGTTAATTTGATAAATACAAATTGCCTATAACGCGTATTTGTGTAGTCGCCTAAAGGAGTGTTGATTCTCACAGTAACTAATTTTTAGAAGAATAATTAAATACATACCCCCCTACATACGCACGCACTCACTCATGCACGCACGCACCAACTGAGACACACTGCTTCATTCGCGGTCCCCTTTCCGATACTAGGCCTCCCATCTCGCTATTTCTCTCTTTTGGTCAATATGTTTTGTGACCCTTTATGGCTTAAACCCCCAAAGATGCAAACAAAAATAACTATCAATCAAGTAAGTGCACAATCACAAAAACATGTAAACAGCAAACACACAAATGAGTAAACATATAACCACGCCCCCACCAAAACAAAGAAACTAGCCAACAAACGCCCCAAAAAGTACGAACTAAAACATGTAGAAAAACTAGTAGCCAACATAAACATACGCAAACAAGTAAACGGCACACAAAAATCCGAACCACGTAAAACATTGAAACATAAAAACAATTACACGTGCAAATAGGAATCCTCCAAAACAAAAGGAACAAGCACCCAAGCCTACCAAACAGACACAAAACACACAAGAAAACGTACCATAGAAACTAAAACATGCAACTAGAAACAACCCAAACGTGAAATTAAGAAAACTGAACCAGCTATTTAACATGCAAACAAGTACACAAACAAGTAACGACACACACACACAAACACTCAAGCACGCACGCACACACACGCACGCACATACAAATAGATGTACAAACACAAGCGCTACTATATAAAGAAGTAACACCCAAAACAAGCAAATACGCAAACACGAACCAGGTGTACAATTAAGCCTTGCTGTCTTTTATAGTTATGACATGACAAGTATGAGTCAATTTGCTTGCATTGAAAAACAGGTGTGGCCAATCTGTACACAGGGGGTATTATTCGAAGTCTGTAGATACACAAAAGGCTTTATTCGAAGACTGTAATCCAGCGGTGGGTCATGACTATTCCTTAAAAACACACCTGACTCACCAGTTAGTCAAGCTTATTCGTAAAGACACACCTGTGACGGACTGCTGGGTCACGGGTCACAAGTCTTATTCACATTGATGCAACAACGTAGTTCGTCATCTAGGTCCAGCATCATCAGTTTAGTGCCCATACTCATTAAATGAGGTTACTGGGCCAATATGCTGATCCAATTTGAATAAGACATTTTGTGTACTACGTGACTGCGCGGTGGGCCACCTGCGTTTTAACGACGAATCGTGACTCAACGATAGATTACAGTCTTCGAATAAGGCGTTTTGTGTGTAACACCGGTGGGTCAGACATTCAAACACCTCAAATAATGCATTTTATGCACCAACCATGTTTTATCTATTACCGGTGGGTCTGTCTTGTTTTTGAATACCACTAAAAGGACTCTTACTATACGAGTATAAACCTACGGAAAACTCAAGGATTCGTACTTATTATGTATTCGTTAAAAAACGGTAAGGCCTATTTACACATCCATTTGAGTATTTGCATATTGGCTTGTTTGCTAGTTCCTAGCAAACAAGCTTGCTTAATTTGTTTGCGTGTTTGTATGCTAGCGCGTTTGTTTGTTCACGTGTTTGTATGTTCGCTTTTTTTGATTTCCACGTTTGCGTTGTAATGTATTGCATGTTTTAGCTTCTTTGGTATGTTTTATTGCGTGTTACGTGCAAGATGGTGCGCTTGGGTGTTTGTTAGCTAGTATCTTTTGTTTTGGGGATGCGTATTTGCATGTATATTTGTTTGTGTTTATACGTGTTACGTGGTTAGTCTCTTTGTTTTCGTGTTAGCAGGTTTATCTGCTTATGTTATTTACATGCTTGCGCATGTGTATGTAGTATATGTGTTTGGGTATATAGTTTTATTGCAAACATATGTACGACCATTATCCTTAATCCGAATGTATATACTTGTAGGACTAAGAAAATTTTATTATTGTAATAAAAATGTTTAAGTAGCAATTGCTACCGTGAAAGAATGATCATTAATGGGTTTTACATTTCTTGTTTTTTTTTAGAACTTTTAAGTATAGACAGTTAGTTGCAGTTGGAAGTTCGATTACGTCGTACCGTTCTATTGTTTTGTAAAACATAATTGTAATTGTAATTGTAAACCGTTGTGGCTATAAATATATCATCGTTTCCGATTTAGAAAAAACTAAAAACGTGAATTTGTCCTTTTCTTTTTTGTGTTGCTTTTAATGCAAGTTTTTCACAAAACTAAAGTTGTCGCATAAACAAACATCGATAAATAATAACATCGTTCTGGTTTTAATCAGCGAAGCGTGGATAAACAAATTATATCGATAAATAATCGCCACCGTCTTGAGTTTAAACCGCGTACTTTAACCCGTTAGGTGTTGGTCATGAAGTAATTAATTAAAGGATTATATTTAAGCGTAAGTAGGCATTTGAATGTAGATTAAAGCTCGCAGCAATCAATTCAAGAAGCTGGTGTAACCTATTGAAATTCGATAATTGCCTTACAATTTAATTACACGAGATATTGAATAGCACATAATTGTCTCTTGATAACAAAGAGTAGTAATTTAATTACCAATACGCCATATCGCTATGTTTAATAATCGCGTCAGGCAGTACAGTGTCCCCCCGTTATTGCTGGAATGAATTGGCATTGTTGATTGTTTACCAACACTTTCGCCCGCGTAGAGGGCTTAATGCGTGCACAAACGTAGCATAAACCCCAGTTTAATTGTTGTTATTAACAATACCGGGGTTTACAGAAACGTGACTAGTAGCTACTAAGAAAACCTCACAATTCCATCTGTACGCCAGATTTTGCAACTAGAAACTGGTTGTCCATGGCTTTAGCTGTTAAAACTAACCCGTTCTTGTTGATTATAAATGCAGATACATCTATAGATGAACGTGTAAGTTGAGAAAGGGATACTGTAGTTTCTAGCGCAGTCACTCAAACTTATTTATATATGTAATTTATTGTAATTGTACGAATGCAATGTATTAGGTGAAATGCTGCCTTTATTCACGATACAATTGTGTATATGTAAATTCTTTGCCTATTTTTTTCATATTGTTATTGCCTGTGTGTAGTTTAAACTACATTGCAGTTACCTTAGTGCTACCTATTATTTTTTCTGTTTGGTTTATTTTATGTGCAACTTAATCTGCATTATTATTTTCCTTTTTACTTTACTGCCAAATCAATTGCCGGCATGATTGGTTGCATAACGGCCACATGCTTCGTGTTAAAATTTTAATTCTGATTTATTTATGACACAATAGTGGGAGTGATTTATCATTTATTTTTGTTTGTGTTTATATGTTATTAACCTGCTTTACATTTTCTCTTACTTAATTTAAACCTTTTTTTTTTGTTTTTTGTTTGTTCTTGATTTATTAATGTACTTCTAAAATTGCTTAGTTATTAATAAAGTGGGTTTTCTTGGTGATTCTTTCCCAATTACAAACTAACAGATTGAACCGTCGTTGCGCAAAGCTCGTAAATTCTAGTTTGAGTAATCTTAGTGTTTATCTGTCCCACTACGATGCAATACTTAACCTCATCCATTCCTATCTCATTCAATTAACACAGCGTAGCCTACTACTACAAGGTCAATATTAGAGTTGTAAATAAAATTTGTTTTAATTATTGCGAGGATGCCAATGCGATGCACGGCAGTAATTCGAGTAATGGTAGTGTTGTTATCCGTAAAGTCAAGAAACATCAATAAGCCTTTTTTTTTAATTGGCATTATTGCGAATAAGTTCAATATTATGTTCTTCTACGAAAAGTTACATTGAAATAAACCTCAGTTGTATACATTAGAAATAAGAACGTATTTAGGGTTCGTGATATTCTAGGACTATACTTATATACTTAATTATTTGCTTAATTGCATTACACCTCAATCGGCACTATACAAGTATAAACGTCTGGAAGCTGTTTAGACCGTCAATCAGACATTGTTTCAATCATCAAGCTGTATGCAAAGACCGATAATTTATGGTTGAAATCAAAATTGGTGAAACTCCTCATAACTCAGAATTCGTTCAACATGTAATGATGTCATTTTCTCTAACAAATGAGTATCAATCCAACCTATTTCTTACTTTCCTACCTACATATACATATGTAAGTATAGGTTATGCAATCGACATTTTCTTCATTAACGCTAATCTACTTACTACCTCATTTAACAAAGTTTGGTAAAGTTTCGCCAAAATTGGCCATGGTGTGTGTGCGTGGGTGCATGTGATGGGTATGTGTGAATGTATGTTAGTATCCATGATAACTCTAGAATGACAACACCTACGTACTTAAAACTTCCTATCTATCTAATATACTTCAGGAGAAATAAAGGCAAGTTTACCTTTATTTCTCCTGAAGTATATTAGATTTAGGGAGAGGAGAGGATTATTTGAAGCAGTTTTTTGTTTTTATCAAATATTTTTGGAATAGCTACATATTTCAAAGATATAAAAACACCAGCATATACACCTTAAACATAGCGATTAATTACGTTCTATGCAGTTTTGGATACGAAGCGTAATTTAGCGGCAAAAAAATCCTAAGGTAGAATTTAAGTGTAGTTCAAATTTGTTCAATAACTGAAAAACGATCAACTTTATAGGAAAATGTGTAAATATATTTTTGAAAGAAAATTTAATTTTACATAACTTTTCTTTATAAAGTTTCTTAATACGAAGCGAAATAAATCTAAATGTTAATTAAATAAGATTGAAACATTTTTATAGAATATGGCGGCTTTAGAATTTTTTTAAAGTTAGCATGTAGATGCCTATTAACCTCTACTTGACATGAAGTTTTAAAAGTCTGTTTGACATAGATCATTGCTTTTTTTTACAATGTTGCCCATTATGAACGTATAGGAGGTTGCATAATTATCGTAAAAAAATGTTATTATTAAAATTATTTCATTTCTTTTAATCTCCACTTTGTAGGTTGGAAGGTCGTATGTTGTTCCACACCAGGTATTTTAATATAATAATCTTGGACCATATAGTTTAAACTTTATAAACATATCCTGTAATCCTGACTTTATCATGAAACAAGAATTTCAGACAGTAGATGATTTTTCCAAACTATTTTCTTTTCAAGTAGAAATTCTTGAGAAAACCAGCAATAAAGATGTTTCTTTGAAAAACCTTACAAACCTATCTGAAATTACAAATAAACTGACAGAACTCTAAAAGGCTTTTTGTATCTATTAAAAACAATGAAATATCTGATGTGGAACAACACACTACCTTCCAACTTACAAAATGGAAATAGTATATTAAAATACAAATACCACAAGTCACTCTATTGGCACCCGAGGAGCGTAGCGACGAGGGTCCCAGTTGGATAACTACGCCAAGTAACTTATAAAACGTTTGTTTTACCCTATTTTTTCTAATAATTTAAAAATATCTACAAAGTTTGCAACAAAACTGACTAAATTCATTGAATAGAATTTGTTAGATGTTTGGGTTGGTAACGGCGTATAATAAGAATGTTAGATAATGTTACATTCCTTTATTGAATTTATTGAATAATTCAATCGAATAAAACTGATCAATACACTCGTACTCATTAACAGTTTCTTATTAAATTAGGTTCATAATTCAAGTCATTCAAGTATCAAAGAAGACGCCCATCAGATAATAAATAATAATGCAGTAAAAAAATACTTTAAAAATTATAAAACCATACCTATGTATACATAGTAATTTTATTCTTGAAAATGTACTTTCTAAGGTAATTAGATATTTATAAATATGCATTTTTCTTAAACTTAATAGATTTCGTTAAAATAATAATATTAACATTAACTTTTTAACTTTCTGTCGAAGTTTATGCATGTTATAATTTTTGATTAAATATCTAACCTAGATCTAACCAACTGATATGTCAAAATATTATTACACCAGAGAAGACCAGAAAAGTTACCAGAAACGATGCGTTTAAGAGTCCTTCGACACACTGAATTAGATAGAGGTTTAATAGACATCTATACTAACTTACAAAAAATTCCAAAGCCGTGCGCTTCTATAAAAATTTCGACAATCAAACTCAACCAATTGAAAGTCTATTTTTTGAATTTGAGCCAATCACAATATGATTACACGGGCAATCATCCCATACTAAGGAGCAAGTTCTTACAGCGATAATACAGGTGCAAATAAAGGTAAAAAAATTCAACAATAAACTGCATTAACCTTCATCGAACCAAGGGGGGGTGCAGCTGCACCCCAGAAGTCGTTTTTCTGTCATACTAAAGTATTTTATTTTCTTTTAGTTTTGATACTCTCAGACTTTGTTAACTTAGTAATTGTTAGATTAAATCGCATAAACACCAAAAGAAAAAATAAGCATTGGGGTGCGCTTGCACCCCCCGTTGGTACTTAGAGCCACAACTTAAGAAAATTACAATTTTTATTAGTTGTTACTATTCATTGGCAGAGGGCGTTACAAATTAATTTCTAAAGTGATGTGAGTACGCGGCTTTTAGGTAAGAAATATTTTGAATTGCTGTAAGTTATTGCGTTATTGGCTCAATCTATTGCATGTGTGAATTGTAACCTTAAATATTCTATAAACTAGGTGTTCAAAGCTTATAACCTTAATGACTTAAGAAAATTACAATTTTTATTAGTTTTTACTATTCATTGGCAGAGGGCGTTACAAATTAATTTCTAAAGTGATGTGAGTTCGCGTTGACAACAGATATTTCTAATTATCATTTGAAAACATTATAAAAATTGTTTTTGTCGGCTGTTAGGTAAGAAATATTTTGAATTGCTGTAAGTTATTGCGTTATTGGCTCAATCTATTGCATGTGTGAATTATAACCTTAAATATTCTATAAACTAGGTGTTCAAAGCTTATTATATTCTATAAACTAGGTGTTCAAAGCTATGGACTCCCAACCTTCTACATCACGACATCGACATGTTCCACTAACGGAAGAACAATTGAGATTCTATGCCGAGAACATCGATGATGATGAAGAATTTTTGAAGGAAATGTGCTCAGACTCTGAAGACGATGATCAAGTTGAGGAAGAAGACGGAGAAAATGATGAAATTTCAGCAGAAGAATATGAAGAATTAAATACCAGCGATGAAGAAACTGTGGATGATGCTTTGCGCAGTTATATGGTTGCAAAATCTGGTATGAAATGGTCTACTACGCCACAGAAAACATCTCGTAGACGACTTGCTAATATTTTGGCGAATAAGCCTCGCTTGACGCAATATAGTACCAACATTTCGACTATCGAGTCAGCTTTTATATTGTTTTTTACTGCTGAAATGATTGATATTATTGCTACAGAAACAAATCGAAAAGCAAATTTGATGCACGAGGAATGGAATGAAAAACACCCACAAAAATTACGTTACTGGAAACCGACAGACAGCATCGAAATATACGCTTATATCGGTTTACTTTTTATCCAAGGGGCACTAGAGGCCAATAAAGAATCAATTCGATCGCTGTGGGAATCTAATGAATTATATTGCAGGCCAATATTTCCTACCACAATGTCAAGAAATCGGTTTGCCTTTTTGACTAGATTTTTAAGATTCGATAATTTTCAAACAAGAGCAGAACGCAGATCAACTGATAAATTAGCTGCAATAAGAGATATGTTTGTTGATAAATGCAAAATTGCTATGAATCCATCTTCACACCTCTGCATAGACAACAACTTGTTGGTTTCCGAGGAAAGGCGCCATTCAGGGTTTATATGAAAAGTAAGCCCGATAAGTATGGCCTAAAACACTGGCTACTTGCCGATACTGAAATTGCTTATGTCCACAATTTGCAAGTGTATTTAGGAAAAATTGGACAACAGCCTGAAAAGGAACAAGGGAAAAGAGTTGTTCTTGACTTAGTGAACCATATGCCTAAAGGTCATGGGATAACAACAGACAACTTTTTTACTAGTTTGCCATTAGCAGACTGTTTGTTGGAAAAGCAACTCACTCTTTGCGGAACGTTACGCAAGAACAAAGCTTACATTCCTCATCAGTTATTACCAACGGCACGGAAAGAAAAGTTTTCCAGTCAGCTTTGCTTCACAGATAAGCATACCTTAGTTTCGTACGTGCCAGAAAAAAGAAGAGCTGTCATACTTTTATCTACGGAACACCATGACAATAAAATAGCTGTCGAAGAAGAACATAAAAAGCCGCACATTATTTTACATTACCATGCTACCAAAGGAGGTGTAGACACGATTGATAAGATTAGAAAGTTACCTTTGCAAACTTCTTGAACATTGGAGGCTTAAATGCGTTTGCGTTATGGACAACTAAGTTTCCAGACTGGCAGAAACAAAGATCAGATCGCAGAAAGATCTTTTTGCTTGAATTGGGAAAATCACTCATTATTTCTTATGTAAAAAGGAGGAGTGAAAACACTGCAGGGTTAAGTACAAGAGTAGTGAGTTATATGACAATGTTGGTTCCAGATTTAGAGCAAAAATAAAACCGCCGGGCTACTGCAATTGAAGATTTAGGAGAGCGCAAGGAAGGAAGGTGCTTCGCTTGTGCACGTAAACGAGACAGAAAAGTTCGTACCACTTGCAGCATATGCAAAAGGTTTGTCTGTACAGAACATAGCACCGCTATTACAAAGAAAATATGCAACCCATGTACAGAGGAACAATAGGAAAACAATTCCCTACACAATATCATTCATTACTTTTTTATAAAAAGTTATGTTATTTTTATTTTGTATTTTATGCAAACATTAAATTGTTTTAAATATTCACACAACAGATAACATTATGCCAAAAGATTTTGCCCAAATTTGTTAACGAAAATTGTTTTTTATGAGGGGTGCACCCCGTCTTAGGTTTCTACGTAACAAATTGACCCTTGGTTCGAAATAGGTTAATAATAATTATAACACAATTACTGTAAACAATTTTGGGTCTTTCTTCGTTTTCAGTGCAAGAATTATTCACCATAGGTTGTACTGTTTCCTCTTTTGTCATTTTACTTATTATTTGTGCGTGGTGTTCAGTGTCCAGTTGCAAGTAAGGGTGAATCGAACTAGCTGAACTATGACCCGGTATCTATATTAACTGTTGTTCCTCCACGCCAGATTTCGCAAGCTGGGTTACTGCACTTGAACTCATAGTATGATTAGTTATTTTGAATCTCTTTACATCCAGTCCAACCTTTTCTTCGCTGCTTGTAGTCCACTTGCCAATTTCATTAATTCCTACAGGAATATTCTTGTACTAAATACCAGATTCACACCAGTTAGGATTGACAGTCAAAAATAAAGATGTGTCGTGACGTCAACAATCTAAAAATGAGCATAAAACGGTATACATATTTGACATATTTTTATGAGCAGTGCCAACCTCACGGGACAATGATTAGGATTCTTCTCATTAGAAACCAGCCGTTTACTGTCACAGAGACGCTGTGATCGGCCTTGGCAAGCTTTTGAAAAAATGGGGTTGTACTCGTAACGCCCAGTCAATTTTACAGTGCAGTCTTTCTCCTTGAAAGTATTCGATCAAACATTTAACCGCTTCTCCTCCGCTCCAAGCAAGCTCTCTTGCTGCAATTTCATAGAATTTTTTCTGGGGCCCTGAAGGAGTATCTTCGTTTCAGACGTCAATCATTTTTTCGTAGTTGTCATCTACTGTAGATACTGAACTCTCTTTTCTCTTTTCTGCAATTGATTGCAGAATGGATTCATCTTCACATTAAACGACTTAAAAAATATAATTCCTGCACCATTTTAGCAGAAGTATTCCACATTGTTTTCAAAGTGGAATCATTGTAATCCTCTCCATCGTATTTTTCATGTTGAATGCGCAATCTTCAAATATACTGCTTATTTTTGAAATAGGTGACACTTCCGTTGTTTCTTGTCGCAAAACTTTTTAAACTGCTCCCACACAGAATTACGACGACGCCTTGTATTATGTGGAATAATTATCACCACATTTTTCCGTATTTCTTTTAAATTTGTTCTACCGAACTGCGACTCTCCTATTACGTCAAAACTTTGGTAATTTTTTTTATTATTTACACAGCTTGTGTTATGTTACCGTGGTCACATTTCGAATAATAAAACCTTCAATTTTCCTGTGTTTTCTTTGGATTGTCTTACTGAATCCAACTCGTGGTAGGAATTTTTTGGTAATTTTTGCCAGTCAGAATCACTCGCAGTTGTTGTCTTTAGAGAATCGCCACTCGTGCTAAAGCACTCGCCATAACAACTATTCGTGATCTGACTAAAAAAAATTACCGGAAAGATTCCTACCACTTGTATTATAATACGATAATACAGTTTAAGCATTTTCAATCATATTTATTTCATTTTTACACGTATTGCGTTTTATATTAAGAAACTTTATAAAGAAAAGTTATGTGAAATTAAATTTTCTTTAAAATATATGATTTATACAATTATTCAGATATTGAAAAAATTTGAACTAACACTTAAATTCTGCCTAAGGATCTTTGTCGCTAAATTAATTTATAGCTCATATATATCTTATTCGTAGACTGTTCAGGAGTCCTTCTGCTGCATATTTGTTAACTAGGTGTCGTGGGCGACCTTCTGTGGTATTCTCAGATAATGGAAGAAATTGTGTAGCTGTAAAGTCTGAGTTACGAGAGTTAGGCAATTTTATTACAGATAATCAAACATTTATTGAGCAATCAGCTTATAAAGAAAATATTACTTGGAAGTTTATTCCACCATATTTCCCGAATTTTGGGGGAATTTGGGGTCTGGTGTAGGCAGCGCAAAACACCATTTAAAACGTATTGTAGGGAATACTTCTTTCACTTTCGAATCCTTATACACGCTTGCAGTCCAGATCGAAGCTGTACTCAATTCTCCACCTCTTAATGATTTCACTCCTCTTACTCCTCACTTCTTGGTTGGTAAACCGCTAACGTCATTGCCAGAATATGACGTAAGTGCAGTTTCAGTTCTATCTTTCTGTTTATCACAACATCCAACAAATGAAATGAAATTTTGGAAAAGATGGAGCAAAGAGTACGTATCGGAATTTCAGAAACGAGTCAAGTGGAAGACTAATTAAAGTGATTTAAAAGAAAATGCGTTAGTACTAATTAAAGAAGATAACCTGTCACCTGCTCAATGGAAATTAGGAAGAATAGTTCACGTTGGTAATGATGGAGTAAGAAGAGTTGCAACAATCAAGATATCTTCTGGTGAAATTAAACGCGGATTTCAAAAAATTGTCCGTTATCTATAAACAATGAACATTGATGACAGTAATGTTAACACTCTCAATGCCGCGGAAATTTTGGAATGTTTTGCCGTGCGCCAAAATGGTTTTTGGCTGTAGACTGCCCTAATAGATGGTTCTGAACTATTGTTTGATCTTTATCACCATGTGTAAAAAAATTAATAATTGGGCGTTGAGGTTGTTGTTAATAATTCCACCCCTAATATTACTTATACATCTAATAATAAATAGAAGCTTTTGTGTCTTCAGCTCAGTCAGCGATTAAACGGGCCATGTTTTTAAAATTTGATTTGATTTAATTAGAAAATGTGTGTGGTTAGATATGTTCGCTTTACAATAAGATGTAACTTCAACCTGTAAATAAATGTTAAAATACCTCGGACACCAACTTATTTTATGGAAAACAAGTAAACCGTAAATGTAATAAATGTATAATTGGAAACAATAACAAGGTTTATTATAAAAATCTTTAAGTCAAGCTATAAAGTAGCAAATCTAAATACTAATGTTAGTAAATCTGCATTAACTTAAAAATACCTTATAAACTAATGATTAGAAATGAAATACCTGTAGTACTTTTAAATTTTGGTTGTCACTGGTATACTATTAATGATAACAAAATGCTAACAAGTACAGGCTTTCCAATTCGGTTGTGCAATTAATCTTGAAATGGAAATATAACAGGGTTTTGATATTCGTTGATCCCAAATAAGTAAACTCCTTTACAAAACAGCCAAACTTGGTTGATTTAAACGGGTTAATGTACCATTTACTTATAATTCTCTGCATAGCAACAAACCTTTACTGCGTCATCCTCGTTAAATTGAAACATAATAGTGCAATGAAATTACGTAAAAGGAAAATTTAACGTTATAAAAAGGAAAAATAAAAGTAAAATAAAAGTGCCTAAAAATGGTAAATATATCAATAATGAAATATAGGTTTAATTAGCTCTTACCGTAAAAAGATACGACACTTCTGATAAAAACATTCAAGAGCAAATATGGATGCTTTTTGCTTTCATTATCGTACAACCTCAAAAAGGTGTATGGGCAAGAACTCAATGTGCAAACGAAAATGCGCGTACAACCTCCACTTTAAAATATCTAAACGCATGCTTTTCAACCAATAAAGTATGCAATTCACATGATACAGAAATGAACGAAGTTGCCTAAATTATTGCAAATTTCAACACAATTTAAAAGGTTTGTTACACATGTACGCCGGGTGTAACATTTATGATACACTTTATTTTAGGTTATGTTTTGTTACAGATTAACTATTCAACGTAAATAATGGCTCGCGGATACTTAACACAGAAGTAGTTGGAAGAAGAGTTAGCTAATACCAGCCAAACTCCGAGGATAATGATGAATTGTTGAACTAAATTGACATAAGCGATGAGGACGTGGATGACTCTGATGGCGACCCCCATTATGGACTACTGATGGGGACCGTTCTAACTCCTGTGGTTCTATAAGTGATGAAGATACTGCTGGGGCATCAACAAAACGTCCTCGAAAAACCAATCGTCAATAAAACCTTGGTCCCAACAACGCTCCAGACAATAATCAGCAAACTGATATTCCCTAGTCAATACGTCTCCTTCCAATAGTAGTCCAGTCAATACTGCTCCTGTCATAATATTCGCTACGTATCAACCCTAATATGGACAGATCCGGTAGGAAACCAGAAACAATTTACTTTTTCTAGACAAGGTGGGATGGATCCAAATGTTAGTGGAATTTTGGTTTTAGCTGAACCTATAGAGTATTTTCAACTACTTCTAACAGAAGACATAAACATTATTGTTTATGAAACAAACTTATATGCTACCCAAACCTTACTGAACTCAGATGCTGATCCTCGGTCACGGCTTCACCATTGGTCTCCTACAGACCCAAATGAAATGAAGAGATTCATTGGCCTAATTGGTTGTATGGGAATGGTAAAACTTCCAAAGTTAGCTGATTATTGGAGCAAACATAAGCTATTTTCATTTCCTACTCCAAGATCAGTAATGTCCAGAAATCGTTTTGAGTTGCTATTGCGATTCTGGCATTTTGCCAACAATGAGGAAGGTGTAGTAGGTAATTGCTTGTACAAAATTGAACACATTTAAAAAAAAATTGTTTCCAATTTTCAAGAAACCTTTACACCAGGAGAAAAGATCTGTATCGATGAAAGCGTAGTTCATTGGCGCGGTCGACTACTCTTCCGCCAGTACCTTCCCAAAATGTATATGTGTATATGTGGGAAAAGACAGGATGGAGGATAATATGTCAACAACTTAAAACATTGTCATGAATTTAGTACGAAGGCTTTTAGACGAAGGTAGGACTCTATACATCTATACCTCTTGCGTATTGACTTATCGATCAACAAAAACCTTGTTGGAATTCTTCGTTTTAATCGAAAATATATGTGAAGAAATTAAAAAAAAATTGAAAAAAGGCGAGATGATATCGAAGGAACCATCTGATGGACTAACTGTGGTGAAGTGGCGAGATCAACGTCATGCGCTGATGCTAACAACACGCAATTCAGAAAATCAAATGGAATGTGTCCGAGTAAGGCAAAGCGAAATGGATAAACCTTCTTGGGTTTTGGATTATGACCAGGGGAAGTTTTCAGTTGATGCCAGTGATTAACTTTCCTCCTATAATACTGCTTTACGTAGATGCACGAAATGGTACAGGAAGTATTGAAGTCATTTGGGGGAGAAGTTCGGTAAATGCTAACTATTTATATAACTCGTCCTCCACAATGCAGCGAACGCTAACAATGACTGATTTCAAGTTCTTAGTCATACAGTGTCTGTTGGAATCTGGCCTGGATGAAACCATTACAGCAAATCAACGTGACTTGATGCAACATCATCTGATTCAACATTCGACTGAAAAAAGAGCCAAATGTTATCTACGTTATGGAAAACACGGGGTTCTAATTGAAGGACGGAAAAAAGTATGTTCCTTGGTGTGGAATATTTACGATACTTGTGACCGCACTATTGTAAAAGTTGTTTTAACGAAACTCACTAGTTGCCTTTTTGTTCATTATTTTATTTTCTAATAAGGATTATTTTTTATTTTTGTGTTTACCTGTTTAAAATCAAGCAGTTTATTTGTTTTTTAATGTATAACAATCATGTATGTCAAAATACACTATTGTTTAGCTTTGTTTGTGTCAATTAAAAGGTATTACTACTTACCTCACTTTTTACTTCCACCCTGTAAGTTGTATTCATCCTACGCCAATACTCTATATGGCAAAATACTCTCCCAGGCCAACAGAGTTGACTTCCCATATGAAATACATTATTGGTGTTACAATAAAGTCACACCGAATTTTAAACAAAAGGTTGCAAGTGTACATTAATGTTACACTCGTGTAACAACAGGGTGTACATTAATGTTACACTCGGCGGCGAGAGTGTTAAGTGTGTTGAAGCTTAGTGATTTCAAGTTGGGAGGTATGTTAGAGCACAGTGTAAATAAATTAATTTTGTAAAGAATTGTATATGTTAAAAAACAAATGTATTAGTAGGCGAATGACTGTGGTGTAAAAAAAGAATTGAATGTCAGAGAGATAGAGGGAAATTTTGTGATACTAATAGTCTGTTTCTCGATTTTTCATTAAAAGTTTTATTTTTTGCAATTTATACACTGGTTTTTATATATTATCGAACTTAAGTTAATTTACACTTACATACAGGGTGCGGCATTAGTGCGTCGAAGTACGATATATCCGTTATTAAAATAGATATCAAAAAAAGTTATTTACAAAATTATAGGCAACTTCAAACTTCACATTATAAAATTATTTTCGTATTTACAGGGTGTTACATATTACCAGGGTGAACCAAACATACCTTTTTTTTTAACCCTATATATCATTTCAAATTTAGATTAAGCTCATCTCCCCCATACTTCCAATATAGGGTTTCATTACGTTATACAGGGTGTTTCAAAAGTTATGGTCAATTGTACACGAAAATCATTCTCATTTCAACGTCCTGTATACCCTAGACAAAACAACCTAACAATATTTTTTTCCAGGTATAACTTTTGACATTGGTACAGTATTACGAGAAAGTGCTATTTCTTTATTTTTGCACCAATGGAATATAGAACAAGCCAAAACTCGAACACATGATTTTGTCAATTTTTTCAAATGAATCACCCTGTACTTTATTTTAAAAGGTGAAAATACACTTTATGTTCTTTCATTTTTATTAAGCACTCCCTATAGCTAAAATCGTTAATTTCTGTGACATTTTCGGGGATAATATAACTAGTGTTATGATTATCATCGGTGAAAGCTCGAGTTAAAACCGATGAAAATTTTCTACAGGTTTTAACGAGTGGTATCATCGAGTATTAATCATAACACGTGTTATATTTGGTAAGAGAATATAATGAACGTTAATAGAAAATATATTTTTTAAAGTTTACAATTTTAAACGATGTCACTTTGATAGTAAATATCACAGTTTCAAGATAATCAATACAATTATTTATTTCTTTGAAACTTTTTGTCACTTTGACAGTAAACTATTTTATTCATTAAAATCATGTGATAGTCAACATGCGGTGATAAAATTATCACCGATTTGATAGCCTATTCTACGATTTTGTTTTTGTATTTTAACCAATGAAAGTAATCAAAAATGTGACATGTGAATTATATTCTCAGTTTAACCCTTTCGGTCACACTTATACTTGTTGTTGAAAAAGAATTCTAAAAACGTGTGCAATGGTTAATTGGCACCTTAGTAACATTTCAAAAGTTGAATTAAATTGGTACCCCCTCCCGTTTATTTTTTGCAGCATGTCCCTTGGGAGAGACAAGGTGACTAGGTGGAGTAAAATACTTTTGTACACCAAAGAACAATTTATTAAGTAATAATGGAACGTTGTTTTATCAAACTAAAATAAAATAAAATTAAAAAAAAAGTAAACAATTAGAATATTCACTATCTTATTTTTTGATGTGAAAACAATTTCTGTTCTTCATAACGCACAAATGCACCTTACATTTGCAGCAGAAAATGTGAGTCTTCAGCTTAGAGTTCTCCATCGTGCAGCGGGAATTATCTGGTTTATTATCATATTCTGGAAAATGATTGTAACCATCATACCTAGATCCTGTATGTGGTCTTATCTCGTGGAACTTCTTTTCTGGCGAAACAGTTGGCGAATTATCGCTTGATGGTCGGCCTCGTTTAGGAGGAGCTTTGTATAGAATAAGATGTTCAGCAACTTCTTGTCGAAAAGCGAGCAAATCCAATATATTTTTCTTTTGAACCCCAAGTGTTGTAGCCCTGTTTTTATATTCAATCCCAGAATTTACTAATGCAAGGTCAATCGCATGCGTGATCATTCTAACTGTCCATTTCCTGGATCTGACATAAGAACGATAGATACTCAACAGGAAATCTAACTTATCTACTCCGCCCATGTTACTGTTGTAGTATTTAATTGCTTCTGGTCTTGTGACGTCCACGTAACATTTTTTTTTCATATCCCACCGTCTACAATTATCATTTGTACCGATACCTACGAAGTTAGAGGCTGTCGTTACCGCCTTGTTATCGTACCATTTAGTTACAACTATTCCATCTTTGCTGAGAGAGATCGCTGAAGACATCCGCCCTGATTTCTTCATTTCCTTATCTGTAGGTAATTTTCTTTGAAAAAAGCGATTCAGTCTGGCTGTCCCAACTGCATATATGAGTTTTGATTGCAGAAATTGAAAAAGATGATAGGTACTAAAATAATTATTAAAAAATAATCCATGATTGCTTTCTCGTATTCTGTCAGAAAGTTGCATGACTACTCCAGCTCCTAAACCAAAATTGCTATATATTGGATTTATTTCCGTAGTGGATCCCTGATATATTATAAAGTCATAAATGAGACCACTTTGTCTCGCTAACACGAAAATCTTTACGCCCCATTTCTTGGGTTTGTTACTGACATATTGCTTTATGTTCAGGCGGTCTTTGAAAGATACCATTTGCTCATCAACACAAAGGTACGTTTCTAAAGGTAATTCAAAACATCGTTGTCTTATTGAGTCATACAACCTACGTACCTTCCATAAACGGTCTTTATTTTCGTCTTCACGTGAAGTAACGTCAACTAAATGAATGGTTTGGCGCAATTTGCTGAATCTATTAAATGCCATGTTATCTTTCAGCAAAGAAATTCCAATGGATGAATTCCAGTACATTCTTACACGAGGAAATTGTAAATTTCCCATTACAATGTGGATACCGAAAAATTTTTTTATTTCTTGATCCGTTGTTGGTTCGAATCTAGCCACTATCTTTTGAGTGGCATATAAATTTGTCATTTCTGCCATTTCTTTAAAAATTTGATTAGGAATGTATTTTTTAAAAAATTCTATTGGTGGTGGTAAATCTATCACATTTGAAGGGTCTTGGTAGTGCCAAACAATTGGTTTCGTTTCATACTGGATGCCATCCATCTATTTTACTTTATTGTTCACGGTTAATTCGTGGTCTTGAGAAAAATTTTTTATTTCTTCTTTCAATTGCTTATCTGCTTTATTATTATCATTCGACGTATTTTCTTCTAAATTTTGCATAATACCATTATTGTCCTCGTCATCTTGTATATGTGGTTCTTAGGCTTCCTCGACATCTTCATCGGTTGAAATATTATTTAAATAAATGGCTTCCTCATCTTCAGCAGCTTGCAGCGATTCTTCGTTCCATCCACCGTCTTCATCATCAGATAAGAAAGGAACGTCCGAGTCATCATCATTTTCTAAAATTTCATCTGTTAGAAATCTTCGCGACATGATCTGTAGAATAAGCCATATATCAACGTTATGCAAAAGGGATGTAATACTTATTCGTAAAACATGGAATTTAGGTCTACGCAGTACGTTTGTCCCTTTCAAGGGACATTAAATTAGGGCCCTTATTTCTCCTCTATACGATAATAAACCGGAAAGTTTTATATTTAGGTATGAAGTATAATTGCTTTACTTACCACTAATCACTATAATTCACTTTTGTTTATAAAATTAACAATGTTAACATTCACTAAACAACGTAAACAAATGCACGTGTGACACTATGATAAATTCAGGTAGACTGTAATATCGGTAAAAATTTTCCTACTTAAAAGTAGATGACGCCAATATTCTTACTTAATGCATATGGTGTCCTTCCAGCAGTACAAGCTGACTTCAAACGCTAAATGAACTCCACGACCATATCTAGCCCAATATAAAGTGATGTCTCTTATGCGGGACGCTGTGACTGAAAGGGTTAATAACAGAAAGAGACTTTTTAACAATTTCTATTATAACAAGTTAGCCGTGAACAAATGACAGATAGATATTATTCAGTAATGATTAGTAGCTTGTCATTTAACAAACTTCTTTGAGATTATGTAGTGTTTATTAATTTTCAAACACTTAAATACTGTTTGAAATGAACTTTCCTGTTGAGGAATTAACAGACATGATATGGGTACTGGGAGAATGTTTAAAAAATTGTTTATTAGCACAAAGAATTTATAAAGAAAGATATCCCGCACGAAGACAGCCCGAGAAAATAACGTTGGAGTAGATCGTTTTAATCGTACGGTTCAATAGTTTATAAAAAAAAAAGGAAAGGACAAAACCGGTACTTAACGAGGAAAATGAATTTAAGGTGATGCTTGAAGTTAGGCATAATACACATGTTAGTACACGTGAAATCTCGCGTCAGCGTGATATTAGCAACAGGTCCGTCCGAAGAATACTCCGTAAAAATAAGATACATCCATACCATATCCAGTTGCATCAAGAGTTACTTGAAGATGACTATCCCAGAAGGGTTGCTTTTTGTGAATGGGCTCAACAACAAATCCACAATCACGCGGATTTCTTTGGTTTTGTCCACTTGGGAGACAAAGCCACGTTTCATAAAAACGGAACAGTGAATAGACACAAATTCCACTATTATTCGACAAGTAATCACTATCTTATAGCAACTCATAGTCAAACTAGGTGGTCTTTGAATGTTTAGGGTGGTATAGTTGGAGATCACGTAATTGGATCACATTTTTTCGATGGAACAGTGAATGGACAGGTTTATTTGGACTTTTGAGAAAATCATTTACCATTACTGATGACAAACGTTCCTCTTAACATTCGTCAAAGAATATGGTTGTTACACGATGGAGCTCCGGTACACTAGATTAATTCATAATCATCTTAATACCCATTTTCCTAGAAGATGGGCGGGAAGAGGAGGACCCATTGCATGGTCAGCTCGTTCACCAGAGTTAAGTAAAATTGACTTCTTCAAGTGGGGTTACGTGAAAAACCGTGTGTACCAAATACCTCCAAGCACACAAGATGATATGAAGAATAGAATACGAGAAGCATTCTAAAGTATTAATATAGAAATGTTAAGAAATGTCAGTCGAGAATTTGAAGATCGACTGCAATGCTGTATTGATGTTTTCGATGGACATTTTAAACATTTATTATGAAATTAATTAATTTTATAAGAATTCTGTCTTAATAACCGATGTTTTTTGAATTTTTTATAATAATTTGTCACACTTTTATTTGTTCATGTGTTATAATAGAAATTAAAAAAAAAATCTCTTTCTGTTATTAAATTGAAAATATCTCAGAAATTAGGGAGTGCTTAATAAAAATGAAAAAACCTAAAGTGTATTTTCACTTTTTAAAATAAAATATAGGGTGAATCATCTGAAAAAATTGACAAAATCATGTGTTCGAGTTTTGGCTCGCTATATATTCAATTGGTGCAATAATAAAGAAATAGCACTTTCTCGTAACACTGTACCAATGTCAAAAAGTTATGCCTGGAAAAAATTATTGTTAGGTTGTTCTGTCTAGAGCATATATGACGTTGAAATGAGAATGATTTTCTTGTATAATTGACTATAACTTTTGAAACACCCTGTATAACGTAATGAAACCCTATATTGGAAGTATGGGGGAGATGAGCTTAATCTAAACTTGAAATAATATATAGTGTCCCATTTAAAAAAAAGTAAGTTTGGTTCACCCTGGTAATATGTAACACCCTGTAAATACGAAAATAATTTTATAATGTGAAGTTTGAAGTTGCCTATAATTTTTGTAAATAAGTTTTTTTGGTATCTCCTTTAATAACGGATATATCGTATTTCGACGCACTAATGCCGCACCCTGTATGTATGTGTAGGTTGGAAGTTAAAATAAAAACGAAGTAAATTTAGGAAATAGTTAAAATATTCCTTCTTTAATTTATTAATAAACATCTAAAGCTGTACAATAAATTTTATTTGTAATCAAGCTAGCGTATAATTTATTGTAAACAAGCCACAAAAAATGAATAGGCAATAAAGTAAGCGCGACCGTAGAATAAAAAAGATGCTCTAAAGTAATATTCTTGACATGATTCTAAAATAATGTTACATTAAATAATCTAATTCTGTAAATTCACATGACAGTTTTCAAATACATACAATTTACGTTATCGATATCTGCAGTGAAGGAAAGGGTTCAAGTGACACTTAAATTTTCTACATAACAAATATAAAGCGGAATGCTTAAAAGTATGAAAATTTTGTTTTATCAACTTCGTTTTCCTTGCCAAAACTAAAAAATTCGGCAATTCCAGTAAACATTTGTCAAAAACTAATTTGTGCACAGCAAATTAATTCTTACTCACAAAACAGAGATCTCGCAGAGAAATAACAAAAAGAAGCTTTATTAACTAATGAAATTTTGCAAAGTGCGGAGGTCTCAGAATGAGATAATGAGATGAGTACCAAAAAAATAAGCAATCTATTTCCGATTTTACTTATTATCAAGCATGTCCTTAACATATAAAATATATAACTATATTTATAATTCACAGGATATTTCTAATTACCAACAATCAATAACTTAAACATTCTACTAGATATTTTTCGTGGAAAATTAAAACTTGTTTGAATAGTTAATCATGCATTGATATACGTATTATCAATAACACAGCTAAAAATGGACGAAATAAAGACAAGGAATATGTCCTACAGGTAGTTGTTTTATTTATTGACTTTTCACAAAAAAAAATAACGATGGAGGATTTGCATAATAATTAAACATTATTATTAATTAATTATTAAGCATGATCTGGTTGATGTTTGCGCATCACTAATAAAGGAATCTCAAGGGAATCGTGTTCAATTCCGCGCTGGATTTCGTTTACATATAACAACAAACATTGCTTCAGTTTGAATTTAGATTTAATTAGTAATTAAAAATATTTGAAAAACATGAAGTTCTGGTTAAATTTTATAATTAACACATTTATTTTGTGTAATTTAATATTGATTAATTTTTCGGTCCTTTAATTCTAACTAAAACTTGGAAACAGACGAACCTTAGAAGCATAATATGGTCAAAACTTACCCTTTTGTAATAACCACCTTCTGAAACAGATATATAAATTATTAAAAAAATATATTGTTGAAACTGTACAAATTACCTTACATACTGTATGTTAATTTTCAAATTTTCAAATCGAAATTGTTACCACGATAGAAAAGTTAATTAATAAGTTTAAATATCTTGGTAATAAGTCGTAATTTGATGTTTTCGGGATATTTTATTTTATGTAACTGATATTTGAGTAAGGGTTGAAAAGAAAAAGAAAAACGTATGTTGGGATAGAAACTGGTGTTCTCTAGAAACTGCATTTAACGAAAGACTGTGACGAATCGTTGAATATTTCTATACACACGTTTTTGGGGTAAATACGTCGCAGTTAGTAATTAACTACATCGGAACATACCACTAATCCAAAGATATCTTTGTTTGATACTTTGAAATTCGAGACCTTGACATAGGGTTTGTTACGTACGAGTGCTTTTTTTGAAAATTAATATTTCTTTTAGTAATAAATATGAAAATATTCCAACGTAATATTTCTTGTTTTTTATAACTTTTGAAAACGGTGGAGGATTTGTAGAGTAAAAGGGCAGTTACAGGTAGAAGTTCAATTGAGCCCAATCAATCTGATTGTTTGATTGAAAACCATAATTGTAAACTGTTCTGTCTATACATATTTTAGCGTGGACATTTTAGTAAAACTAAAATAATTTTCTGCGTTTGTTTTAATGTGAGTTTTTCACAAAATTAAAGTGGGCGTGTAAATAAACGTATCGCTAAATACTCGGGTTTTAATAAACCGGCGTGTAAACAAGTTATCTATAAAAAAATCGTTACCGCCTTGAGTTTAGACGGCATATCTTACCCGTTAAATATTGGTTATCAAGTGATTAATTAAAGGATTTTATTCAAACGTAAGTAGGTATTTTATGTAAATTAAAGCTAGCAGCAAGCAATTCACCAAGCCTATGTAACTTATTAAAAAATCACTCATTGACTTGCAAGAAGTTTTCTACGAGCCCCGTCCAGCTTCAGTTGACCCAGTTAACAAAATTTTACATATTATAATTATTCAAGTTAAATTATCGAAAAGCGACACTGCTATCCATTTTTATATTGACTTTAACATTTTTAGAACTTATTACACTGTAACGCCTCTTTCTTTACAATAATTAAATTTAAAAGGGTTCAATTTAATTTACCTCGGTCTAGCTCAAATCGGGTCTTGTCTTAACAAGATGGGGGTGGTTCGTATCGTCGTGCTCAACACTGTACTCTTTGAATAATACAACAAAACTATTTTAAACATATATTACCTATTGTTTTATAAATCTAAGATAATCTAACCTACAGGAAATAACAATAATATAACAAAAATGACAATAATATAACAAAACAAATCTTATTGGGTGTTACCCGGGATGTCCTGGTTAGCAGCGCCCGTTTGGCTGGTCCCCCGTGGACGGTAGTGGTTGTTAATGGATCCTAAGCCGTTTCTGTGGAAATATAAATTATTGTGGTTCAATAGTTGGTGTGTTATGACCCCAAAAATCCTACTAATGACAATTTAATATTATTTATTATGACCGTTCAGGCCGGCCCTGTACACGGTAGCCTGGTATTTGTTCAGGTGGCGCGATGTAAAATTCTGTATATTTTAGATAAGCTGGGGCAACGAACGCGTTGGTGTCTTTAAGCAGGTCAAAGAGAAAATCAATAATTTAAAGTAACCTTGGTGCGCATGACTATTCTTATACGTGATTTGGCTTTCAGACTGACTGGATATGAGCTCAGTACTTGGAATGCTTTATACGGGATAGGTTACTATTTACATGTATTAAATGCAAATTGTACGTACGCGCTTAATTATCTAATCTAACTAAACAAGCTGATCTTAGGATTTCTTAATTAATGAAGAACGTATTTACAGTAATGAAATGAATATCTAACATTTAATTATGCCCGAAAATAAATGTATTAATTCTTTATTATTAGAAAAACGTCTGTTTTTGTTAAACGCGGATACTTTTCGTATTAGCGAAACTTACTCTAACTAAAAAATACAGGGAAGACGGAGTTTATCACGATCTTTTACGTTAATAATTATTAAAGATTGCTTCTTTATTAATTGTTATAAACGAATTAATCGGATGCGAGTTTACACGACCTTTCAGGACTGCGTGTAATAAATTGAACAATTCTGAGAATTGTTTTCGACAGAATGCAGGTGTTTCAAGTAAGTGATTTATATGCGATTGCGAGACGCCGGAGTACGTTTAATGTAATTTATCACGTAGACGCACCACGGGTTCGTCTTTATATCTGGGGATCACGCGGGTGATCTCTACGAATGCGGCTTCTGGTATTGAGATTACCTCTAGGTCAAGGCGTCGCTTGTTTGTATTGCTATTTTCCACAGAATCAGGTCGGTGTATTGTATGTGTAATGTATGTGTACTATCTAGTTAATGGAGAGCCCTTGCTAAGATTCTGGGTCCAGCCCGTCGGCTGCTGTACCAAGGGATCTCCAGGTGGAGCGGTAGAATTTGAGCGAGTACCCTTCTTGCCGCTGGAGTAAATGGAAAATGCCTTTTGGGCGTTAGCCCGAAGTAGCAACGTCTTGGTTTGTGTGTATGTGTGTCGAAGGCAACTTCAGGCTTTACAGCCTGTCGTCTACTTCTAGTGTGTGTACTGGTTGCACCAGGTAACTTCAGACTATACAGCCCGGCATATACTTCTAGTGTGTGTACTGGAACGGTTAGATAACTTTAGGCTCTGCAGCCCGTCGTTTCTCTAGGTGTCTGGTGTAATGTTTTAGAAACGTGGTGCAATAAAACTTACGTGCTGTTAACCTTAGCGTAACTGAACCAGCAGTTTGATTGTACAAAGCTGATTGATTGGTGACGGCGGCGAAGTAACGCGACTAAAAGTGTACGATGATTCAGGATAAACGGATGCGGTAATCGGCAGGTCGGCGACGAATACAGCGACACTAAATACGGCAGGCGCGCGGTCTGGATCTCGGTTCTGGCTGCTGAAGACGCGAGCGTATCAGGATAGCGGAGTCGCGAAGTAACAAGTAGCGGCAGGTGGTCGCGGACAAGTAGGATCCCTTCCGGTAGCGCCGCGATTTTTATAGCTGATTTGCGGTGGGTGGATCCGGCTTCTATGCAGGGGTCCTCTGGCTGTGATTGGCTGAGGGTTCTCGGACGTAATAGCATTTTATGCTTTTTAATATCTACGTCGGAGGGGATTGAAATTAATTATTTATGGTGCAATATCGCGCAATCTTTTGTAATGGGTTTTAATTTTAAACAACTGTACCTATCTTAATTACTGTAGGGCAATTAAAAAAATTAATTACATAAATTTTAGTAAAGTTAAGCTGGATCTTTACAACACAATAATAACATATCAATTTAAATTACAAAACAAACAATTACTAACAGAAACAAAAATAAATAACATTTGGTACTCTGCTTTGCGGTGTAGCTTTCGTGCGTAACATCACCTTTATTTTTGATAACTGCTTTGATACGGTTAGACATACTATTTATTAGTTCACTCATAAGGGGTAAAATTATTCCAAATTTCCTGCAACCTTTGCTTGAGTACTGACACAGTCCTGGCTGGATTAGCGCGAAACTGCTTTTTCATAACGTGCCACAATGTCTCAATAGGCGAAAGGTCAGGGCTACTGAAAGCCATTTCATAGATTGTTTAGATGTGTGGCATGCAGCGCCATCTTGTTGAAATGTAAAGTAATATCCCCGATTCCTGCTGATTTCCAAAGTGGGCAATAAGGACTGTTCAAGAATTTTTAAATATTTTTCAGCGTTTACAACTTTCCGACTCCTCTGGCCGACATTGAACCCCAGACCATTACAGAAGTTGGAAACTTCACTTTTCTCTTTAAACAGTTCGGATGATATGCTTCATGTTTTTACGAATAACCCTGCTACGGCTATCACCCCCACAAACCTCAAATCTTGACTTGTCACTGTAATGTACGCTATTCCACTGTTGAATAGTCTAATTTTGATGCTCTTTTGCCCATCTTAATCTGCCTCGTTTTGTTTTGAGGTCAGCAGTGGACTTTCTTTAATTAAAACAAAAACAGTTTTCTTGTTTTTTGATTACTAGATTAATATTGTAGCTTACCTTGTAAGTACCGAATCCGAGTTGGGTTCAGGATGACAAGTAGACCGGCGTACACGTCTTCCAACAGCCTCACTCCACAACATACTCAATTCTCCGTAATTTGCACGCCTATTGTTTCTCAGAATCCTTGCCAAAGCTCTTCTATTCGCGTCTGTTATTTTAGATTTTTTCACATATCGGAGCTTTTGAAAACTGAACCGGTTCATACGTATAATTTGATAATACATCGAACACTGCACCTAGATAAACCAAGGAATAAACCAATTTGGCCGTTTGATTTTCCCGATTTGTATAAATTTACTATAATTAATCGAACTTTTTCATCAATTGCTTTTCCTCTGCCCATTTTTGTAAAAAATTAAAGTACTAAATGACTTTTTTACATTTGACACACTAGCTAATGTCATTTCAATCGATAACAACGTTTCCATAACAACAGTAGTGCCTATTTGATCAAATTTGTAATAATAAAGTAATATACATGCAAATTCTTATTTTCTATGTTGTTAAATTTTTTTGACATTTCAGGGTTTTATTAATTAAAATAGCAATCATATTATCCTGAATAACATATAGTTTGTCAAAATTATAAGATAAAATCCATGATTTTTAAATTTGAGTGAAATGTATCACGCAATCTCAGGAATTCTTATGTGGGCCAACTGAAGTTGGACGGCGCTCGTATTTAACTACGCAAGCACGCTCATTAAGTTGAAATATGTTAAAATAAAAGGAGTCCGCTTCAGGCAGTACCGTGTCTCTCCTCATTGCTAGTATCATTTGGCATTGTTGACTGTTTATTAAGATTTGCGTAGAAGAAATAATGCGTGGACTAACGTGGCACGATAAACCTACGTTAATTCGTTATAAACGAGAACGGGGTTTATAGACACGGGTCCAGATGACATTAAAAACACCTCAAATTTCATCTTTACTGTTAAACAAACCCATTCTTATTGTTTTGTATAGATGAATGTGCAAGCTAAGAAATGGATGCTGTATTTTCTAACGCAGTCACTCAAACTTGCGGGTAGGTTACCGGTCAGTTTGTTGTGATTTATTTGCACCTTACCCTTGCAAGACTTTGTTTTAATGAGTTTGTCTTGAATTCAGTCGGCTTATTTAGAATTGTTTGCCTACGAACCAATTCCTCTTTATATGTAATTTATTGTAATTGTACGTATATATTTTGTGCTTTTATTATTCTCTATACAATTGTGTATGTGTAAATTCCTTGCCTATTTTTTTGTTCTTGTCTAAGTATAGTTAACCTGCATCGCAGTTACCTTATTTTACTTACGACCACTGTAGAAAATAGACAAAAATACACGACACACAGCCTCTAAATAGCTCATTACGCACGGTAAACAAATCGCACAGTTTTCGTAAACAAAACGCACAATTTGAATATATTAACAAATAAAAATATGATTCGACAAATCGAGATACTTCTAATATATTTAATAATTGTACAGTAACCATAAATTAACAATTATTATTAATTTTATTAAATACATAAGTAAAAAGTTTACCTCGAGTAGGATTTGAACCTACGACCTGTACTTTGCTAGAGTACCGCGCTAACCAACTGCGCCATCAAGGTTCAAGTCCCAATCGATGTAAATTTTGTCTTTATGTATGTAGAACTAATGTAAATCCTAAATGTAATGAGATTACAATCAAATTACTTATATTAATGGAATGTGAGCCTGCAATTATTTTAATGTTTCTAGTGTTTGTTAAACCAACGTAGTAGTAAATAGAACGAATTATATCCTATATTATCGTCAAAGTTGTGAGACATAATATATCCTCTATAATTTTGTAAAATTGTTCGAAATAAAATTGTTAAAAAATCTAAAGATGCAATAATATACAGAAGAAATGAAGTACTCTGTCATAACTAGTTTTTAGATCTCTCTGTATACATGAAACGAACAACAAAAACAACAACTAAAATAAAAAATCAACGGGTTTAAGCATCATTTACAATACCGGATAATAATGAAAGTATTAAAAGTAGTCCAGACTTTTTTGGCACACTGTACTACACTGTACTGTGTACTATACTTTACCTACGACCATATAGGTTGTAGGTAAAGTATAGTACGTAATGCGTGTTGTAATACAATTACGTTCATGAAATTATGCACTCGCCGCTAAGCGGCTTCGTGCGTAATTTTTCTGCTCGTGCGCAATATGCCTTTTACAACACTTATTACCTAATATACTATTACGTGTTTAATTTTACTGTTTGTGGTGGTTCTTTTCCAACTTAATAAATTAACGGGTTGAATCATCATTGCGCAAAGCTCGTTAATTCTAATTTGAGTAGTTTACCTGTTTACCTGTCCCACATGATGCAACACTTAACCTCATCCAATCCTATCTCGTTCCCATAACACGGTGTAGCTTAAAACTAGACGGCTAATTCTTTTGATCAGATTTGAGGATTGCGAGCAATTAAATATCAGACTGCTACATAAATTCTAATGTTTTAATTATTGCCAGGAAACTCAATGTAAGGCAAGCAATTAATTTGAGTAATAGTAGCATTATTGTCAGTACAGTCAAGATACATCCCTTAGCGATTGTTTTGTTCTTGAATTTGCATTATTGTGAATAAGTTCAAGTTATACGTTTAAAGATAGGGTACCTTGGGACACTACATTTGGGTATCCCTAATTATAGTGCTGATTTGGTAACCACAATATTTGAATTAATCTCATCCTTTTAAGTGGAGATAAACCAGAGTCAACCTATAGTTCGGTCCGGTTCTCTCTTTGGTTCGTTTTGCAAACCGATCTGATTTCAGACCAAACAAAATGCTCGGTTGTTTTTTGAAACCTTACGCTTCCCCATTACTTTATTTCAAGAGGTAGACTAACAAATCTTAGACAAAAATAAATCCACAATTATCTTGAAATTTAATATGGATACCTTTCACATAAAACGTTATCCTGCACTTGTAAACAATATTGAACCGATAGCGTACCACATGTCTAATCTACCACGTCACAAAAAATTGGAAGAAATTAGTTAACTCGACTACGCACTCAGTCCAACGGTCCTGAGACCGCAGAGAACTCGGATAGCGTGGGTGTTTTGAAGCGTTGATAAATAGTAAAGAGATGGTTAGGTTAGTTAGAAAGCAAGAATAAAATTGTAGACAGAAAGATAGGGAGAACAAACCAAAACCAGGCGCCACAAGCTTTAAAAAAAGAAAAATAATTGATTATTTCTTGAAAGAGAGACCCTGTAAATCTTGAACCAGGGAAGCAACATAAGCTCATAAACGACAGTTCCCTCAACAAGCGGAATTTATTGATAAATTACCCAACAATGAATGATATGTAGCTATATTTAACAACACAAAACTAAACAGTCGATATAATTTACTCTTATATTTATTATAGTGGGACGTTGATTACGTTTCCACAAAGATGCATTTATGCATGCACACCGAACATACATGTATTTTTCCGGAAAACAAAGCTAAGTATAACTTTATCCTAATATCACGATATGAAATAGTAAACTTCGTACTTAACATATATTTCAATATTAATACTGACGAGGGCAAGTCGCGAGATTTTACTTGTGCTAACATCAACTTATAAATTTATAAATAACAAAAGAACGTCCGTTGAAAAATCTTTCAGAACGTAAACTTGAAAAGGAAAATTCATATATATATATATATATATATATATATATATATATATATATTTATATAAAATAGTTGACTGTGATCCTTCACTCTGTGTATAAAAATTATAACACATCGTAACTAGGGAGGTACATACAGTTCAAGCTTGAATCGATTGTGACTTGCCTCCTCGATAGCTCAGATGGAAGAGCCCCACTCTAGCAAAGTGGAGGTCGTGGGTTCAAGTCCCACTCGAGTTAATCTTTTACTGTATGTACTTTAAAAGTTAATTTTAAATAAAATACAATTAATGTATATATATATATATATATATATATATATATATATATATATATAAAAAACCAGTAATATTTTGATTCAAAAGTTAACAATCCAACTGCCTTTTGTTTCACAATAACCAAGCACAAACCCCCATTAATAATTGCAGATTCAATTATCTAAATAATCGGAGAAGCCTGTTCAGTTCACTATATTAATACTACGCACGGTAGCGTAAATAGTAGGTAATAAAATAGTACCAAAGAAGAATGCTAAATGCTAAGACAACACTGGGTGTTTTATGTAAAAGTTCACTAATAATTATTCTACAATTTAGTTATAATCTGTGCACAAGAAACAAGTTAACGGTTTGATCAAATTATAACACTCTTACATTAGTGAAAGCTTCATGAAAGTTAAACGGATTCGGATATCAATATGACACCGAAATTGCAACAAAGGTAAACAATTCATTAAAATTCTCTGTAATGTGATTAATTCAAACACACTCTTTTTTTTAGATGCTGTAGTGATCCCTGCTGAAGGCAGAGTATAACGTATGATAGGATCGAAAGTAAACTCAGCAATACAATGTTTATTAGTACATGCGATAATGGAATAATCTGACCTGGTGTGGACGAATACTTGCGCCTTAATTAGTACAGCTTAGATTCCATCATCGTAATCTCCAAAGACAATGTATCATCAACGATAACGTACCTGAAGCACTGCTACCAGTCATTTACGAGTAGTCCCAGTTAAGAGAACATCCTAGCAAAACCAAAAGCGAGACGAAAAGCTATATAACGTATAATCTCAACACACCAATAAAGAATAGCTCGAAAGAAGGTAAGCCAAGCAAACTTACTAAGTTGTGTACAAGTAACATTTTCCTACATCCGCATCAATGGCCATTATATTACTTTACAAAGTAAAAAAATATATATGAAAATGTCCCTATAAAAGTGATGATTAACATCGACGAAACAGCAAAAGAGATTTTCTCAAAATATATTCACTTCACAATGGCTGCTTGGAAAAAGAAGTGCACGCCTCAGAAAGAAATTTTTCAACACAAAATGTTCTTATCAAAAATCATTGTTTCCAAAATCAAATTTATATGTATTTCAATAAAAATTGTTTGTAAGATATGCTTATCTAAGATTACCCCCATCTAGTGGAAATTCAGCAAAGGTTACAGATCCTTTTTAAATGTATGAATATGAAACTAAGCAGAACCCACGTACATCCCATAGATGACACTAGTAGGTTTATTTGAACCTATTCTAAAGAGTAAGTAGTAAGTCGATACGAAAAATCCGATATCGATTTTTTACACGTTACAGGCGTATTTCGGAACTGTTAGTTTCTTTGGATTGGATTAATTTATTTCTTATGTGGTTAAAATACTTAAAATGTTAAAACAAATTTATTTTTCATATTCATAAATTTGTTCTAACATCAAGAAATTCTTAAAGATATTACCATTTACTGAGGACGATAGCTGCAATTGTTATTGAAACGTTTAAATTTATAAAAAATATAAATAGAAAAATACACGATTTAAGAACCCAAAAAATATTTAAGTATTTAATGGTTAGAAATAGACACCGTTTTTACGTTTTGGTCCATCGAAAAAAAAGTGAATGTGGAACTTCGTATAATACTGAAAAGTTTGTTTTTCCAATAGACCCACTTTATTTATTTCCGAACCGAACCCCCGACCGAAACTGCATCTAAAATTTTCAAACAGATCCGAACCTCATAGTCGGTTCAGTTCGAATCCATCAGTACTGAAGATTACGTAATTCCCACAAACTGCTCAATATATTTTTTTTAATTTTAAATTATGCTTAAACCGAGGCTTCTGAAATCGATCAATTACAAGAATGGTTCCATTCTATTCGCTATTACAATGAATTTTGATTAAATATAATTGGCAGTATTTCTTCTAAATTCATTCTAAATTCTTCTAATTTTCATATGTAAATTAAGATTCTTGATTAACTTTGAATACTATTTACAGTTTTCAGTATATTCGTATTAAAATTAATCTAATGGATTATTAGTTGTATAATAGCCACCTGCAAGAAGGCCGCGGCCGCATAGCTTTGGCAACTGTGCACGGAAGGTCGATTTGTTGACACTTACATTATGGCGTCTTGCCGGTGTATTCGGTGTGTAAATGGTTCGAGTTCATTTAGCGGAAGGTGTAGAAACGGGATACTTTTTGACGTAAGTAAATGTCCCTTCCATTATTGCAAACATTTGGTTGTTTTATGTGTCTGCTTTGATTGTTTTAAGCGAGAATGTAACTTCTTTTAACGTAAATAGTAATTTTAATAGGTAATAGAAATTACCTATCATACCTGTATTTTAATATGTTAGTAAATAGTCATTACTGTAAATAAAACCTCTAGAAAAGAGTTTAGTAAAATCGTACACGTGGACGAGTACTGCTCTATAATTGAATATTATTAAGACCAATTTTATCGCATGTAGTGGTCCTTATAATGCTTTTAAACATTTTTAAATGTATCTTAATTAGAACTTTTGTGTAATGAGTAACTTCTTTTAACTTAAATGGTTTGATTAAGTAATTTTAATATGCAATAGAAATTACTTATCACAACTGTATTTTAATATGTTAGTAATTAGTGAGTGAACGGAGCATACCTTCTTTTCTAGGTTCCTCACAGAATTGTTACTTTTGCAACAATAATATTAAATCCATTATAACAGTGCTTGTGTCAATTGCTTCAAATACTTTGCTAAATAATTATTCAAAGGTGCGCTCTAACAAAGTTGCACCCGACTCACATCTAAAAAGGCGAAGATTGACAATATTAATGTAGTGTGTGACATGAAAGACTTCAAATGTATTTCTTAGGTTGTTATTTTCTACACCAAAGCTGTATTTTTCTGGAAATATATATAATCAAAGTATATAATATATAGTTTATTTCTTGTTACTTTTTCGAAATAGTAATATGCCATATATTTTTATACACAACTGCATTGTTTTGTGGAATGTTTCTTTAGTGTTTTAGGCACTGCACTTGCCTATTGCATTTTGTTTTATAAATGCACCTGAAGTACATGTTTTTACCAAACTTACAAATGTAAAATATGTATTAATTTGTACCTGTACCCACATATTAGATAACTTGCTTGATTTATGTGTGCATACACTAAAGGTAATACGTGTTGATCGCATCATTCCTCATTTTATAGGAGTGTGTAAGCGACTAATTTGTGGTCATTTACAAAAATACAAACAGGTACCTACCGTGTACTGCTAATTCTAGATCTAACAAAATAAAATAATGAGAAATTCAAAATTCAATAGTGTTATCGGTCTGTTAGTTCGACTGTCAGAATACCCGCACGCGTGGTGTAGGCCTTCCACTGGAGCATTTGCAGTGTTGCCATTTACTGCGGCAGCGGCCTTTGTTGGAGGTGGCCATGGTTATATTCTATTAACTTATAAATTGTGCAGTACAAAAGCAAAAGTAGTAACACACTTCACTGTTGATCTCTAAACAACATTTCCATTCTAAACATAATTTTTTAATAATGCTAGCTGATTTTTTGGTCGAAACTCTTCATAGTAGTTGATTATCCTGTTGTAAACTAATGCATATAACTGTAGTCGAATAATTTCCAGGAGGCATACCAAACTATTTTCCACAGCCAATTCATTGATGCAGACAATGGTCTTGTTGGCTATTTCCCGTGTAGAGATTGCCCATCTTGCCTATTTTCTCGTCCGTTATTCACTAACCTACATTGAGTTCCATGGCAATGTTTTGGAAGGATCTCCCTTGTCCAGTCCCTATAGCTTACTCTCACTTCTGTACAAATTTTCAAAGTATTCTTATCTGGATTTCCTCGATCCCTACTCATTCAGCAATCCTATTGCGCTCTCTTTTGCACCACATTTTGCATGTCCTACCTAATTCCACAACAGTTTCTATTTTCGTCAACAATGTCTTTCAAGCGTATACGCGTACTTTCATAGTCACTTGATCATTTCAGTCATTTGATTCACAGTCAAATATCTGCTTAAAGCTTCTGCATACCATAGTGTCACATCGTCGGCTACCAGTTTTCCTATTTTAATTCTGAACGTGCGCACCACGTTCTAATTCTTTTCCGTACCCACATTCTGTTCCACACTCCAATCTACGCATTGCTTTTGTATCCCTATGTTCTCTCTGTAAACCCACCTATTCATTCAAAACTCCCAATAAAATTACTCTTTCACTTGGCTTTCATACATACAATACCTTCTCGATATCGTTCCAGAAATTCTCACATTGTGTTCATGTTCTCTTCATTTACTGGTGTGTAACATGCAATAACAATGATCTTCCGAGATACCATTTTCATTCTAATCCATACTGTTTAAGACACCTATCGCTCTTTCACTTACAATCACTTCAACGTTTCATTAACAATTCAAACCAATATAACTATGACTATGGTATATATAAGATGCTTGGTTAAATAAGATAATATACTCTATTTTATTAATTTCCTTGAAGAGAAATATTAAAACGGTTCATTAAAACGGAATGTAAAAACTCAACGGGTGAAAGAACACGCTCTATTACGGAAAAAGGAGCAATTACAATCATAATCTTCATTCAAAAATGATACTACTTTTATACAATTTAAAACAGTAGCCCACCATTCTGTATATTTAAAACAAGTATAAAAAGTAAAGGTAACGATTGATTAAGGGGAGAAACTGCATAAATAGTAAGGAAGATTCACTTCATACCTCCAAACATTATACCTTTGATTATACAATCTAAGATTATACGCATTCATTCCACACAAAGGGCGTTTTAAATCATAAATAATATTACGTTCCATTTTTCGTCTCCTTTAGAGGAGGAAGGGGTGATAAGGGGAGGTTCACACATCCTAATATTGTACCGGGTGGCCAAATAAGCGAGGCAACCGTTTGGCTGACAATGTTGGGAACAAAATATCTCTAATAAAATCGGCTACAAAAATACGATTAAAAATATGTTCAAATGCATAACTTGCCGCTAGATGGCGCTAATTGCCTCATAAAAAAGTCGCATTTTTTTATGAACTTTTCCTAATTAAGGTTAGTAAAAAGTATCACCGTACGAAAGCACTTGCTTTGCTCTAAAAGTAAATTTTAAGTGAACATATTGTTTATTAATACAACAAAAAGGGCAATACAATGACAGTTATTCCTGTCAAAATCATAAATTTTTATCTTGCGCCTTTCCAAAGACATCTAGATTTTTTTAATATTTTGGTAAGTATTGACTTATCCTGTAGATTTTCAGATAACATAAATTCTTAAGTTTGTTAAAAACACTAAAATAAAAAATATATGCCACAAAAAAATTAAATCGGTAAATGATGCATCATAATAATGCTACATTTACGGGAAATTTAAAAATAGAGTGTAATAATTTATAAAAAAAATTATTTTCTATTTTACTGCTATTATTTTACAATACGTATTAACATTGCTAGAAACAACAATACAATATTTTTGAGACCGCAACTCTAGATATTTATTTAACTAAGGAAAAAAAAAAAAGGAAAAGTCAACGTATTTATATCCTACAATTTAAAATACATTTAGCTTAGGCTTTCACAAATAAAATGGATTACTACATACATACTTACGTAATATGCATGTGGGATTAAGGATAGGTGTGGTCAGGATAGGATCGGAAGGAACGGAGTTAGGGTTCTGAAAATTACAGCATTCGCCTAAGTAGCTCAGATGGTTGCAATACGCAGTGACCATGCGACATGTTATGGAAAACCCCTGAAAAACCTCATATAGAGTAGACGGTAACGGAATCGAACCCATTACCTCCGAATGCTAAGCAGATCGTGTTGCACTATACTACCACGCTCGGTCAAACTGTAAACTGTAAACCCCATGATTTTGCCGTTTGACGATTAACGTTGAACCACTTTTTCCATCGAAAATAGTAGTTCCGTTAAAAATCATTATGTAATACTGTTTATAAATAATTCATCTGCATATTTCATGTTATTCGTTCATTTATGATCATTATGATAACTTGTTAGTTTTAAAGAACCCTTTTAATGTTTCTGAAGAAGAATAATATTCCTGAAACGTACGTAAAACAAATATATATTTTTACCTGCAACGATGTAGTAATTTCTTACATTTATGCAATGTTTATGAAATGGAACAAACTTTGAACTGGTAACCGTGATAGCTTAATACATTGGAAAATATTTACAATTTGTACAGTTCAAGAAAAATAACTTCAAACTTTTTAAATATTACAATTTAAAACACATTTAGTAGGCTTTGGAAACAAATAAAATATTAACTAATACTCTTACTGTGAAGAAATGGCAAATAGTTTGAGTTTATTGTTGAATTTAAGAGGTGTGTTAATTAAAAAATGATGAGGCTATGGATATGGTTAATATTTACCTTGAATGCTTCCAGAATTCTGCACTAGCTGAAAGAGAATATGCGGCATACTGGAAGTATTTCGCCGTCCAGTATTACGACGTAAAGGCACAACCAAGGAGAATACTATTAATGTTTTGGCATATATAGACGCTCATCCCTTCATTAGTACCAGAACATTATCTCGTGAGTTGGGGATATGTCGGAGTACCATCCAAAATATTTTAAAAGCTTTATTAAATTTTCAAATAGATGTTTATTATAAGTTTTGTTAAGAGCGAATAAGTTCAAAGGTAAATATGTAATTAAAAATTATTATTAATTTTATTAAATACATAAAAAGTTTACCTCGAGTAGGATTTGAACCTACGACCTTTACTTTGCTAGAGTACCGCGCTAACCAACTGCGCTATCGAAATTCCAACCCCAATCGATGCAAATTTTGTCTTTATGTATGTAGAACTGATATAAATTCTAAATATAATGAGATTACAATCAAATTACTTATATTAATGGACTGTGAGCCTGCAATATCGCAAGGATATTGGTTAGCGCGGTACTCTAGCAAAGTACAGGTCGTAGATTCAAATCCTACTCGAGGTAAACTTTTTATTTATGTGAAAATGTGAACTTTCACCATTATCACACATAATAAAATACTTATCTTTTTTGGTTTTTTAATGGTGTATTTTAGATTATATAATCTAAACGTTTCGATAACACTTACAGTTGTCTTCGTCAGTAGCAATATCTGTTAAAATTGTTAAATATGTTGTAAACAATTTTGTCAAAGTTGAAAAATGAAAACATAAACATCAGCCTGCTATCAACATAACAGTTTTAGAAACGTATAAAGCCAACTATAAAATTAAATTTTAGTGAAGAATATCGAGGTCATTAAAAATTAAATATTGTTAAACTGTCTTAAAGATGACAAATCAGAACACTCTCTACGACGAAAGCTAACAATGAAAAATGTCAGCCAAAAAACACATTTAACAAAATTTAATCAAGTTATGATGTAAGTGTAAGGTTGTGAAAAACTTCAATTTCATAATGATAGAAGCATTCACAAATATAAACATGACATCAAATAAAATAATCCAGTTAAATCTAACAAAGAGATATTTTTATCAATAAGTGCAAGTGTTATTAACAATGAAAAGCATAATGCAGAACGTTTTTCTTATTTATGTATTTAATAAAATTAATAATAATTTTTAATTACACATTTACCTTTGAAGTTATTCGTTCATAATACAAAACTTATAATAAATTAATTCTAGTCAAGTTGCTTTGGTATGTGTGAATCCTTGCGATATTACAAGCTCACATTCCATTAATATAAGTAGTTTAATTGTAATCTCATTATATTTAGAATTTATACATACATAAAGACACAATTTACATCGACGGGGGCTTGACTCTCGATAGCGCAGTTGGTTAGCGCGGTACTCTAGCAAAATACAGGTCGTAGGTTCAAATCCTACTCGAGGTAAACTTTTTATTTATGTATTTAATAAAATTAATAATAATTTTTGATTTCAAATAGATGGTCTATTATTAAACATATTTTTAACTTTAGATTACATCCTTACCATATGATTACTTGCCAAAAATAAAAGGGGAGGATTATGATAACCGAATAAATTTCTGCCATTGGGTTTTAGGCATTATCAATGAAGATACCGAATTTTTATTTAAAATATGTTGGACAGATGAGCCTACCTTCCATAGCAATGGTAAAGTCAACATAAAAAATATGCATTACTGGTCTGACAAAAATCCCCATTAGATAAAACAAGTTCAACATCAGGGACTTTGGAGCGTCAATGTTTTGTGTGCGATAGTAGGAGGTAAAATTATTGGGCCCTATTTCTTTCGCCAACCAGTAAATGGAAACAACTTTTTGGAGTTCCTCCGGAACGAATTGCCGGTGTTATTAGAAGATGCGCCTCTTGAAACCAGGCGAAATATGTTTCTACAACTCGACGGCTGCCCAGCACATTTTTCACTTAACGTCAGGAAACATTTAACTGAAACATATCCCAATCGATGGATAGGGAGGGGCAGCCTGTTTTCTTGGCCAGCCAGGTCACCTGACTTGACTTGTCTGGATTTTTATTTCTGGGGAAGATTAAAAGACCTGGTTTTACAAATTATGCCGTACATCCATTGAAGATATGGAGAACAGAATTCGAGTTGCCATTTGTAGTATACCACAAGCCGAAATAGAAGCCGCCGTTGTGTCTATACTCGACAAAGATTAGAACAATGTTTAAAAGAAAATGACAGATATTTTGAGCATTTAAGAAAATATTTTTTTTTGTTTTAGTTAGTTTTTCTTTAAATACATCAAAACGTTCTTATGTCTTAATTGTATTAGTCTAATAAGTATCCATATTAAACGAACGAATTCATTCTCGCGTCAATGACACAATTCTAACACCGATCTGTAAACTCTCGCGCATTAGTCCGTCTATTCTCAATCAATCAATTATTTAAAAGTGAAATATTTAAATAAGTTACTTCGTATGCATATGCATTTCTTAATAAAATCAGGATTAAAATAAGCATATCTTAACAAAATCAGTATTACTTTTTATCAATATATAACTATATTCGAAAATTTGGACGAACACAGTCCTTGAATTATCTCAAATTAGCTAGTCCACCCCAGAAGTTTCAGATTTTAATCTTCACTATAAATTTTGCATTTATACGTCTCGTCTACATACTGAAAATAAGCTTCTAACTACGAGGATGAGGGGTGATAGCAGCCCTCTAAACTATTTAAAAATTCGTAGTATGCACTCTGAAAGAGGTTTCAGATTCTGATCTTCACTAAAACTTTTTCCTATACATGACTCGTCCACATACTGAAAATGAACTTCTAACTAAGAAGACAAAGGGGTGAAAACAGCCCCCTAAACTATTTAAAAATTGGTAGTACGCACTCCGAAAAAGGTTTCAGATTCTGATCTACATTAAAATTTTTGCATATACATGTCTCGTCCACATACTGTAAATGAACCTCTAACTGAGGGGATAAGGGGTCAAAACAACCCCGTAAACTATTTAAAATTCGTAGTACGCACCCCGAAAGAGGTTTCAGATTCTAATCTTCACTAAAATTTTTGCATATACCTGTCTCGTCTACATACTGTAATTGAACTTCTAGCTGAAGGGTAAGGGGTCAAAACAGTCCCGTAAACTATTTAAAAATTCGTAGTACGCACCCCGAAAGAGGTTTCAGATTCTAATCTTCACTAAAATTTTTGTATATACCTGTCTCGTCCACATACGGTAAATGAACTTCTAACTGAGGGCTTAAGGTGTCAAAACAGCCCCGTAAACTATTTAAAAATTCGTAGTACGCACCCCGAAAGAGGATTCAGATTCTACTCTTCACTAAATTTTTTGCATATACCTGCCTCGTCCACATACTGTAAATAAAATTCTAACTGAGGGAATAAGGGGTCAACACAGCCCCGTAAACTATTTAAAAATTCGTAGTACGCACCCCGAAAGAGGTTTCAGATTCTAATCTTCACTAAAATTTTTGTATATACCTGTCTCGTCCACATACTGAAAATTAACTTCTAACTAAGAGGATAAGGGGTGAAAACAGCCCCCTAAACTATTTAAAAATTGGTAGTACGCACCCCGAAAAAGGTTTCAGATTCTAATCTTCACTAAGATTTTTGCATATACCTGTCTCGTCCACATACTGAAAATATCTTCTAACTAAGGGGACAAAGGGGTGAAAACAGCCTCCTAAACTTTAAAAATTGGTAGTACGCACCCCGAAAAAGGTTTCAGATTCTGATCTTCACTAAAATTTTTGCATATAACCTGTCTCGTCCACATACTGTAAATTAAATTCTAGCTGAGGGGATAAGGGGTCAAAATAGCCCCGTAAACTATTTATAAATTCGTAGTGCACACCCCGAAAGACGTTTCAGATTCTAATCTTCACCAAAATTTTTGCATATACTTGTCTCGTCCACATACTGAAAATGAACTTCTTACTCAGGGGATAAGGGGTCAAAACAGCCCCGTAAACTATTTAAAAATTCGTAGTATGCACCCCGAAAGAGGTTTCAGATTCTGATCTTCACTAAAATTTTTGCACATACCTGTCTTGTCCGCATACTGAAAATGAACTTCTAACTAAGAGGATAAGGGGCGAAAACAGCGACCTAAACTGTTTAAAAATTGGTAGTACGCACTCCAAAAAGGTTTCAGATTCTGATCTTCGCTAAAATTTTTGCATATACCTGCCTCGTCCACATACTGAAAATGAACCTCTAACTGAGTGGATAAGGAGTCAAAACAACCTCTAAACTATTTAAAAATTCGTAGTACGCACCCAGAAAGAGGTTTCAGATTCTGATCTTCACTAAAATTTTTGCATATACCTGTCTCGTCCACATACTGAAAATGAAATTCTAATTGAGGGGATAAGGGGTCAACACAGCCCCGTAAACTATTTAAAAATTCGTAGTACGCACCCCGAAAGAGGTTTCAGATTCTAATCTTCACTAAAATTTTTGTATATACCTGTTTCGCCCACATACTGAAAATTAACTTCTAACTAAGAGGATAAGGGGTGAAAACAGCCCCCTAAACTATTTAAAAATTGGTAGTACGCAACCCGAAAAAGGTTTCAGATTCTAATCTTCACTAAGATTTTTGCATATACCTGCCTCGTCCACATACTGAAAATGAACCTCTAACTGAGTGGATAAGGGGTCAAAACAACTTCTAAACTATTTAAAAATTCGTAGTACGCACCCAGAAAGAGGTTTCAGATTCTGATCTTCACTAAAATTTTTGCATATACCTGTCTCGTCCACATACTGAAAATGAACTTCTAACTAAGGGGATAAGGGGCGAAAACAACCCTCCAAACTATTTAAAGATTCGTAGTACGCACTCCTAAAAAGGTTTCAGATTTAGATCTTCACTAAAATTTATTATTATATAAAATAACATAAATATAAAACAAAATATTGCATACTGTTACTTTAATCGGCAAACGTCACAAATATTGTTTAGGATTTTATTTTCTGCTTTAATACCACTCAGAATTTCTTTTATAGTAAGCAAATATTTTTCGTGGATAAGTCTTCTGCATATTCGGCATTTCAAAACTTTTTCATTCGAATTAATTATAATAGAACAAAATAAGCATAGATTCATCATATTTGGCCAGGTTTCTAACAGTTTCGAGTTCAAGTCTTCTCGGTAAAGATCTATATTAATGAAACTGTCCAAACTCTTTCTTTTTGCTAAACATTTAGAATAATAAATCACATATGCCCCACAATTGTAGCCATCTTGCTGTTTTAGAGGACTGACATATTCTATGGAGTCCTTTTGGTAGTTGTCAATTTTTTTCTCTACAAGCAGTTTCATTACTCCAGTTGTAATTATCTTAGTAAGAGATACTTCTGCTCCTAAAGAGTCAACCAGGAGAATTTTCTTCAATTTTGATTACACATAGAATGTAACACCTACTCCGCTAAAGATATATAGGTAAAACGATGTCTTTATTTTCTAGGGTAATTGAATTAAAAAGTAGTCCATTTGTTTTTCGCCATTGAAGAGTAGCGAAGACTTACCTACTGAAATAATTTGATTTTTATTTTCGACTGATTGATTAATAATATGCAAACAGTGTTCTAAAACAGAACTGCTTACATATTCTCGAGGATTAAGGGTGATATAGTCATCAATCGTAATTTGACGGATTGTAAAAATTATAGTAGGGTCACAAGTGATAATATAATTTCTGTTATTACTTATTTCTTTGTAATAATTAGGATCGTTTACTAGGCCATTTGGAAGGATGTCCAAATTTTTCAGCGTCGTCCATTTTCTCTTATCATCACTTAGTTCCTTGGTACGGTAGAAAATAAAATAAGTAAAATTTCTTTAAACTGTTCATGATAGATTTCCAAAACCTGGCATTTCTTGCAATCTGTATTACTTTGATTCCCTTCAACGTATATATTACCAAATCACACCACAAACGGTTGGTAATTTCAAGCTAACCCTGAATTTGACAATAATAATCATGTGTCATTTTCAAGGACCCACCTGGATTGAGAAAGTCAAAGCTATATGTATTAGGATCAAAATTTCTAGCCGTATAAGGGCATTTAATTTCAATGAGGCCTTTATCAGCTACCAAACCGTCGGGTGATGCTGCTAAATACTGATGCCTTTTATGAAGAGAAAGACTTGACTCTTATATCAATGTGTTTGTACTTCCTTCATATATTTTTTAGCGAAGCTTTTATAATGCTTGCCATGGCCTATAGCAGCTGTATTAATGGCTCGTTGATTCATAATATCCTTACAGAGTTTATGTGCCGGCACGGATATTTTATTAGTACTAAGTTTGACAATACGACCAAAAAAGTTAATCTAAGTTTTCGTTCTTCCGTCCATAAATGGCAATTACCTTGCTGACGGGTATCAATCTCCAACTGTACGAGATCTTTCGTACATTTTCATTTTTTTCATGTATTGTAGACATTTATCTGCCAAGCACTTTTTTTGATTTTCACACATTCCAATTTTTTCGGTACAGACAAGGCAAATGAATTTTACCTTGGCCAATTTTGCTGTCTCCGAAATCCCTGAACATTTCAGATACCAACGATGGCACTGGTCGTATAGTATCCTTCTTAAGCTCTCATCATTTCAGCTGCCTCTGTTTCATTATCTTTGAATGACAGGTTCTTTATCAAGAATCATCGCTATTAGTCAATCGTCTCTTCTTAACATTTAGAAAATTTTCGATAGAAAAAACAGGATGTCTTTTCTCAATAATCTGACAAAATGAGAGCATCTCATATTCTGCACCGATTGCATTGTGAATTTCTTTAACGGCCAAAATAGGCCTCCACATAACAGTTTTTGACTGATTGACATTTTAGAAGAATACCACACCACAGTGGTAGATATGGTACGTATTTTGTTTATCACTAATGAAAACAAGTCTGTATTAGAAAATGAGTTTTCTGAAGTTCCACTACTTTGTAAATTGATTGTTTCTAACAACTTTAGAAAGTGGACATGAAATGGGCTAGATCTTCTTAGAGATTAAAAGTTGTTTCCATAATCGCATGCAGATATTTCAGTGTGTTCGAAGCTGATAATTTCATTTTCTTGTACTTGAGTGGTACAACACTTTTTGAATTGTTCTCTCGCAGCTTGGACTTCTGAACTCAATTTTACACTTGATGAAAGGATATAGAAGCACGTCATGAACGTCTGCATATTATTCCAATCTTGTATTAGAACTGCTGAGGCTAGTATATCTTTGTAAAAATATTTCTGTTTCGCTTTGACAAATTATATCGACATCTTTACACACATTTTAATAAAATGGGCACTAAACAAATGAATTCCTATTAATTCATTATCTTCAATTTATTTATCTGATATTATTATGTCATAACATTTTGTTAAGTATTCCAATAGACTACAACCTCGATTAAAAGCTCTACAGGCAGCGTAAATATTTTCAAGTGAAAAGTCCGTTACAATCCCCGAAAATAATTATTATTTTCTTCGCAAAAATACTTAAAACCGCTAAAAATTTCAGAAATTGCATTTTGTTTGGCAAAAAAAAAAAGAGTTTGGACAGTTTCATTAATATAGATTTTTACCGAGAAGAGTTGAAGTCGCAACTGTTAGAAAACTGTCCAAATATGATAGATCTATGCTTTTTTGTTCTATTATAATTAATAAGACTTATTCACGAAAAATGTTTGCTTACCACAAAAGAAATTCTGAGCGGTATTAAAGCAGAAAATATAGTCCTAAACAATATTTGTAACGTTTGCCGATTAAATTAACAGTCTGCAATATTTTGTTGTATATTTAGGTTGTTTTATATAATACTAAATTTGAGTGAAGATCAAAATCTGAAACCCCTTTCGGGGTGCGTACTACGAATTCTTAACCAATTTAGGGTGCTGTTTTCACCCCTTAACCCCTCAGTTAGAAGTACATTTTCAATATGTGAACGAGATAGGTATATGCAAAAATTTTAGTGAAGATCAGAATATGAAACCTTTTTCGGGGTGCGTACTACCAATTTTTAAATAATTTAGGGGGCTGTTTTCACTCCTTATCCCCTTAGTTAGAAGTTCATTTTCAATCTGTGGACGAGACAGGTGTATGCAAAAATGTTAGTGAAGATCAGAATCTGAAACATTTTTCGGGGTGCGTACTATCAAATTTTAAATAGTTTAGGGAGCTGTTTTCACCCCTTATCCCCTTAGTTAGAAGTTCATTTTCAGTATGTGGATGAGACAGGTAAATGCAAAAATTTTAGTGAAGATCAGAACCTGAAACCTATTTCGGAGTGCGTACTACGAATTTTTAAATAGTTTAGGGGGCTGTTTTCACCCCTTATCCCCTTAGTTAAAAGTTCATTTTCAGTATGTGGACGAGACAGGTATATGCAAAAAAATTTAGTGAAGATCAGAATCTGAAACTCTTTAGGAGTGCGTGCTACCAATTTTTAAATAGTTTAGGGGGCTGTTTTCATCCTGTATCCCCTTAGAAGTTCATTTTCAATATATGGGCAAGACAGGTATGTGTAAAAATTTTAGTGAAGATCAGAATCTGAAATCTCTTTCGGAGTGCGAACTACGAATTTTTAAATAGTTTAGAGGGCTGTTTTCACCCCTCATCCTCTTAGTAGTTTATTTTCAGTATGTGGACGAGACAGGTATATGCAAAAATTTTAGTGAAGATCAGAATATGAAACATTTTTCGGGGTGAGTACTACCAATTTTTAAATAGTTTAGGGGGCTGTTGTCAACCCTTATCCCCTTAGTTAGAAGTTAATTTTCAGTATGTGGACAAGACTGGTATATGCAAAATTTTAGTGAAGATCAGAATCTGAAACCTTTTCGAGGTGCGGTACTACCAATTCTTAAATAATTTAGGGGCTGTTTTCACCCTTTATCCCCTTAGTTAGAAGTTCATTTTCAGTATGTGGACAAGACAGGTATATGCAAAAATTTTAGTGAACATCAGAATCTGAAACCTTTTTCTGGGTGCGTACCACCAATTTTTAAATAGTTTAGTGGGCTGTTTTCACTCTTTATCCCCTTAGTTAGAAGTTCATTTTCAGTATGTGGACAAGACAGGTATATGCAAAATTTTAGTGAAAATCAGAATCTGAAATCATTTTCGGGGTACGGATTACCAATTTTGAATAGTTTAGGGGCTGTTTTCACCCTTATCCCCTTAGTTAGAAGTTCATTTTCAGTATGTGGACGAGACAGGTATATGTAAAATTTTAGTGAAGATCAGAATCTGAAATCTCTTTCGGAGTGCGAACTACGAATTTTAAATAGTTTAGAGGGCTGTTTTCACCCTCATCCTCTTAGTAGTTTATTTTCAGTATGTGGACGAGACAGGTATATGCAAAATTTTAGTGAAGATCAGAATATAAAACATTTTTCGGGGTGAGTACTACCAATTTTTAAATAGTTTAGGGGGCTGTTGTCAACCCTTATCCCCTTAGTTAGAAGTTAATTTTCAGTATGTGGACAAGACTGGTATATGCAAAAATTTTAGTGAAGATCAGAATCTGAAACCTTTTTCGAGGTGCGGTACTACCAATTCTTAAATAATTTAGGGGGCTGTTTTCACCCTTTATCCCCTTAGTTAGAAGTTCATTTTCAGTATGTGGACAAGACAGGTATATGCAAAAATTTTAGTGAACATCAGAATCTGAAACCTTTTTCTGGGTGCGTACCACCAATTTTTAAATAGTTTAGTGGGCTGTTTTCACTCTTTATCCCCTTAGTTAGAAGTTCATTTTCAGTATGTGGACAAGACAGGTATATGCAAAAATTTTAGTGAAAATCAGAATCTGAAATCATTTTCGGGGTACGGATTACCAATTTTGAATAGTTTAGGGGCTGTTTTCACCCTTATCCCCTTAGTTAGAAGTTCATTTTCAGTATGTGGACGAGACAGGTATATGTAAAAATTTTAGTGAAGATCAGAATCTGAAATCTCTTTCGGAGTGCGAACTACGAATTTTAAATAGTTTAGAGGGCTGTTTTCACCCCTCATCCTCTTAGTAGTTTATTTTCAGTATGTGGACGAGACAGGTATATGCAAAAATTTTAGTGAAGATCAGAATATGAAACATTTTTCGGGGTGAGTACTACCAATTTTTAAATAGTTTAGGGGGCTGTTGTCAACCCTTATCCCCTTAGTTAGAAGTTAATTTTCAGTATGTGGACAAGACTGGTATATGCAAAAATTTTAGTGAAGATCAGAATCTGAAACCTTTTTCGAGGTGCGGTACTACCAATTCTTAAATAATTTAGGGGGCTGTTTTCACCCTTTATCCCCTTAGTTAGAAGTTCATTTTCAGTATGTGGACAAGACAGGTATATGCAAAAATTTTAGTGAAGATCAGAATCTGAAACCTCTTTCTGGGTGCGTACCACCAATTTTTAAATAGTTTAGTGGGCTGTTTTCACTCTTTATCCCCTTAGTTAGAAGTTCATTTTCAGTATGTGGACAAGACAGGTATATGCAAAAATTTTAGTGAAAATCAGAATCTGAAATCATTTTCGGGGTGCGTATTACCAATTTTTGAATAGTTTAGGGGGCTGTTTTCACCCCTTATCCCCTTAGTTAGAAGTTCATTTTCAGTATGTGGACGAGACAGGTATATGTAAAAATTTTAGTGAAGATCAGAATCTGAAATCTCTTTCGGAGTGCGAACTACGAATTTTTAAATAGTTTAGAGGGCTGTTTTCACCCCTCATCCTCTTAGTAGTTTATTTTCAGTATGTGGACGAGACAGGTATATGCAAAAATTTTAGTGAAGATCAGAATATGAAACATTTTTCGGGGTGAGTACTACCAATTTTTAAATAGTTTAGGGGGCTGTTGTCAACCCTTATCCCCTTAGTTAGAAGTTAATTTTCAGTATGTGGACAAGACTGGTATATGCAAAAATGTTAGTGAAGATCAGAATCTGAAACCTTTTTCGAGGTGCGGTACTACCAATTCTTAAATAATTTGTTGTCAACCCTTATCCCCTTAGTTAGAAGTTAATTTTCAGTATGTGGACAAGACTGGTATATGCAAAAATGTTAGTGAAGATCAGAATCTGAAACCTTTTTCGAGGTGCGGTACTACCAATTCTTACATAATTTAGGGGGCTGTTTTCACCCTTTATTCCCTTAGTTAGAAGTTCATTTTCAGTATGTGGACAAGACGGGTATATGCAAAAATTTTAGTGAAGATCAGAATCTGAAACCTTTTGCTGGGTGCGTACCATCAATTTTTAAATAATTTAGTGGGCTGTTTTCACTCTCTATCCCCTTAGTTAGAAGTTCATTTTCAGTATGTGGTCAAGACAGGTATATGCAAAAATTTTAGTGAAAATTAGAATCTGAAACCATTTTCGGGGTGCGTACTACCAATTTTTAAATAGTTTAGGGGACTGTCTTCGCCCCTTATCCCCTTAGTTAGAAGTTCATTTTCAGTATGTGGACGAGACAGGTATATGCAAAAATTTTAGTGAAAATCAGATTCTGAAACCATTTTCGGGGTGCGTACTACCAATTTTTAAATAGTTTAGGGGGCTGTTTTCACCCCTTATCCCCTTAGTTAGAAGTTCATTTTCAGTATGTGGACGAGACAGGTATATGTAAAAATTTTAGTGAAGATCAGAATCTGAAATCTCTTTCGGAGTGCGTACTACGAATTTTTAAATAGTTTAGAGTGCTGTTTTCACCCCTCATCCTCTTAGTTAGTAGTTTATTTTCAGTATGTGGACGAGACATATAAATGCAAAATATGGTGAAGATTAGAATCTGAAACTTCTCGGTGGACTAGCTAATTTGAGATAATTCAAGGACTGTGTTCGCCCAGATTTTCGTATATAGTTTCGTATATATTGATAAAAAGAGCTATGTACGCCAATGTATTCTCTCTTCGGGTGCTTCCGTAAGTTTTACATGCTAACTCAACCTACTATCTTAACGTAGGTGTAGAAACCAAGAGTTTTATTTATTTCGTTATTTTTAATATCTTTAAAGTATTATGTAATGATTTTTATTTAAATTCAATTTTTATTTGTAGAAACTACAAAATACATGGAAAATAATTATTTGTGCTGTGTTTAAAAAAGTATAGTATTCAATTCACTTGCAAAATAATCACTTTGCACTCATACGAATTTCAGCTCTCGCTTAAACGGATGCAAAATGTATTTTTGTAATAGTTACATAATATACTGTTTTGTTTGTTTTGTCTAGATGTTATATTTCTATTTTATTTTTTTAATAAAATCAGTAATTTATGTTATCTGACAATATACTTACCAAAATATTTTTTGAAATTCACAAGTCATGCTCTTTCCAATGAGCTCTCGTTTGTCAAAATCGGTTAAATAGTAAGGAAGTTGTAGACATTTTTCTATGGATTAAAATATGCTTCCCTCACCACTTACCGATAGGAGATATGGAAAAATGAGCTTAATCAAAGTTGTAGAGCAAGGCGAGTGCTTTCGTACGGTGATACTTTTTACTAACCTTAATTAGGCAAAAATTCATTAAAAAAATGCGAATTTTGTTTGAGGCAATTAGCGCCATCTAGCGCAAAGTTACGTATTTGAAAATAGTTTCAAACGTATTTTTGTAGCCGATTTTATTATAAATATTTTTTCCCAACGTTGTCAGCCAAATGGTTGCGGAGGTATAGCCGCATGCCTCGCTTATTTGGCCACCCAGTACGCTTTTATTTGACACCAAAACTGGCTGGGTAGTTTTAACTATTTTTCCTTTTTGAGGCGGGATATGGAAGAAATAGATACGCGCGCTAAGGAGAAGTTCACCTATGGACTGGCTTTTATTCGATGTAACTCCATACCACATGAGTAGAAATAAAACAAACACATGCAAATGTTTTTACACAGTAGCTAATAAGTTACTAAGAAAGCGGAGGGGGCGGGGTAAACAAGACTTTATCCATTAAAACGTGGGGAATACATCTAGTTGTTCGTTTAATAACTAACCTGAGTATTGTCTCTTATTAATTTGTAAAGCTTCTAATAAAATCAAGTTTTCTACTTTTGTTTTGAATGTGCAAAAACATCTACAATGTTCAGATATTCTAGTTAATCGTATTTGACCGACATAACATTTATTGCAATCGCCACAATTCAAGCTATAAACTTTAAATTTCAAATTTCGACACTAGCACTAAAATATTTATAACCAATGACTGTAATCACTGTAGGCAGCATAAACTTGTGGCTTTTAATTTTTTGATTCACAGGTTGCCTAATTTTCCTTTTTCAGTTCAAAATTATAATAAAGTATTGCACATTATTAAAGAAATTTCTGCATACAATGGGTTTTCAGATGTGGTTATGAATATACTTGGGAAACAAACGCATAGAATGAGAGTTAAGAATGTAACTACATTAGGTAACGCTAGAGAACGAATAGAAATAAAGTATGTAAAGCTACCAAACTATCCTGCTTATACAAAAGGTCTACCTAAAATCTTTTCCAAAATTAATTTGAAAACAGTCACTCCGTCAGATAATAGTTTACAAACTCTTTTAGGCAATCCAAAAAATAAAGTGGATAAGAAGGATAGGTCGGGAACTTATACAATTAATTGTAAAAATTGTGAACAAATATATGTAGGGCAAACTAAACGACCTATTAAAATTCGCTTTAAAGAACATTAAGTTCATATCAAATACACACGTTGGGACGTCTTCCGTAGTTCTACATATGTTTGATCTTTAATCAAACATGTTAATAATAAGTACGAACTTAATTGCTATGAAAGTTTAGAGATCATCAAAAACAAACAAATTCTAATTGCCAAGGGCCTTTAGACTACTCAGAACTCACTAAACTTTCATAACTTTCACTTTCATTTTGATCAGAAGCGTTACTCGCTTATGGCATATATTAGAAATTTCTTCAGTTCATCCCAGTCGACCGCTGACGATAATAAACTTAACTATAGAAACGTGTTCGGTGTTTTTTAACTTTTTAGTGGTACGTAGGTGTATTTTATTCGTTGTTTATTGTTTTGGATTACTAGTAAAATGCATACAACATAATCCCCAATAACGTTAAGTCGAAATGAATAAACATTTTTTTAATGAGGCCGATTTGAAATGGTATCCAATAAAATCAAATAATACAATTTAGCATTCTTTTCCCATCGAAATTGGTCTATAAATAAATATTTTGAATATAACGGACACAAAATGAGTGTCCAATAACAATGGAATATCAAATTTAGTCTTTCCACATCACAAGAGGTGGTTACTTTTTTCTTCCCAAGGAAGTCGGTCTATAAAAAAATAGCGGATCCACAGTTGGTTTTTCAAAATAAACGGAGTAGAATGTAGTAAACTATCCGGTTTAAATGAAAACATAATTGTTAATAATCGGTGATACGTTAAATAGTTTTTCCTGCGTGCTCTTAGTGTGTTCAAATGTGCACCTCACACTCTTAAATTTAAAATGTCATGCAGTTTGTGTGTGTCTGTATATAAACACGATAGTGGCAGCCCGTTTGAGGTGGAGTGATGAAATTTGGCATGCGGCTGTTATGGCAAAATTTAGATACATATCAACTTTTGGGATAGGTTATGTGACATTTCGCTCCCACCGTTTCACCCCCACCGTTTCGCCCCCACCGTTTCGCCCCCGGACGCTTTACCCCCGGGACGTTTCGCCCCCGGGACGTTTCGCCCCCGGGACCTTTTTTTCTTCGAAAATAATAGAAAATTTTGAGATTAATATTTATTAAATAATACGTACCTAATACATAAAATATTAAAATTAAAAATTATGGGCAATGCCTGACAAATAATCATTAATATCTATTCCTTAGGAAGATAAATGCTAATTACCATTAATAATGGTTAACCCAGATTACCTACCTAATTGAAGTAGGTACAAACATTTAACGAACTTATCCATAAATTCTTAGAAAGATCAATTCTAATAACGTTTAATATATAATCCGGATTATAACGTCGCGTCAGTGAAAAACAATTAGTTTAAACTTAAAATTTTAAATTAATTTTACAAAACCAAATTATATTAATATATTATAATATGATATTAATTATATTAAATATTATTTTATACACAATTATTTGTTCATTTTTTCCTACTTGTTTATTGTTTTCTCAAACCCACATTCAGAAAACGACAAAAAAGATTTTGCTCATAATTTTTTCAATTTTTGTAGAAGTACACCATTTAGGGGCGAAACGGCCGGGGGCGAAACGGCATCGAAAGCGAAACGGCGGGGGCCAAACGGTGGGGGCGAAACGGCGGGGGCGAAACGGCGGGAGTGAAACGTCCCCATCCCTTTGGGATATGTAGGTCCACCGGAAGTACATGTTAACCTACACAGTTTTCAAATATTTTCAAATAAACTCGTCGTTTAGATGTAGAAATTTCTCACACGCATGGAAGATACTAAAAAACTATTAGCTATGAAATTTCAAGCTGTACGAGATACTTGAAATGGTATTTATATAACAACCAAGATATTCGACTGGGATGTAAATGGCGAAAACCTATATATATATATATATATATATATATATATATATATATATATATATATATATATATATATATATACATAGTTTCAGCTAAGATATCAAACTAAAAATAGACAAAAATGGTAAAAATTAAAAATCTGTAAAAATTTTATTATATGCTAACAACAAACGTTAAACATAGAGCTTTTGGTCTAGTGGTCAAATTATCATACTGGTAATGTGAGCAATGAGAGTTCTAACCCCCATCGGGGGAGATTATATATTTTTTTGTTAAAATTGTTTTTAAATTTTTATTTTAATATGTATTAAATTTTAAAATCGCGTACTTATGCAAAATACTGTACAAGCGTTAATCATTAGAAATTACTTATAAATGTATTTTGACTTTTTGCTTTAAGTACAAGGCATTGGTAATTACCTAAAAAAGTGAAAATCCTTAAGAAACTTGTTATAATTTTTGTATTAGAGTAGAATAAAAGTGTTGAGGGACATGTAAAATATGAACTCAAAAAGCTTCAGTTTCATGTTTGCATTGCTTGTAGAGTTTTATTATGTAATTATATAAGTCCGCTAGTACTTCTATTGTATACAGGGTGTCTCAGTGAAGCCGTTCATTAGAAGTTTATGGGGTTGTGACCAAAATAAAAATTTGAAAATTTAGAATCGGATATAAATGATTGAGTTCTCTTCAAGTAAAATATTTTCAGATTTCCATCGCGTCCAGCTATACCGGAAGTCGCCATCTACGGTATTATTTTCAATTGAACACCCTATATATTTTTGCATTTTGGATGGGAACTATAATTTTGAATCTTTTTTATTGAAACTATACCATGCCCATCTATTATGATTTTTTGTTTTTGTTTTTACAACGTTGCCTGTGCTCGTTATGAACGTATAAAAAGAGTTTGCACCGTAATCCTAAAAAAATTATAATTAAAATTATTTCATTTTTTAAGTTAGCATCTAGATATACTATTAACCTCTGTCTGACAAGAAGTTTTAAACGTTTTGTTTTTAAATTTGTTGCCTATTTTCGTAATGAACTTATTATAAAAGAGGTTTGCATAATTATCCTAAAAAAATGTTCTTTTAATTTCCATTTTGTAGGGTGGAAGGTCGTGTGGTGTTGCACACCAGACATTTAAAATAAAAATCTTTGCCTGAGAATAATCCCTGAATTTGTCGTAACCCAGAAGTACCCTAACATGAAACGTGTAATTTGAACTTGTTCGCATTAATGCAAATTCAAGAGACAAAACAATAGCTAAAGGATGCATCTTAATTTGACTGATAAGATGCTATTATTAATTGCTTAAATTGATGTCACTGAGAATGATGCTACTTCGGCTAATGTTAGAATTACTCCAATTAATAGCTTAAATCTCCCTTACTGGCCGTGATTAAATAATCAGAGTTGATTTACAAATCTGATCTAGAACTCGCAAAATTCTAACCTGATTAAAAAAAAACAGTGATCGTCTAGGGGGCAAATAACCTACGTTGTGTAATGTGCATGAGATAGGGTCGGATAAGGTTAATTTGTTGCATAAGGTGGCAAGGTAATTAAATGAAACAAAACTACAATTGAGATGAACGAGTTGCGCTACCTGGTGATTCGCTCGTCATCCTATTTACATCGGGAGAAAAAGAATCACCAAGAAAATTCCCTTTATTCCAATAATAATCACACAAAGAAAAAAACAAAGATCAGATAACACAAGTAAATCGCAATCAAAGGAGTAAATAGGTATTAACACTACTCTATCGGTATTAAAGGCGTACAAAATCTATAACATTGCCTAAAACGAAGTTTAGTCACAAATAAACATAAAATCAGGTCTACAAATGGTATTCAAATTAAAGCAAAATAAACAGGTAATAAATAACAAACAGGGGATCCCTTTTGGAACCAATTCCTGTCTGCTTTTAGGTAAATAATTACATATAAAGCATTATACAGGGTGTGGGACAACCGGACATAAACAAAAAAAAAAAAGAAAGGACATCATTAAATCAAGTTAAAAGGGCGTACCTTACAAAATTTAAATATCACCAAAATAAAATGCAAGGCAATTTCAATAACTACACATAAAGGCAATGAACATAAACAGTGTGATCGTATCCACAATAAGATCGTCAATCAATCACAAAAAAAAGGGAAGAGGTTTATCCCGACCATGTGGCCCTTTTGTTTAACCAATCATGGCGGTTTTTAACACCCAAATACATTAAGCACTCTAGTAACACATATTACAAATTCAACCTACATGAAAAAATAACAGAAAATTAAACAGGTTACAGATTATTTAAGTAGATAAAAATGAAAAAGGGCAAGTACGTTACACATACAAATTTGTGGATACGAGCACAACAAATGATACACATGGACAATAACAATAAATGATATAATTGCGTACACAGAAAAACCATTCGTGGCCAAACACATTAAATACGCAGTTGAGACAAAGTATAACATCTGAAACAAAGCCCGGCAAAACACCGATTCACCTACATGATTAGTAGGTATTATTACAAATGCAAGATAATAAAACGGGCGATCCCTTCTCTCAATTTTTCCTAGGCATAAAACAAAACACAAAAATATAGACATATAGGCATATAACGGTAAGAAGAGAGACGTTTGGATAGATAACTAGATCATTAGGATCAGCTTTCTGATTTTATACCTATGATCGTTTGTGTTTTTATCACTATAAATACAGGTTAGAATTATAAATACACAAGATAGAACACATAAAAAAAAAGGAGAGTGAGTTTCTCTGTGCCTGCATAATTGCAATGAAAACAACAGCTTTGCAAGTCAGTGTTTCAGTTTGGTTTTAACAATTTAAATGAGTAGGTAGAATGACCTTTTCTGTGTAATTTCACAAACCGTAAAATCTTTTCTTTTACTTACATTATCAATGTAGGTTATCCTTTTAAGCTTTCACCAGCACAAATGTTTAAATACTCGGATTTATCGATTAACACAAAAGAAAAGACGATTTTTCATTGATCAACACAACACAACAGTTTCACAAGGTAACTCTTACAAAAAAAAAAGATCTAATTTACCAAACACAAAATCGATGTCAAATCTTAATAACGCACGCTTTGAAAATTCAAATGCAACTCCCCTATTCTAAGCACAACAACCGTTTTCACCCCCTATTTTCCATATCAACTAACAAAAGCAATAAAAATATTTCGTGTGAACGCTTTTGCCTTTAATTATGAAAAGAAACATTATTTCTAATTAACATGTGCAATCAACCGTAGAAATCCTGTATTTAAAATATCACATTTCAACCCAGGAACAACTTATGCTTTGACCGCGGTGTAATTTTTTGTATAATACTGACATTTTTATTTTCAAAACGCATTTATAAACATCTTTAGCAATTTGTCTTGCCCTTTCGATAAATGCAGTTTGGCCTGCACCTGCAACTTAAAAACATCTGGTTGCGGGCCACCCTCAGTTAAAATCCTACACAAATATGTCTTACAAAAAAAAAGAAATACAAACCATTCTCAAACAACAATTATTATACAATAAATTTTAGTAATTATCTCTTGCTATCGCGACAACAATTTTAATCGGAATATTTTCAATGTATTCATCAAATTTTCAAATGTCAAGTTTGTAATGTTTGTGACTTAGTACATATCTCTTAAATGCCTTAATGTTATTGTTAAAGTAATATTTATACAAACGAAGAAACGAAATATTTAACGAAAGCTATTCACATTTACTTCAAATGACACAAAATGGATGTAAAAAACTAGAAGCAAATTATAATAAGTGTTGGAAATGGTGGCCGTTCGCATTCAAACATGATGTTAAGCGTGAAGAAACGCTCTCCAGTACTGATGTTCGTACTTCTTGAGGAGAGAGCTTATCGAATACTGCTCGACCGCATGCCTCCAATTGCTCCTTCGTGATCACCGGTGTCTGGTAGACCTGATTCTTGATATGTCCCCAAAGGTGGAAGTCCAAAGGTGTCAAATCTGGAGATCTTGCAGGTCAGTTCCATGGTCGTAACCGTCTTGTCTACCTATCTTCGAACATTAAGGAGAGTTCTTGTGATACCTCCTGGGCGCAATGAGCTGGTGCTCCATCCAATTGATACCAACAACCTCTTATCAAGACCAAAGACAGTTTGCCAAGAAGATCTACTACCACAGTCCGTAACGCTCCACCGTTAACACGCCGTCATAAAATAAAGGCATCTTTAAAATACAAACAGAATTGGATTTTAACATTTTATCTCAATCGAAATAGGAGCTATTTTTATCTCAAAAACCGTACTAGATGGGCATGGTATAATTTTAATAAAAATTCATAATTATGGTTCCAATCCAAAAATGCAAAAGTATATAGGGCATTCCCTATACAAAGTAGATGGTGACTTTCGGTATAACCGGAAGCGCTAGAAGTCCGAAAATATTTTAGTTGAAGAGAACGCCTGATTCTAAATTTTCAAGTTTTTATTTTGGCCACAACCCCATAACCTTCTAATGACGGTCACGCTGAGACACCCTGTATAAGTATGTATACGGGAATGTTGAGTGAAAGACACGCCAGATTTTTGAAAATGGCAACCCACCTGTTTCTATTAACCTGTGGATTTTATGCTGGGAAGTAAACGCATATTGAAATGACATCCATATATCTAAAATCAACGGTTTTTGTAGAAACCTAGAAAAACCTAAATATTCGTGATGATTCCTACAATAAATCAGTGATTATTTGCTTGCACAAAGCATAAACAAAACTGCAGTTTGCTTATAATTTTTTTAAATTAGAATATTTTTCATTCATTATTATCTCAATTAACTGTAACAGACTTACATTGCTTATTTGATAGTACATACAAATACAATATTTAAAACAAGATTGAGGAGATAACTTTAAATAATCTTAACAAAATTATACCAAGTATTAAAGTATAAATTAATTTGTCCTATTTCAGTATCTATATTTAGATTGTAAGGTTCAACGAGTACGATAATAATATTCAGGAAATTAATCAATCTTTGATGACATGAAATTTATTTAAATGCAAGTAAACTTTTTGTTTTCGTCCTTTAAAAACTATTAATGATATGGTAGAGTTACCTTTCTAATACTAGATGTGAAAAAATCCGCTATAACAGGTTACAGAAAAAAATGTATAAATATAGCGTTTGACCATACACGCACGTGTTTTAAATCACTCATTTTAGCAGTAATAACTAACAGTATTATTTTTTGTCGAAACGTGCTTAAAAATTTAGGATTTATTTTACTAAATATTTATGTATATATGTCTATGGGTACAGTTAAATTACAGTAAATCTTTTTTTTGCAGTTAATAGAAACGGATTAAAGTTAAAAAATAAAAGTGTAAAAAAGTATACGCGTATCTGTAATAATTCATTTTGCACTATCAATATTTTTGAGGATTTAGATCTCTATTATCAATTTAATTTTGCTGTAATTATGTTATATTCAATTAAAACGCGATTATAAAGTCAAAGACATACCAAGGCACAGTTAAGCAATTTTTTCTATCTTCCGTCATTAAAATAATTATTCTCTTTACCACTCTAAACAAACATTTTAATGTAAATGCATTAGGCACTGTAAAAATTTTTAGAGTTCCTTAAATAAAAATATGAGTCTAGGCATTCCGTGGAATTACTACAACGCCGAATATACAGGGTGTCTGTGTATTACACCGACAACGCTTAACTGTAGGTTCAGGGGATAAAATAAAGACGATTTAGCGAAAAAAAGTTTAGTAAAAAGTTTTTACTTTTCGAGATATAAGCGATCAAAGTTATCAAAGTTCTTTGGTAACCATTTTGTTTCTTACTAGGTTAAGCTGCTCCTTTTAGCAAAAATATGGCAGACTTTAGGTCATAGCCTCGTAGATTTTTACGACTATGACGTCATAGTATCATTCAGAACTTTTCCTACCGACACAATCATAACAATTGAAAGTTGTCATTGAATAGAACATTAATTTTTCAAGAGAAAAGCCCCCTTGCAAATTTTCGCTAAAGTTAACCATTTTTGAGAAAAAACTGTTTTGTGAAACCCTGCAAATCGTTAAATCGGAATGGCTATTAGAACAATGTTTCGCTATTTCGGCAGAATTCCCATTTTTAATTAAAAAAATTGTTAAATTTTGGTAGATTTGTCGCTAAGAATAATCGTTTTAAAATTTTGTTGTTAAATAATACTTTCATCACTGTAGCAATGTGGAAGAACGTATTTCATGTCAAAGAAAAGATCTAGTGTGTATTTAAATGAATGCTCGCCTTTGCAAAGAATGTATATGATCACGCATTTTTCTAAAACCAAAATCGAAGGTGGCTTTCCTCACGTGATATCTAATGTTTTGCCTAATCTGTCAGTTTAATTGTTTTGTTACTACAAAAACACATACGGAACATTTCACGTTTAAATTTCGTTTTCCTTCTTTTTTGTTTCGAATACTCTAGTTACTATTCGTAAAAATGGAATATTGTTTTAACGAACTCACCGATATGCATGTAATATTAGGAGAGTGTAGAATGAATTGTCGAGCAACAGCACGAATGTGCGGAGAAAGATTTCCAAATAGACGTATACCCCATCATTCCACGTTTGCAGCAGTAGATAGACGGCTAAGGGAATTTGGAACATTGAAGGAATCCACTGCAGATGTAAGTCGCCCTCGACAAGTTCACGTTGAAACGCTGTTGAAGAAAATCCAAGAGACAGCTTGAGGAGACTGGCAAGACTATTTGTCACATCAAAGGATAGTGTTCACCGAACATCGAAAGAAAAACTTCTGCGGCCTTATCATCTTCAACGTGTCCAAGATTTGCAAGATGGTGATCCTGCGTTACGCGTAGATTTTTGCGAGTAAATTATGAATGGTTTTATTGGCGATAATAGGTTTTTTGATAAAATTTTGTTTACAGATGAATCGTGCTTTACACGAAATGGAATTTTCAACTTTCATCATTTTCACGAATGGAGTGATGAAAATCCTAGAATAATTCGACCAAATTCCTTTCAGCGCCAGTTTACTATTAATGTATGAACTGAAATCGTTGGAGATTTTTTAGTAGGCGCTGTTGTTCTACCACAAAGATTAAATGCTCAGTCTTATTTAGAATTTATACGAGACGAAGTGCCAGCATTACTTGAGAATGTACTGTTAGAGTTACGGCGCGATCTAATTTTTATGCATGATGGAGCGCCGCCAAATTTTTCCCTCCCTGTGTGAGAATACTTAAATGCTACGTATCGTGATAGATGGATCAGTAGAGAAGCTGATGCACCAATAAAGTGGCCCAACATCTAAGACCTTTCTTTGAGGGTGATTCTTGAAATTTTTCCAACACCTAAGATACTTTCACAGGACACCTGAAGTATTGGCTAATGTTTTTAATTTGTTTGATGTAGGGTTGTTTTTTAGACGTTCAAAAAATACTTTAGCACGCACAAACATGCACACAGACACACGTACACATACACTAACATACGCATGCACCCACGCACACACACCCCAAACACATAAACGCATGGTAAACACCTTGCAACATAAGTTAAATGCTAGGTTATAACCATTAAAGTTCTATAAGTATACTTCTACACCCATGGCTACAAATTTTAGCTACTTAACAGTTGGGTAATAATTAGAAGATTTTGTTCCTTATGCTCAGTCGTAGATTAAAGTGGGCCAGGTTCATACAATTATCGATTTGACTCATTAACCAAAAAATATTTACATGTACCTAAATAAGTTCGCTTTAAAATCAAGGTTGCTTCTTCCTGAAACTAATTGTTAAATACTCGGACGCCAACTTGTTTTTAAATATGGAATAACAAGTAAACCATTATACAATAAAGTTAAAAGAAAATTTCTACAATAACAAATTTTATTACACAACCTATATTTAATTATAAACGGAAATACCTTAATGCTAATAGTAACGTTATAACCTAATGAATACTTCATATTATAAGTAATTAATGGAATCAGAATACCTTATTCTTGGTCACACTGTAGATAACGAAATGGCTGCATGCTGGGTCAGCGTTTTGGAAATTGTTGCGTAATATTACTTCAGGGTTGAAATAAATCCGGATTTGTATGCGCTATAATTTCCAAATGAATAAATTTGCAGGATTAAGGGGTTTTAGAATTTCACTTCCCATTAACGCAGGTGATTACCTCACTCTTGATCAATCGTACTAATACTGTAAATTGGATTAACGGTAAAATAATTAATTGCGTAGATGTGTACAAACGTGTGAAAAGTAACAGTAAAGGTGAAGTTAAAGTAAAAATAAAAAAAGTGCTTGAAAAGCAAGCGTCTCAACCATTGTCAAACAACTTTAAATAACTCACCGTAAAATATTTAACAGAGCAAAAATGGATGCTCTCCTATCTCTCAGTACCGCACAAAAAAAACGACACTCCCAAAAGGTCTTTGCGCATGAACATGTCTGAAACTGAATGTGCAAACGATATGCGTGGATGGTTTCACTTTAAATAAGTAAATTATGTTTTATGCAGCTATGATACGCAGCACACATGGCACGAAATTCACGTTAGTTGCCTACAGAGCGGTGAATTATTCACACCTTCGAAGTTTGTTACAAGGTTGCATATAAAAAAATTCCCCTTTTAGACCAACACACAGTATCACGCAACATTGGCCTACTTTTTGAAGTAAACACACAAGTACAGTATTATACAACGCCATTTTGTATAAAAATCATAAATAAAAAAAACTAACGATCAAGTAAGTACACAAACGTAAGAAACTAATCAAACTGGTTAACACACAAACAACAATATAATAAACAACTAACCAACATGCGTGCGAGCAAGCAATCTATCTAACATATAAACATGCAAACAAGTAAACATACAAACAAACGAATAAAAAACTTAGAAAAAGTAACCCTAAACCAAACAAATTAAAAACGTTAGCCAAAGCCACAATAGTCTAAGAAACAAGCAAACGAAGTAAAAACTTTCAAACATTCAAACATTCAAACACCCAAACATCAAGAACATCCACAAATACTAAAACTCTAACCAACTAGTGAACAAACACACACACACACGCACGCACGCACGCACGCACGCACGCATGCACACGCACACGCGCACGCACGCACGCACGCACGCACGCACGCACACACACACACACACACACACACCGCCACACGCTCGCACGCACTCACCACCCATCCGTCATTAAACCATGAATTACGATTGTGGACATGGTAGATGAAACATGATGAACACATTGTTTATGTGGTAAATCCAAATATATATTTATATTTTTCTTTGCCTCCTCCTTTCGTTCTTGATTTTGGTAGCACGAATACATTCTTTTTTTCCTCATACTTTCTTAGTTTGAGGCGTTGCGATTTGTACTGTTCAGAAAAGCCAAGTAAGGATTGAACTTCTTCTTCACATGTATCTACATTGTTGTCTCTAAAAATAACGTAATCTTCGTGCTTACGTGATTACATTCGTGCGTAATAGGCATTGCCACCCGAGTTGTGTACTATGCTTTTTCTACTCCTATAAAGTATTAGTAATAAGTAACTACCACTCATCAATATTCTTATGACCTTTGAACCTTTCCTACACGAAACTAATATTGTAATGAGTTTTCCTATAAAAATAAATTGTTGTATAAATGTATTACAGGATTGTATGGCTTATTTCAATTACCACGTTAAAACTTCGAACCAAAATAAATAGAACTAGTTGACGCCACTGATTTTGTTTGTTATCTTGAAATTAAACAAATTAACCTCACTTTTTGTATGGTTAACGATGGAATAAAATTTTATTTTATTAACAAAAGTTATTACTCTAAAGTAATAATAAACTTAAATGTACTACAGATTCTAATTTAAAATAGGTATTGATATATTTTAGTATTTTAAACTTTTAAATTTTTTCAGCTTACAATAATGGACTATGATTTTTAAACACTGAACTAAATGGCTTAGATAGATATATAGGTTTTAATGTTAACATACTGCTTTCAATATAATGTATGTATTAAATTGTAGTAGCAGTTGAGGCTTTAACATATAATTGTGAAACCAACTTTCTGCTACGCTTTATGACTTTGTGCTATTTAAGTCAGCAGATTACCACAACTAAAAATGACCTAAATGTCACATTACAATGAAAAATATGTTTAATATGCTTTCTATAATAAATACCATTAATATCGTTCCTACCTCATTTATGAAATTACTTACATATGTAAAGTTAGTTTTATTTCAACTTATATAACAAGTAGTTACAGAAACAGTGTATAGTGAATAACATTATAAACAATTAATTAATTTTTGGTTTAAACATCTATAAAGCATCAAGATTAATGTGAACTATTGCTAAATCCGATCATATCCAAAGTTATTATCTAATAAGTTATTTATGTAGTAAATAAACATGTATTCAACTGCAACAGAAAGCTGATAATGCATTATCGAATATAATGTTTAACCTAAAATATACATACTGTGAAATAAGTCCTATTTGATACATCATAAGTTTCAAATGTGAGACACAATTTGCTAAATTGTACCAAATATCATTAATTCACGAAAGTTATTAATCTACTAAATGTAGCATGTATCAAATAATCTCTTGCATTATTAACTATAATTTAGTGGAGTCACAATATGTTCTTACATGGTGTTTAAACGTTTCTTTAAATAACAATGTCAATACATGTTTACCTACATTCACATTTTAAAACACCTAAAAATTGAGGTGGATGCTAGATTAGTAGAACAAATTGGCTTGAACTTCCAATTAAGTATTATTACTACAACCAATATAGTATATATGTGCTCTATACTTCAAAACCACAGTACGAAGTGTATTCATTTTACAAAATGATATTCATCACCATACAATTGTAATAATATGTAATAATTCTTTGTCATTGAAATTCATACCAACCAATACATTGAGGTTAACTCATTGAAACTAAACTACATCCGAATTATTAAATGAATAACTTTTAATTTTTCTTTAAATGTTATGTAATATATATATATATATATATATATATATATATATATATATATATATATATATATACACAATGGTATCAAAAAACATTGACGCAGCTGCTCTTATGAAACATGACAGTAACCGTTTCCCCCAACATACGTGGTAGTTCGCCCATACTAAATATAACTTAAAAAATTGGCATTTGACGTTTAATGGTTGGGAGTGCCCTAATTATTCGAAATTACTCAAAGCACAAAAGAACAAATTCAAAAATGATTTCATTTATTTTACAAATTGTTACTAACATATAACAATTATGGGTAACACTACAATTAAGTTCTGTTTAGTATCGGTGTACTATCATTTTGTAGATTCGTTGTGCCAATAAAGGGTTTTTTTCAGCCTCGCCCAACACGTATATCATATCAATTAATTCATTTGTCGAATAATCCATAATTGATACAAGAACTGATAACAAGTTAAATGCGAAAACGACTAATTTAATATGTGTTTATTTTGACAAGTAGGAAACCTTTGTATCTTAGTAACGCAATTATTATTTTCCATGGCTACCAAGATCCATGCAATGCAATGTTATCGAAAATAAAGTAGCTAGTGTGAAAAATCGAAATTACTCGAAAACTATCAAAGATAGATATAGGATATATTTGACAAAATGATAGATTTTTAATCCCGAATAAAATGAAATAAAAATATATAGGGTGTGCAATTAAAAAAACTGATTTTTTTAATTTGAGAATTTTCAAATTTGAATGGTTATAACAAACACCCTGTTGAGAAAATTAGAAATACTACTCGGTCTAAACGTTAGTATAATATCACTCATTTTTCACACGAAATATCAATTTTTTATTGTGAAATAACGGAACAATTGCCCATTCATCAACCCCACGAAAATGACCATAATAATCTTTAAACGCGAATATCTCAAGAACTAAAACTTTCAGCCAATCTTTTGTATGACAAAATATGTTTGTATGGACACGTAGAATTAAAACTAAAATCAAATACGGGTGTTCTATTTAAAAAATCATACTTTTCACGTCCTGCTTTTCTGGCACACCCTGTATAACTTCCAATATTTTAAAAAAATGCACACTTCTTACCTCTACCCCATGGTCCATACAATATTTACACAAATAATTCTAGTTAAGCATAAACTTACTTTACTCTATCGTTGGGACACCCTGTACACGATCAGGATATTTTTCATTAAAGAAGTCGCATACTTCTGCCATACTTCTTTTACGATCGCCGTAACCTAAGATCACTAAAACTTCTATTCGCTGTTTTTCTGAGAGCACCACCGTAATTTGAAATAATTTTAGGGTAATACCTCTCAAAAAGATGCTGTTATAGCCTTATAAATCGATGTGACACAACAAAACAATTTATTATTGACATATGCAATGGTAACCATGAATTAATTTTCAGACTACTAAGGATTGTGACCCTACTTGATTTTTGAAATTAATACTCATACTATTATAGTAATTTTTATTTGAATGAAATTGGTTATCTTTAGTAAACAAACAGCTTTCGTTCAACAATACGCCACAATACGCCACCTCATTTGAACATTTGTTGTAATTAAGTGATTTATTTATCTTTATTGGGCAGTGACTACTTTACTCATTTTCCTTGTTAAATAAATAGTGAAATAAATACTGTAGCTTAAAATATTTTATGTGACAAATTTGGTATGGTTGAACTCAGAAAAATATGGGCTGTTAATTTTTGGTATAAAAATATAGTTTCTATTTAAAAAATTCTCGATGACGTCACATCTGATAAGGTAGTGGGGGTAAAAATTTTTTTTTAACAAATAAAAAAAATAAAAATCGACGTGTCCGAGCTTTACCTCTAGAAATAGTTAACTCGTGAGATAATGGGCCGTTTCCACACTTTATGAACCCACTACATAGTAACACCGCTTTGGGTTCGAATCATTATATGTCCTCACTGAACATAATATTCTGGCTCACTAACAAATAATATATTGACTTAAATTGAGGGTACAAACATGTGTACACATTTTTCATTCACACGCTATAGTACATGTGGGCCGCCTATCCTAGATTAAAAACGGCTGCGGTTTGCCATCCTTATTCAATAACAATACATTTTTCAAAACCGCATAATCGTATAATCACAAGTATATTTTTCCATTTATGTTATTTAGGCAATTCCTGTAATGTTATGACAAAAAAAAAGTTTGCTTACTTCAGGTAGTGAGAATTGTTATGTTTACCTGTTTGGGCTATTTACAAGCAAATGAAAACAATTTGTTACAATTTCTTTTTGGTAATAGGTTCAGAAAGAATCGAACTACCTATTCTATAATTCTATTGATTTGCATTGGAAAATAAAACATTTAAGAAGGTTTAAAGGCGAGCGTGTAGAAAAATGATACGATTTATAAAACCATTAAAATAAAATTCAACAGTTTTAAAACTACGCCAATTAAACACTTAGAATTTACATATTTTAACAATAATATATCAATTGTTAAATAACAAAATTTTAGGCAAATCGGCCCCACCAATTTTGTAAAATAATTCTGCAAAGTGCGTGACTAAACTTTTTATTTTGATAGTAATCCATTTAAAACTAAAAAGCTAGTACCGACATCCGGTATAACCACAAGTACAACTATTTTGATACTATTTTCATTAAATAAAAAATGAACATAACGCTTATGCTGAAAGTTTTAGAAAAAGGCGAATGAGTAGAACTAATACTTAGAAGCGACCGCGACGGTTTAAATCAATCATTACAACAATAGTAAAGAACGATAGGACTTTTGCCAGTCAACTGCAGCTACACCGGGGTCAATTAATAAAAATTAGAAATAATTTTGGTACATGTAAATTCAATAACTACAACGCGTATAAACTTCTTTGTTAGTAATTTTACCAAATTGACTATACATTCATCCTGCTTTGTTTATTAATTATGAACTGTGAAAAGCATTACACTGTTAGAAATCTTGTACAATAATAATAATATTATATATGTATATATATATATATATATATATATATATATATATATATAATAATGATTAACTGTAGATCTTAAATGTATTAATTATTAACGAAAGCATTAAATTGTACGCCAATATGCAATACAAGCATAGATGACGATTTTAACTGTATCTATGAAATTATGAAATAATTAAAACAGTTTTAATTTAAATATTTTAAAATAAAGTTTAATTTGACAATTCATGTACGAATTACAACTTTTATCACAAATTGCTGTATAAAATTAATGATGGGTGTATAAAAACGCCATTAACTTCATTTTATACGATTTTAACTATAAATGGGAAAATGGAGAGATTCCTGTAAAATTTGCATATTTATTACGTTTTTTCTTCCGTGGTTTTAAATTACAATAATAGAAATTAAATCGTTAGGTAATATAATTTAGGAAATATGCTAAAGTGCTCTCATTTGGAGCTAAATTGTGCAAAGAATAGTTTAAGATTACACTCAGCGTATGTTTTGAGTTTCTATTTAAGATTCGGTTGCCTTAATATGATTTTATTGCGCTATAAAGATATTGGTAAGGATTTAATGACGTCGATTATTTATTTACCTATAAATTTTTCATAATCGTATGAAACAAAAGACTACAAAAACTTTATTTTTAATTACACAGTTACTCCCACAACCGGTACACCTCTTATTTTTGGATTAATTGAAAATGGATGTAGATTGATAAATGTATGATTAAACTCCGTGCAGTATATATTAAATTTGTCACGTTTTTTATAATTAAAAATTTCAAACATTCCAAAGAGCATATTCTAGTGAATTACAGTTGATTTAAATCAAAAGCGTGCGAGATAACCGTAATTTGACCTATATTACTGAAAAAGTGGTCACCAAAACAATTAATTCCTTAACTTAACTTAACTTAACCTACACGCCATTCCCTTGCGGGGTAGCCAAAAAAATCCCTGCCTCTTATTTATTTTTCATTCACAATCTTTCTCCATGCTTTCCTATCTCCGTATCCCTAGCTTCCACAAGATTCATACATTGTCTCTGACATGCCCTTTTATTTTTAAAACTCCTTATCTTTCTTTCCTTTATCATACATTCTACTACATTCAATCAAGTTTTACGCGGCCTACCAGGCACGGTCTTACCTCTAACCTCACCCACATATATTTGATTCATTAATCTTGCGTTGTTCATTCTCCGAATGTGACCAAACCAACGTAATGTACTACTTTATATCTATCCATTATCGTCTTTTCCTCGCCACACTCCGTCATTATGCATTCATTCTTTATCTTGTCCCTTCTCGTTTTACCACATGCGCTTCTCAGGAATCTCATACCCACGGAATTTATATTTTTTTCGTACCATTTTTGACATACCCATACCTCACTTCCGTACAGTACTGATGGGACAAACACGCCATTATAGATTGCTCGTTTCGCAACTAGACTCATGCTTTAGTTTCTCACTATCGTCCACATACTTCCAATCACTTTTCTTCCAGCATTGACCCTTCGTCCAATCTCGCCCTCCATTGTACCATATGCAGTAAACATTCTACCCAGATATACCAGCTCGTCCACTTGCTCCACAATTTCATCCTGCAGGGTAAATACTCTACTCTCCTTTCCACCTTCCCGATTGAACACCACAATCTTAGTATCAAACTTCCTCAGAGCGGTTTGTAGCTCATCCGCACTGTCACTTAATAAGACTGTGGCATCTGCATACACCAAAAGTCGTACATTTACGTCACCAACCATTACACCATTTGTATCGGTACATGCTTGTCTAACACATTTATCCATGTAGACATTTAACAACCACGGTGACATCACACAGCCTTGTCGCACTCCTTGCTCAATATTAAAGTATTCACTCACACTTCCTCTCACCTTAACACATGCCCGACTACCGTTGTATACTGCCCTTATTCCATTTATTATACCTTTATTTACGCCATATTCATTTAATATTTCCCACAGCTTCTCCCTATTCACTCTGTCGTATGCTTTCTCCAGATCTACAAACGCACAGTACAGTTTCCTTTTTACCCTTAAACAAATTTCGATCACCTTCTGGAGAGAGACCATCTGATCGACACATCCTCTCCCTAGCATAAAGCCACCCTGCACATCCCAAATCTTAGTTTCTGTAGTTCCTCGTACTCCATCAATCAGAATTCTTCACAATCGCCCCATACTATTTCGTTGATCGTATTCATCACTCCTACAGCATTCTGTTTTGGGCCACATTTTGTATTTTTGGCTCATTTCTAGAAGTTTTTTGTTTCGCTTAAAATCATTCTGCATTTTCTCTCCTTCCACAGCTTTCACTTCCTCTGTACTTATTCTCACTGCCCCCTTCGCTTCTTTGTTTCTTAATCTGTACACCTCATACAATCGCTTTTTCTCAATCTAATTTTTTGCAGCAATCACACATTTTCTCTGTCTACCTACAGTCGCCCTTCCACATATCTACATGACACAATTGACAACACAGTCTTTCAAGCTTATCCATGCTCTTTCAACGTCAGTGTCTTTTATTTGTTCGTTCCACACTGTTTCATTCACATTCAACTCTTTACTCACAGCATCTGCGTATTTCATTCTCGCGCCATTATCTACTAGTTTGTCTACCCTAATTCTGGACGTTCGCAATACGTTTGCTTTCCTTCTCCAGACCCACTTTTGCCCTAAACACACTCTCGATATAACCAAAAAGTCGCCCGATCCACACTCCGATCCGCGCAGTACTTCTGTGTTTTCCACTTTCATTCTAACTCATATTACCCGGGGAGATACCAATTCGTAATGTTTAACACATCTTTTCGCTCTCTCACTTACGATCATCCTAACTCCTTTTGTGCCATGCACTTCAGTCTCAACTCCTGACCATAGTGCTGGGCTGCCATCCTCCATCTCCACAGCATCCTTTCCTTTGCGCTTTGTCTCCGATACACACAGAATATCAAGATGTCTTTCGAACATGACATTCGCAATTTCAAATTCTTTACCATGTATACCTCTAACATTCCACGTACCTACTCGCCATTCATTCCTTGCACAGTCGTCAGCAACGGGGTCTGTTTCGACCTTGACCGCACCTTGTAGCCAGGTCGATCCGAGGCAATTGTATTGTTCTCTTGAGTAATACCTTAGCGAGCAGACCGGTTACTAGCCAAATCGTGCCTCGGACGATGTAGTATTCCCTACTAACGGTATCGTTCTACTACTGGACAGTTATTTGTCTACTGCTTCAACACGTAAGGAAGTCAGAAGTAGAAATAGAGACAGAGGTAAGAAAAATATAAATAATAGAGTGTATACTTACTGTATGGATATCTAAATGTACATATATACATATACATTTTTCACTTATATACCCTTCAATCACGTCACGTTTCAAGCAGATTGCTCCCTACGCAATACAAGGCTCTCGCGCCTGTCACCGAATGCTGTTATTTATTTGGGACTAAATTATTCAATTATTTTTAATTTATCTTTCCGAGTTATAATTATTTCTTTGTTATTTAATATTTATTTATCAAATCTGTTTTATTATTGTCGCGAACTGCGACAACTTAAACGTTTCCATCCTCTAAGTTTCTTTTTTCATATTCAATTGAAGGGTAACAATAAACAACGATAATGGTCCCGCTAAAAAAAAAAGGTAAAAGTTAGCTTAAATTTTGAATTTGTAGTCAAGGAAAAATATTGTATACGACAATATGCAACACACTGTTATAATTAAACTTAGAATCACATATAGTACCAAAAACAAAAATTGGACCAACCTTCAAATTTGAAAAAAAATGTTCAAAAATTTACCACTTAATACGGATGTATCCTGTATAGTCACATCCTTTGTATTTTTACATTTGACAAAATTCTACTGCTTAGATTATTATTTTTTGTTTATTAGTAATATTCAAACCGATAAAATCTATTCAGTACCTTTCCATTTGTCTTTAGATTAGATTGTTCCCTAACGCGGCTTGCTGTCATTTATTTGAGAAAAAAAATTATTTAATCACTTTCATATAAAATTTCGATTACAAATTAGAGCCAGTTATTTGCTTATTTTATTTATTTATTTACTTTTTTTTTACTTTGGATTACGGATTCGATCTAGTTATTTATTTTTATCATTTAAGCTAATACAACAGTTAATTCCAATATCAATATTTTAGCCTACTCACTGAAATACATGTAAGTACTGAAACTTTTTGTGTCAAATTATTTAAAAATTAATTTTCGTATTTTTACGTAATGGATTTATAGCACTGATATATACAGGGTGTTTCCAAAGTAATCGGAAATTGTTGTGGGTGATTCATCGTTCAATTTTAAGACGAAAAGTTCCTATAGACATGCGTGATAAGTTTCGTCGTTAATGAAATACAGTGTGTTGACTTGTTTGTAATAAACGAACTCTGACTGGGAGATTTATTTCGACAATAGACAAGAAACGTTTGTCATTCTAATTTCGTTGTCATAGCACCAGTTCGACTTTTGTTTGTGTTCATTTAATAACGATGCAAGCGTTCACTAATGCTGAAATGGTTAATATGCACTTTTGTAGGGATTAGCCAATGGTAATGCCTTAGAGGCTAAACGTATGTATGCCCAGTGTTATTCAAGTAACCGCTTACCATGTTCTGAAACGTTTACTAAGCTGCATCTTCCTTTACAGGAAACTGGAACTTTTGCAAAATCAAGGAATATTATTGGACTACCTACAATTGCGAGAACTCCACAACCTGATGATGAAGTTCTTCGAATTAGTGACGAACATCTAAAAACGAGTACCAGAAAAATTGCTCAACAAGTTAATGTTAGTTACATAACTATTTGGCATATTATGAAAGAAAATTTATTGTATCCATATCATGTTCAACGTGTACAACATTTGCTACCTCATGACTATCCGTTCCGTATGCAGTATTGCTAATGGATATTAAGAAAAATTACAAACAATCCCAATTTTTATGCCAATATTTTATTTGCAGATGCAACCCACTTCTCAAGATATGGAATTATAAATGTTCATAATAACCACATATGGGCTGATGCAAAACCACATACCACAACTGTAGCACGATTGTGACAAACCTTTTCGCCCAATGTTTGGATTGGATTGGTATTATCTACGATTTTCTTTCCCCAACGAATTTCTAGAAAATGAACTTCCCATACTTTTGGAACCTCTCATAATTAGAAAGCGTATGTGGTTCATGCATGACTGTGATCCTCTACATTTTGCAATAATCGTACGGAAGTTTTTAAATAACGTTTTTCCAGGCCATTGGATAGGACGAGGATCTCCACATCCATGGCCCCCAAAAGTCACCTGAACACAATCTTCTGGATTTTGTGTGTGGCGGTATCTTAAATTTAGAAGATCTTCACAATCGCATCAGACGAGCGTATTATTCGCAACACTCCTGGGTTTCTCGAACGTATTGGGTAATCTATTAGACGTCGGGCGGATGATTGTATTTTAGCTAGAGGTGCACATTTTGAACATCTGCTCTGAATATACTAATTTTATGTTTATGTTTGTCACGATGTTATTGCTTTGTTATATCACCAGACAATTAATTTTTGGTACTCCACATCAATATAAAACACTAAAAACTTATTCTGTGCATCCATATATATCGAATTCGCAGTTGTCAGCATGTTCTTGGACCTGGATCATCTACTAGGCATGTCTCGTCATAATTCTACATATTCGATACAGAAACACCGTCAATTTCTTTTTGCAAATGATGAAAGAAATTTACTACATCCTCATTAACATAAGCTCGGCTGTAACTAATATGTATGGCAACACGATAAGAAATGTCTTGCGTATGTCTTTTTAGAAAAGAATTTGCCCACCAAGTTCCGGGTAAATCATTTTTTTAATTTCTCGTCCGTTCAGCCTTGCTTGTCTAAAAACTCTATTAACAATGAATCCCAATTTTCGTGTATTTATAGGAAAACCATAAGTGGATAGAAAGGTCGTGGGTCACGACAACTGATTCCTCATCTTCGGTAAAGACAGTCTGTCTTCCTCTCTTTATAGGAACTTTGTTATTTAACTTATTACTAAGTACGTTTCGGTGAATGCCATATTTGTTAGCTGCCCCACGAATATAAATCTTTTTCGCCTTAATTTCATTTGAATTTCGTGTATCTGGATGGTAGTTTCTGACTTACTCACGGGGTATTTTGAAATTTTAAAAAACGTTTACCTGGAACCTACTAAATCTAGTCTAAAAAAGTGGGGAAGAATTGGCATTTGAGTGGCAGATTTTCACCCCACTTATTTGCACTATAACGAAAATCATGAAAACAAATTAAGCAACTGATTATTACATGTTTCTAGTCAAGCTAAGTAAATTTAGTTAATTGAAATTATTTATCTGGATGCTTGAATTTCTAACTTAAATTTCGCACCACCACAAAGCTTACAGACTAATAGCGATTCGTTAAACAACGTTCCGAAATTAAAAAGTGCAATGTGAACAAACGGTAATTGCAGTGCAGTTCGGAAGGGTGCCATAAGATGTCACAAGTAGTATTAGTTTCGTAGTAAATGCCGGTAATACTGACAATTTCATGTTCGAGCCTTCAAATTCAAAGAGGTGTAAGGAATACTTTGTGACACATTTTCACCAATAGAGCAACAATTTCTTCCAATTTTACGATATATATATATATATATATATATATATATATATATATATATATATATATATATATATATATGTCCCCGGATCGACTTTAAAAGAGGGAAAATTCTCTTATTTTTGATTTCTCAGAAAATTTCATTCTTGATGATTTGCCCTGCTTGTTTTCAAACCCCCGAAACACAAATTACTTTCTATTTTACTCGTACGGTTCTCGAGATAATATCATTTTTCTTGAAAAATTGGACTTAGAATGTTTTTCCTAATTTTTAGAAGTAACTTTAGTAGGCGGATTTCATTGAAAAACACCACTGACAGAAACTGTCAAATGTGATAGTTCAGTTGAACTGCAAATTAATTCATGCTAATTTGAATTGTATGCTATGGTGTTGACTTTACAACAAAGAATTTATCTAATTCAATATTACGGAACTGGGGAAGAGTGCTACCGAGTTGTTATCAGAAAATTCAACCAAAAATACCCGGAGATTTCCAGTTCGAATGCCGGAGCAAAAAGCTTGGTAACTAAATTCCTTCAAACAGGCTCGGTTTTAAAACTAAAGAAGCCAAAGAAGTTGTTCGAAGAAGAAGATGCTGCTACTGTTCTCGCCGTTCATTCCGCAACAGAAGTTCCAAGGTTGTCTTTAAGAAGGAGGGCACTACGAATTGGGATAGGTAAATCTCATTTACAAAGAATTTTCAAGGAGAACAAAATTTTACCATTTAAGCCGCAATTTAGGCAAACTTTAGAGAACGGCGATGAAGCCAAACGTCTGGATTTTTGTTTGGAAATGGGCAATAGAGTTTTGGAAGATTCAAATTTTCATAAACGAATAATGTTCTCCGATGAATCGACCTTTTCAACTAACGGAGTCGTTTCCTCCCAACATTGCCGTTACTGGAGTAGGACGAATCCAAATTTCCGAATTGCTAGTCGCAGACAATGTTTGAAAAAAGTTAATGTGTGGTGTGCGGTTTTGTACCATGGAATTATTGGCCCATATTTTTTTGATCAAGATTTAAACCGTTATTCATATTTGGAAATGTTGCAAAATTTTTTAACTGATAAACTGGATGAATTGCCATTCAACTACCAAATTGAAATGTTCTTCCAGCACGATGGGTGCCCTGCTCATTGTGCCGGTACTGTTCGCCAGTGGCTCAATACAGAGTTCCATGATAACTGGATAGGAAGAGATTGTCCCATTTTATGGCGGCCGAGAAGTCCTGATCTCACAATAATGGACTTTTATCTGTGGGGTCGTTTAAAACAAATTGTGTGTACAGTGAGCCATTAGACAATGATGAAGAGCAATTGAAAAATAGGTTACGGAATGCTGTCCAGTCCCTTTCAATCGAAGAAATAAGGCGCAGTTTCAATGAATTCAGAGCTCGCATTGAAATCTGTGCGGAAAAAGGAGGAGCATTATTCGAATAGAAAATTTATAGTTCAGTTTTTTGAGAATTTCATTTCATTTTACCATCAATTGTTAAATTTATTAATTAAAACTTGTTTGATTTTTGCTTTGAAACAAATCAATTTACTTCAAAAAATTACGAAAAGCTCGAATTTTTCAAGAAAAATGATATTATCTCGAAAACCGTTTGAGTTAAATAGCAAATAATTTGTGTTTCGGGGGTTTGAAAACAAGCAGGCCAAATCAGCAAGAATGAAATTTTCTGAGAAATCAAAAATAAGAGAATTTTCCTCTTTTAAAGTCGATCCGGGGACATACTGTATATATATATATATATATATATATATATATATATATATATATATATATATATATATATATATATATATATATATATATATATATATATATATATATATATATATATATATATATATATATATATATATACCGCGTCTTCAGCGAGGAATGGGACAGTGCAATATCTCGAGAGCGGATTAAGATTTTTAAATTATGAAAATATTTTTGTAAATATCTTCCAAGGGCGCACATTTGTTGGGACAAAGATTTGAATCAACGCCCATCACCGCCAGGTGGCGCTATCTCACTTCAATTTTTTAAATGCAATGCCCTATTTTTTATTTCATGTTTGGATTCTATGACATATTTGTGATGACTTTTATTAAGACAAAAGATAGGTTGGTATCTTTTGTAGTTTCTGAGAAAAAAAATAATTTTTGGAATTTTATTAATTGAAAGCATACAAATTAAATTAAATGTTCAAATGTTTCTCCATCATTTTCTACACACGTTTGATAACGCCTAATTAATGTAACACTAGTTGCCGCTCTTAAAGTTTCTCGAGGTATGTTTGCACAAGCAATTCTAATTTTGTTTTGTAACTCCTCTACATCTCTAGAAGGTGTTTCATACACTATACTCTTTAAATGTCCCCAAAGAAAGTAGTCTAAGGGACTAAGGTCAGGAGAACGAGCTGGCCACATAATGGGACCATTTGTACCTATCCATCATTGCGGAAACACTCTACTTAGATAATTTCTCACTATTGCGCTATTGTGTGCCGGTGCGCCATCCTGTTGAAAGTACATCACTTGCCGCAGATTTAAATTTACATCTTCAAGCAAAGGAGGCAGTTGATTTTCAAGAAAATCCAAATAGCGTTGGCCTGTTAAGGTACCATTAAAAAAATATGGGCCAATCAATTTGTCATCTATCATTCCGCAGCATACATTTATGTTCCATCTCACTTGGAAATTGGTTGCTCTTATCCATTGAGGATTTTCTGACGATCAGTAATGGGAATTGTGGCGATTAACGATTCCATTGTTTGAAAAATTACTTTCATCAGACCACACGATACGACCTAGAAAATTAGGGTCTTGCGCATAATGTTCCATAAAAACTCCGGTGATAAAATTAAGTCTGCGATCTTGATCTCCTGCATGCAGTCCATGTACCAAATGAATTTTAAATGGTTTGTATTTATTAGATTTTAATGTTTTATGGACAGAACCAACTGATAAGGCACACTCTTCAGAAATAGATCTCACACACACATGAGGATTATAAGCTACACATGCTAATACACCGACGGTGTGTGCTTCATCTGTTGCTGTCTTTGTGCGATTCTCGCACTTACGGTGAGGAAAAAGACCGGTTCCCCTCAAAATATTTGCTACACGAACAAATGTATTTTTTCCGGGATGGCGTCGATCGGGAAACCTGGCAGCATTCAATACTTGTGCAGCCCTTGCATTTTTTCTACATTCACCATAAATTATTACCATATCAAAATATTCTTCGTGAGAAAACGTAAACATAATTATGGAATTTGAAGATGCACAGACGATTTTCAAAACTGAAACTGTAAACTGACAGAAACTTGACAGACACTTCATTACGCATTTGTTTTCATGACATGATAAATGTTTCACATGATTCTTAATCAACGACTGTGATAAGTTGGTCCCCCTTACAATTTAGTGTACAGCGTATCACATTATTTCGGCGTTAGCTGCATTATTTTTGTGGAAGAACAATCTTTTATCTTTCATTTGGTATAAAATTTGCTATTTTGTTTGTATCACTCAAATGTTATGAGCACATCCTGAAATTACGTTTTTGTGCTAAAATTCCAAGGATTATTTTTTTCTCAGAAACTACAAAAGATAGGTTGGTAGGAGTCTTAATAAAAGTCATCACAAATATGTCATAGAATCCAAAAATGAAATAAAAATAGGAATTGCATTTAAAAATTGAAGTGAGATAGCGCCACCTGGCGGTGATGGGCGTTGATTCAAATCTTTGTGCCAACAAATGTGCGCCCTTGGAAGATATTTACAAAAATATTTTCATAATTTAAAAATCTTCATCCGCTCTCGAGATATTGCACTGTCCCATTCCTCTCTGAATACGCTGTATATATATATATATATATATATATATACACAGGATAGACCATTTTAAGTGATACACGCGAATATCTCGAAAGGAGAAGTTTTTTCAAAAAATGTTTCAGACAGAAGTTTTATGGCTTTGAGAGGGAAAGATGATGAAATTATCAATTTAATTGTAGATGTCGCCACCTTAGAGATTTCATCATGACGGCCATTTTTTTAAATGGGAGTGGATTTTTTTCCAAATGAAAGTTGTAGCTGGCATTAAGACGAATGCAACAATTTTTTTGTGTTTTGTTTCACCGTATCACTTTTTACTGAGTTACGGTGTTCCAAAGTTTATAAATTAAGTAAAAGTAAGTAAGTAACAAACTGAGTACCGCATAAATACATTGATACCTTGATATACGATGAAAAAATAACACTTGTTTATTACTATGTTTACATGTAGGTTGGCAGTTAAGTTTAGTACTCGTTTTGGTTATCATATTGGCGGTTAACACTTGAAACTCGTTAAAATCTACGTCGACAATAAAAATAATGGGTGATTATCCTCCACAAGAAAGCGTTGACATGATGCTTATTCTTGGCGAATGTCGTAATAATTATCAAGCGGTTGTTCTTTATCAAGTTCAGTATCCAAATAGGCGTCATCCGAGTGCAGTTGTTATTAGAAGGAATTATTTAAGAGCTGAACAGGGTAACTTAGTACGTAGGCTACAAAATCATGGGTATTATGAGAACGATGTACGTGTATTGGCCGTTTTAGCGTCAGTTCACCTCAATCCTCATAATAGTAACTACCAAATGGAGAAACAAACAGGTATACCTAGAACTAACATGCTAAGAATTTTAAGAAAGCAAGGATATCATCCATATCGCATAACGTTAATGCAAGCTATTACACCAAATGATATGAGGTTGCGCTTACAGTTTTGCCGATGGGCCCAACAAATGATTAGAGATAATCCACCCTTTTTTTATTATCTAATGTTTAGTGATGAAGCAACATTTCAAAATACTTTTTTATTAACGGCTACCTGATTGGTCCATACATCTTTAATGGTAATGTAAACGGTCAGACCTTTTTAACCTGTCTTAAGGAATGAACTACCAGGATTACTTGAAGGTGTTGATTTGTACACAAGGCTCAGAATGTGGATTCAATTAGAAGGGGCCCCGTCACATTGTGCGGGAATTGTAAGACATTATCTAAATAGACGCTACAATGCATGTGGATTGGACAAGATGGACCAGTAGCATGGCCATCGCGATTTCTCGACTTGACATCATCCGACTTTTATTTATGGGGTTATTTAAAAAATGTCGTGTCCGAGCGGAAGCCCACAACCCGAGAAGACATAATTTAAAGAATCGAAACTGCGTGTACAAATATACCACGGGCCGATATTACTAACAGCTGTTAGCCATTTTGAGCGAATAATCGTGTTATTGGATTTGTGTATGTGGCTTCTTTTAGTTTCCGACGAGTTGTATTCTCGTCCTCTATTTGTATGTCATCCCATGGCTCCATCCCACAATATGCAAAATATTTCGCAAGATAACGTCTATTCGTAATCCCAAGCAAACGTGGAAGAAAGTAAATGTGACTCGCACATGCACGTCCGAAAAAGCAATTATAAGTGTAAGACCCACACGAAATGACAGAATGCCTTGAACATGGTAATTGCGAAAGCAGCCAAGAAACAGTTATGGTAATGCCCTCAAAACGGTCCCTAACTCGCAACATCAGAAAGAGAGAATTCCTGATGGGAAAAGATGTAGTGTGTAAGTGAGTTGCTTACTTGCTTATATGAACAGTACAGATAATTTTAGTTTTTCAAACTCTAATATATTACATTATTGATCAAAAACCAGTCAAAGGCCAATGTTTAATTATTAAACAGAAATTAATCACATTTTAATTTGTTTGAACCATCTCAAATAAGTTTTTTTTTTCAAACAATGAGCACCCCTTTCTAAGATACACACACATATATATATATATATATATATATATATATATATATATATATATATGCTTTCTATGAGATGGTCTATATCCTCCTGAGGCATTTCATCCCAGGCTACCTGGTGAAGGTGTCGTAATTCATCCAAGTTGTTTGGGGGCCTTGGTAGTTGCCTTAGTCTTCGACTCATCATGTCCCATACATGTTCAATAGGCGAAAGATCTGGCGATCGCGCAGGCCACGGCAAAACTGGTAGCTGCACTTGATCCAGAAACCTTCTTGTAACATGTGCGGTATGTGGTCTAGCATTGTCTTGTTGCAAAATATCGTTTGGCAACGTCTGCATTAACGGTACTACTACTGGCTCCAAAACATTATCAATGTAACGCTGAGCACTTAATGTGCCTAGAATGAACACAAGAGAAGATCTTCACCAACATGTATGGCGCCCCAAACCATGACTCCAGGTGTTAAGCTTGTGGGTTGTCTTTCAACAAACTCTAAATTTCGACGTTCTCCTCAAAACCACCGCACCTTCTGACGACCATCGTTTCGCCACAAGCAAAAACGCGATTCGTCGCTGAAGACAATGTTATTCCATTGAAGGCCCCAGTCCCGCCGCTCTTGACATCATGCCAATCTAGCACTCTTATGCTCTTGAGTTAACTGGGGTCGTCGGTACGGACGATACGAATGTAAGCCAAAACACTTAATTCTCCTGCAGATTATTGACATTAATAGGTGACGACCAATAGCTGCTGTCCAGTTCACCGCAACAGACCTTGTTGACTGAAACGAATCTCTTGTGGCCATCCGCCTAAGAAGTCGTTCTTCACGATCATTGGTGCTGCGTGGTGGTCTTCCACTGGGACGAGGTCGTTGAATGCCTTCTTCAGATCAAGAAGACCAAATGTGAGCCATCGTGGTGTGGTCTCGATTAAGTCTTCTGCTGATTTCTCGAAATGACAAACCTGCTTCTTTCATGCCGATAATTTTACCCCTGTCAAAATCTGAAACTTGGGCAAAGATTCGTCGTTGTCTTACTGGGGCAATTTTTTCAGAATACATGTGTCAGTTAAACAACAAATTCTTAAAATGTATAAATAAAAATTGTTGATAATTGATGTTAACAGTGGTGCAAAGTACATAATGACTTGTTCTTTTTCATTGAAGCTTCCATCGTTTTCTATATGATACTGAAACATTATTTTGCCAAAATTTCAAAATCATAGCATTATTATTTCTAAGTGGTGCATTTCATTTGAAACGTAGTGTATATATATATATATATATATATATATATATATATATATATTGTGTTCTTTATCTAATGTAGTCTAAAGTTTAAAGCACCCAGTAAATATATTACTGATCACCAACCACTTTGGCCAGTAAAAGCCGAATTTTGCCTAATTTACCATTATAATTTCAGCAAAGATAAACAATGTCTTGTACTATATTTAAATAAATTAATTTCTAAATAAAAAAAATACCAATAAAGTATTAAACATCAAACGTATTTTGGTATGTATCTTACATTGAACGACGCAGGTAACGAAGTATCCAACGTTCAATGTCAACGCAATACAATAAACCGGTTAACCTTGATATTATTTAAATTGGGCAGCTGCGTAAAAGATTTTGCTAGTGGGCAATCACTCAATTAGTGCCAGATGAACTACCATGTTAATTACCGTAACCAGTTTTGCCACCGTTGTTATATCCTAGTACTTTGTTTGATTTCCGTTATTGTTATTATTTATTCTAACTTTAGTTAATCGAAACCTAAAACATTATTTTTCTGGTATTTATGTAAATGTTAAATATTAACATTATAATAAAATTGCATTATTTATTATATAAATAACCATTTTGCTTAATTATAATTTCCTTTATTAAATATTTCCACTAAATTTGTTTATTTATATTATGAGAATTATAATCATTTTGTTTCTTGTGTATGTTATGCTGCGTTAACATATTCCTATTTTATTAGTTGTAGTTTTTCTGAGCATGATAGCGTTGTTTTACTGCCTCATTGCTTCCCTACACTATACCACAATCAAATGTGTACACATTAGAATTTTTGTTGTTACAATTATTTTATACTATTTTCCATATTTAGTTCTCTCGGGGTAATCCATTTGCAAGTTTCTGATTTTATACTGTTGTTTTTTTGTATGTAATTGGTATTTTATTTAGTGATTATTTGATCCGGCAAAATTTTTTTTAGAAATTTTTTTCATCCTTCATTTATAACATTGATTTTGTTGGACATGGTTAAATTACCAAACTACGTCCTGCAGCAATTAACGCACGTGTAGACCTCACTGTACATCTGGCTTTCGCTTACTTTTATGTATGTATGTAAACCACTTTATGGCAAACCAGGTTGGTGAAAGTTACGTTTATTCCATCTACCGTTTATCAAATCGTTAAGACAGAGTTAGCTGATAAATAACAGCAGACCGCTAAGGTGGTGTAGATTTTATACTACTTATTTCAATTATTTTGAACGTTTGAAAGGAACAAAAAATATTATACCACATCACCATATTGATGATGAGAAAGTACTAGTTCAGGAACCACAATACCTACCAAGAATGATAGTCGAAGCTATAGAGATTGAAAAGTTTTCATCAATTTCAACAAAATAGATGGTTCACTCCACAATCCATATTTGTTACTCTCAAGATGCACGCTGCAATGACTAGTGAAACGTCTGTACAACATAGCTCATAACAGCTTGAGCTAATAAAAGCAGATTCATAAACTAAAATGCACTCGGTAAGCTATAAGTCATTATTTGGGAGAAAGGCAACATTAGGTTAAGTACGCAGGATGTATATCCATATGCTTTGTAAGTAGAAGAACATGTCATTGGAGAACACCATATTGAGAATATGAAGTGCTAGATCAGGGTCCACAATACTTACCAAGCATGATAACCAAATCCATTGAGAAAGAAAAGTATCGTCTCAATATCAACAGAATAGATGGTTCACTCCACAGTTGGCATTTGTTACTCTGAACGTGCAAGCTGCAATGGCTTGTAAAATGTCTTTACAAGATAGCTCATCACCAGCTTAAATATGCAAGATGTAAATTCATATCAACGACCCAATATATAAAAAACCGGAAATAAAGCCGGATGATCAACGACATGGATAGCTCTAATTTGAATGACGTGATAAATATTACTAGTAATTTAAGTCGATGCCTCGATCAGTACTTTAATTTGTTATACATTTGTTAGACAGAAGTTGAAAAGAAATACAGTACTGCCCAAACTCGTTACAAACCGACAAAACATAAGGTTTTACCTCTTCGGTTCCTTCGCGCGTTGGAAAATCTTTGTAAAGGCTTTATCCAATTTGGATGTAGAGCGTGGGCTGATGATGTAATGACTATACTGTCAACTGCAATACAGTAAGTTGGATGATTAGTGCATAAACTAAATCACCGATGTAAGGAAGGTAGTACCAAGACCTAAGGAATTGCTACCTAATTTATGTATGACTATGAAGTTCAACGACTTGGATTTAAATATAGTGATCGGGTGCAATAAACAGCAAATAAATGCAATTGTCATCTAATATTATTTTTCTTAAACCTATCCTTGATTCAACTATAGCCATTACTCTACTGCCCTTATGAGATTGTAGATTGAATATGAATGGCTCTACTTATGGGTCTTATTGAAGAATATTCGGATTGAAGACTGTTTCATTTCTGATACCGTCTGCTTTCTTTTTTATTTTGAACATTCTCTTTCAAACAGATTTTTCTCGTAATAACTACTAATTACATATTGTAGGAACTCGCGAAAACTGTCTTCAAAGAAAGTCTAATCAGCTGGCCCGTTTAACCAGCTTAGCAAAACAAGCAGAACAATGATGTAATTCCCTATAATTCCATCCCAGAGAGGTATATTAGGAATTTCCGTTCACGCGTTGCATAAATTATACGCGTGAGGATTTTCTTCGTTCCAAGTGTGTGAATAATTGATAAATTATATGAATTTATTACGCGGTCCTACTCTCCTTTTGTCCGTGTAAAATCTAATGGATATTAGCTTAGTTTAGGTTACTTTAGCTTAGTTAGGCTAAGTTTAGCTTAATTTAGCTTAGTTTAGCTTAGTTTAGCTTAGTTTAGCTTAGTTCAGCTTAGTTCGGCTTAGTTCAGCTTAGTTCAGCTTAGTTTAGATTAGTTTAGCTTAGTTTAGCTTAGTATAGCTTAGTTTAGCTTAGTTTAGCTTAATTTAGCTTAATTTAGCTTAGTTTAAATTAGTTTAGCTTAGTTTTGGTTAATTTAGCTTAGCTTAGTTTAACTTAGTTTGGCTTAATTTAGCTTAGCTTTGCTTAGTTTAACTTAGTTTATTTTAGTTTAGCTTAAATTAACATAGTTTAACATAATATAGCTTAATTTAACCTAATGTAGATTCATTTAACTTAGTTCGTCTTAGTTTAGTTTACTTTAGTTTCGTTTAGTTTAGTCCATTTTAGTTTTGTGTACCTTATCGTTCGCTTAATTGCTTGTTTAACAGTTTAAAAAAATATATTTCTTAAGAAAATCTAAATAGCCGTGCACCCTCCATAAAATTCACAATAGAATTGAAGTCGGAACAACAACTGCCATTCCTGGATGTACTTGTACACAGGAATGACAACACTTTCAAGACAACTGTACACAGGAAACGTACCCACACGGGGAGGTACCTACACTACAACTCCAATCACCACAAAAACGTGAAGTTAGGCGTAGCAAAATGCTTGTACGATAGAGCAAAAACAATATGCTCAAAACAAGAGGACCTGAACAGAGAAAAAGAAAATATCGCTAGAACATTGAAAGAAAATGAATACCCCGATCTAACACCTAACCTAAACAGGGAAAGGGTAACCGAAAAAGAAGAACCTAAATATACAGCGATAATACCATATATACAAGGTACCTCAGACAAAATACGAAGGATAGGCAGCAAATACAAGATACGCACTGCCTTCAAATCGACCAGAACGCTCAGGGGAATACTAACCAAAACCAAACCATACAATGAAGATCAGAATTCCAAGAATTGTGTATACAACCTACCATGCGAATGCGGCAGAGCATACATAGGAGAAAGCAGTAGACCACTCAAAGTGAGAACTCAGGAACACAAGAACAACGTCCGCAAGGGCGAAACAGAAAGATCAAGAATCGCTGAACATGTCTGGAACGAAGACCACCGCATCCAATGGGATGACATACAAATAGAGGACGAGAATACAACTCGCCGGAAACTAAAAGAAGCCACATACACAAATCCAATAAGCCAAGCTAGTGTGGAAATGAAACCCATATGGATTCCAATAATGTGCGAAGAGCTTAAGCGCAATACACCCGCATAATAAGTTACAGCGCAACATGCGCAATAAACTACTGAACAACCACGAAAAAGTTTTATATATATATATATATATATATATATATATATATATATATATATATATATATGTATAAACATATAAGTTCTAAAAAATATATTGGACTACTCAGTGGCTCAGCGGTTAAGGTGTCAGGCTTTTAAGTGAAAGGTACCAAGTTCAAATCTGAGGGTAGTCAAGTGCTTGGGGAAAAAATCATAATATATGAATTCGACTCAAGTGCGAAAATAGTCCTCAGGACTAAGCCTGATGACGGGCAGAGTCCGCTCCCGAAACGTCGCGCTCAAAAAAGCAAAAACCGTGAAAATAGGCGATCAACTGAACTAATATGAAACCATAGTTACAAAACACTTGTAATACAGAACTTTTACAGGTTGTTTTTAGGTTACAATATTTAAGTAAAATACTTTGGATGCATTAATTGTGTTAATATACTTTGAGTATATTATCTAAATTGGATATCTTCATAACGCCTTTTTTTAGGTGAAATACACTGAAGATATTTTAATCGAAAGAATTGTTTTGTTTAGATACCTTGAAAATAATTTAACGGAAATATTTTAGTTGAGAACGTTTAATTACCAATCATAAATTTATTTTTCCATTGATTTCAATTTTGAACTGAATTAACATCACCTGGATTTTGTGTTGGTTGATCTTTTTTTTTAATTTAAAGTGTTTTGGTTATGAGTGCAAATATGCGTTTACTTATATTTTCATGTGATTCCTAGTAAATTAACTTGAGTAAATTGCGAACTCCTCAGCGTATTGCACTCGAAACTGTGGAGGTTCGACCATTTCTAATTTAAAATTGTGTTAAATTTGCGTATTTGAACAAATTCGTTTTCTTCTTTTTATATACGATAACTATAAAATTGGTGTTTTGTGTATACTTCTAAACAGAATATTTAATTATCTTGAACAATTTAATTTTGTGCCTATTGAACCGGTTCTTATATTTGTTTATATGCTCTGTCAGTGTTAGGTTTGTACTAACTTAAGTTGCAGTACCACTATGCCAAGCATTTAAGTACATGTATTTAAATCGTCATGAAGCTTTAGAGTAAGTGTTTAATCAATTTGAATTTGAATGTTTCTTCAATCTGTTACTGTCATTTTTGCACTATATTTTATAATTTTTACAGACCTCTAACTATCCATTATACTTATTAATTAAGGCAAATTGTTCTAACTCATTTGAAAGAAAAATACATTTACTTATTGAATTCACTTCTCGCTTACCGCGCAACATATGAACTAGTTTTAAAACCGTGGCATTGTTTTACGTATTGAAATGTAGCATGTCCTTTAGTGTAGTTTTTGAGTGTAGTTGGGTATATTTGAGTTAAGCTTAGTTGAGTTTAGTTGAATTTAGTTGAGTTTAGTTGAGTTTGGTTGCGTTTAGTTGTTTGGTTGAGTTTGGTTGAGTTTGGTTGAGTTTAGCTGAGTTTGGTTGTTTGGTGGAGTTTGGTGGAGTTTGGTTGAATTTGGTTGAGTTTGCTCGTTTGGTTGAGTTCGCTTGAGTTCGGTAGAGATCGGTTGAGATCCGTTGAGTTCGGTTGAGATGGGTTGAGATCGGTCGAGTTCGGTTGAGTTCGGTTGCGTTCGGTTGAGTTCGGTTGAGTTTAGCAGAGTTTAGTTGAGTTTAGTTGAGTTTAGTTGAGTTTTAGTTGAATTTAGTTGAGTTTAGTTGAGTTTAGTTACGTTTAGTTGAGTTTAGTTGAGTTTAGTTGAGTTTAGTTGAGTTTAGTTGAGTTTAGTTAAGTTTAGTTGAGTTTAGTTGAGTTGACTTGAGTTTGGTTGAGTTTACTTGAGTTGTTTCGTTGGGTTTTGTTGAGTTTGGTTGAATTTGGCCGAGTTTGGTTGTTTGGTGGAATTTGGTTGAGTTTGGTCGTTTGGTTGAGTTCGGTTGAGATCGGTTGAGTTCGGTTGAGTTCGGTTGAGACCGGTTGAGTTCGGTTGAGATCGGTTGAGTTCGGTTGAGTTCGGTTGAGTTTAGTTGAGTTTAGTTGAGTTTAGTTGAGTTTAGTTGAGTTTGGCTGAGTTTAGTTGAGTTTAATTGAGTTTAGTTGAGTTTAGTTAAGTTTAGTTGAGTTTAGTTGAGTTTAGTTGAGTTTAGTTGAGTTTAGTTGAGTTTAGTTGAGTTTAGTTGAGTTTAGTTGAGTTTAGTTGAGTTTAGTTGAGTTTAGTTGAGTTTAGTTGAGTTTGGTTGAGTTTGGTTGAGTTTGGTTGATTTTGGTTGAGTTTGGCGGAATTTGGTTGAGTTTGGTCGTTTGGTTGAGTGCGGTTGAGTTCGCTAGAGTTCGGTTGAGATCAGTTGAGACCGGTTGAGTTGGGTTGAGATCGGTTGAGTTCGGTTGAGTTTGGTAGAGTTTAGTTGAGTTTGGTTGATTTTAGTTGAGTTTAGTTGATTTTGGTTGAGTTTGGTGGAATTTGGTTGAGTTTGGTCGTTTGGTTGAGTTCGGTACAGTTCGGTTGAGATCAGTTGAGACCGGTTGAGTTCGGTTGAGATCGGTTGGGTTTGGTTGAGTTCGGTTTGGTAGTTTAGTTGAGTTTAGTTAAGTTTAGTTGAGTTTGGTTGAGTTTAGTTGAGTTTAGTTGAGTTTAGTTGAGTTTAGTTGAGTTTAGTTGAGTTTAGTTGAGTTTAGTTGAGTTTAGTTGAGTTTAGTCGAGTTTAGTTGAGTTTAGTTCAGTTTAGTTGAGTTTAGTTGACTTTAGTTGACTCTAGTTGAGTTTAGTTGAGCTTAGTTGAGTTTAATTGAGTTTAGTTGAGTTTAGTTGAGTTTAGTTGAGTTTAGTTGAGTTTAGTTGAGTTTAGTTGAGTTTAGTTGAGTTTAGTTGAGTTTAGTTGAGTTAAGTTGAGTTTGGTTGAGTTTAGTTGATTTTGATTGAGTTTGGAGGAATTTGGTTGAGTTTGGTCGTTTGGTAGAGTTCGGTTGAGATCAGTTGAGACCGGTTGAGTTCGGTTGAGTTTGGTAGAGTTTAGTTGAGTTTAGTTGAGTTTAGTTGAGTTTAGTTGAGTTTAGTTAAGTTTAGTTGCGTTTGGTTGCGTTTGGTTGAGTTTAGTTGATTTTGGTTGAGTTTGATGGAATTTGGTTGAGATTGGTCGTTTGGTTGAGTTTGGTAGAGTTCGGTTGAGATCAGTTGAGACCGCTTGAGTTCGGTTGAGATCGGTTGAGTTCGGTTGAGTTTGGTTGAGTTTAGTTGAGTTGATTTTAGTTGAGTTTAGTTGACTTTAGTTGACTTTAGTTGACTTTAGTTGACTTTAGTTGACTTTAGTTGACTTTAGTTGACTTTAGTTGACTTCAGTTGAGTTTAGTTGAGTTTAGTTTAGTTTAGTTTAGTTGAGTTTAGCTGAGTTTAGTTGATTTTAGTCGAGTTTAGTCGAGTTTAGTTGAGTTTAGATGGGTTTAGTTGGGTTTAGTTGAGTTTAGTTGAGTTTAGTTGAGTTTAGTTGAGTTTAGTTGGGTTTAGTTGAGTTGAGTTGAGTTTAGTTGAGTTTAATTGAGTTTAGTTGATTTTGGTTGAGTTTGATGGAATTTGGTTGAGATTGGTCGTTTGGTTGAGTTCGGTTGAGTTCGGTAGAGTTCGGTTGAGATCAGTTGAGACCGGTTGAGATCGGTTGAGGTCGGTTGAGTTTGGTTGAGTTTAGTTGAGTTTAGTTGAGTTGAGTTTAGTTGAGTTTAGTTGACTTTAGTTGACTTTAGTTGACTTCAGTTGAGTTTTGTTGAGCTTAGTTTAGTTTAGTTGAGTTTAGTTAAGTTTAGTTGAGTTGAGTTTAGTTTAGTCGAGTTTAGTCGAATTTATTCGATTTTAGTCGAGTTTAGTTGAGTTTAGTTGAGTTTAGTTGAGTTTAGATGGGTTTAGTTGACTTTAGTTGACTTCAGTTGAGTTTAGTTGAGTTTAGTTTAGTTTAGTTGAGTTTAGTTGAGTTTAGATGAGTTTAGTTGAGTTTAGTTGAGTTTAGCTGAGTTTAGCTGAGTTTAGTTGAGTTTAGTTGAGTTTAGTTGAGTTTAGTTGAGTTTAGTTGAGATTAGTTGAGTTTACTAGAGTTTAGTTGAGTTGGGTTTAGTTGGGTTTAGTTGAGTTTAGTTGAGTTTAGTTGAGTTTAGTTGAGTTTAGTTGAGTTGAGTTTAGTTTAGGTGAGTTTAGTTGAGTTTAGTTGAGTTTAGTTGAGTTTAGTTGAGTTTAGTTGAGTTTAGTTGAGTTTAGTTGAGTTTAGTTGAGTTTAGTTGAGTTTAGTTGAGTTTAGTTGAGTTTAGTTGAGTTTAGTTGAGTTTAGTTGAGCTTAGTTGAGTTTAGTTGAGTTTAGTTGAGCTTAGTTGAGTTTAGTTGAGTTTAGTTGAGTTTAGTTGAGTTTAGTTGAGTTTAGTTGAGTTTAGTTGAGTTTAGTTGAGTTTAGTTGAGTTTAGTTGAGTTTAGTTGAGTTTAGTTGAGTTTAGTTGAGTTTAGTTGAGTTTAGTTGAGTTTAGTTGAGTTTAGTTGAGTTTAGTTGAGTTTAGTTGACTTTAGTTGAGTTTAATTGAGTTTAGTTGAGTTTAGTTGAGTTTAGTTGAGTTGAGGTTAGTTGAGTTTAGATTAGTTGAGTTTAGATGAGTTTGGTTTACTTTAGTTGAGTTCAGTCGAGTTTAATGGAGTTTAGTCGATGTTAGATGAGTTTAATTGAGATTAGTTGGGTTTAGTCGAGTTTATTCGAATTTAGTCGAGTTGAGTCGAGTTTACTTGAGTTTGGTTGTGTTGAGTTGAATTTAGTTGGGTTTAGTTGAGTTCAGTAGAATTCTGTTGAGTTTAGCTGAGTTTGACTGAGTTTTGTCATATTCTGTTGAGTTTAGTGAGGTTAGTTGGTAAATTTAATTGAGTTTCGTTTCTTCACTCTGTTACTATCATGTTTGCACTATAATTTATAGGTTTTAAAGACACCCTAACTATTCATTATACTTATTAATTACGGCACATTGTTCCAACTTATATGAAAGAAAAATACATTTACTTATTGAATTCACTTCTCGCGTACTGTGCAACATACGAGCTACTCGCAGTTTTAAAACAGTGGCATTGTTTTACGTATTGACATGTGGCATGTAATTTAGTGTAGTTTCTGAGTTTAGTTGAACATAGTTTAGTTAAGTGTGGTAGACTTTAGTAAAGTTTAGTTGAGTTGAGATGAGTTTATTTGGCCTTAATTGAGTTTGGTTGAGTTTAATTGAATTTAGCTGAGTTTAGTTGAGTTTAGTTGAATTCAGTTGAGTTAAGTTGAGTTTAACTGAGTTTTGATGCTTTTTGTTGAGTTTGGTGAGGTTAGTTAAGTTTAATAGCATTAAATTTGGTTTAGTTGAGTTTAGTTCAAGTTAGTTAAAATTAGGAGCGTTAAGTTTGGTTGTGTTTTGTTTAGTTGAGTTTAGGTAAATTTAATTGAGTTTAGTTCGGCACAATGTTCTTAGATTTTTTTCTTATAAAACAGGCTTCTCTGATGGTAAGCGTTCATATTTAATTATCAAAAATCTGTAACAATACATTAACAGTTAGACATCAGTTTAGACATCTTATTTTTTTGTGAAGTTAATCTATGGTCTGATTGATTGTCCTTATTTAGTTAAAGTAATCAATTTTAATATTCCAGCAAAAACACTTGATAAACGGAAACTTTCTACCTGAGATTCTGTAATAGTTATTTGCGATCCAAGTAGGGGTGTGTACTTTTTTATTCGAGGTGGCAGTTTGTGGACCGAAGCGGGGTTTACCCTACGAGGATGCGCATTAAATTTTTCTCTTTACCACAATCACAATATTCCAATAATTATAATTTAATAAAAATAAAATAACACACATTTGTGACATTTAAAAAAATATAATCTAGCATCCGATGTGCGTTGTCACTATGGTCACCAATATATCAACAAACAATTCAATCTACTCAAAATAATTAAAATGAGTGAAGCAGAAACTGAAGAAATTCAAGATTTTTCTGAGATAGAATCGAGTGCTAATGCAGCTCGAGCTTTCCTGCTACCGGAAAAATCGAGGATTCGGTATGAAAGAACAATTATTGTCCATATATTAGCATTTCTTAAAAGAAAGAAACGATGATTATATTTCCTCTACAGTTGCAGAGGGGTATATCGGAGACTCGTTAAATAATAAAATTGAAACAGCCAATAGAATTTCGTATGGAATCACTGAAAGTTCATCTCGAGGGCCTGTCGTTGAAGACAACATAAACGGCAGTATAATTGGCATAGCTGATCATGACATAGACGATGGTGTGGATGATGTACATGGTGTTACTGTCTCAATAACTCAAATAATGAGATAACTAAACATACAAATTTTGTAAACACACCTCAATTTAATATCCAAAATTGCTCTAATTAGTCTTAATATTAATAAATAAACGTGTAATTGGTTGATTATTTATACCGTAAAGGCAGGAGCACCTTGAGCGGTAAGTGACCGCCGCCGAGAGTAGGCACTTGGTTATTTTAGTTTCCGTAACTGTTGACTTTTTGGCAATGTAATGACAATTTACCAAAGTGGTAGCGAGAGAAACTAATTATCGTAAAAATCTCCAATTGAAAGATTAATATTTTTGACCCAATACCCATCCTACCTTGTTAAAGAAGGGAAACTTAAACTATGTAAATCCATTGCTAAGTATGTATATAGAAATTCAAATAAATATGAGTGCACAGAAAATATTCCTAAGACCTACTTTAATAAGTACGTAAATACGCAAAACCTGATTTTTGTAAATAGTAGTGACTCAAACCTGTATCTGCAATATCAAACAATCTACATACACATAATCGTAAAATTAATTAACTGAAGCTATCGACTCACTTAAGTCCTGTTAAATCAGATTTAAAATAAAACCCATCGACAACAATAATATAAAAAATAGCTCTAAATTAACAAAAAGTTCTTATAAATACCTAGATCTTCTTTTATTAAATGTAAAAATTTCACAAATGGAAATAGACTTATTAAAATTAAGCGTTAATTTTATATGTTTCACGGAAACATGGTGTAATCACGCGTCAATTAAATCATTACAGTTAATCGGATACAAGCAGAGCTCATATTTTTTTCGAAAACTGCACATTCCTGGTGGTGTAACAATATATGCAAAGGAAAATCTAAATGTACATTCTTTAAACAGAGAATTTTTGTCAGGAATTAGACTTCGAAGTGTCCGGTGTAATTTGGAGTATTAACCAAAAAAATTATATAATAATTACTTGTTACAGATCACCTCTTGGTGACTTCACAATCTTTTTAGATAAATTGTCTGATGCACTGAACTTTGTGTTTGATAAGAGCTCATATATGATCTTAGCTGGCGATTTTAACTTGCATTTTGAAAGAAATGATCGAAATGTACTTAGATTAAGAGACATGCTATCCACGTTTGGATTATTTGATGTAGTTGTAAAACCGACAAGGAAGGTGTAGCTGTGTTGGACAACATCTTTCTCAATTTTAATGGAAGCTCACATAATATACGACCTTGCATAGTATCTGACCGTAATTATATTACATTTAAAACTAATAAACATAATAAGGAATCTATAAACCCAAAAGTAATTAACAAACGTTCTTATAACAAAGATTCTATTTTTAAGTTTGCTACTGCCCTAAAACAGGAACGTTGGATCGATTTTGAAAATTTTTCAACATTTGATGATGCATTTAATTATTTCCACAAAACTATCCTGCATTATTTCAACCTTTTTTTTCCATGTAGGTCGAAGTTCCTCAAAAAATGTAATACTAATTCAAATTGGGTAACAAATTCTGTAAAAATCTCCAGCCAAAACCTTCACGATCTGTATCAACTAACAACTAAGTACCCAGAACTAACTCCCTTTTACTCACAAAGTAAACGTCGTCATCGTCAACTTGTCCAAAAACCAAAGCTGCATATTATTCTAATCAAATCCTATATGCCGATAATCAACAAAAAGCTGCTTGGTCACTCATATCTCAACTTACTGGCAAAGAAACACACTTTTCAAACATATCTTTGCGTACGGATACAGATACAAACACAATTAATGACCCTAATCAAGTGGCAAAAAAATTCAATACATTCTTTATAGAAGAACCACTCAGAATAATATCAAACATACCGGTAATGTTTTAAAAAATGTTAAAAAATCAAGAACATATAGCAGTATGTGTGCTTTTCCATTTAGTGAAGAAGACATGTGCCTAATTATAAAGCAACTTAAAAACAAAAACGGCTATGGTCCAGATGACATACCCTGTAAACTCTTAAAACAAGTTCACTTAGCGATTGTTAGTCCTATCACTAAACTAATTAATCTGTCATTTGAACACGGTGTGTTTCCTACACTACTAAAATGTGCCCTAGTCATTCCGGTGCACAAAAAAGGTAGTCATAGCGAAGTTTCTAATTTCCGCCCAATATCACTTAACTCTTCATTTTCAAAAATTTTTGAATATGCAATGCTATCAAGACTTATACGTCATTTAGAATTGAATAGCATTACCACTGACAGACAGTATGGTTTTCGAAAAAAACAGTCAACAATTACTGCTTTACACTCTTTCGTCCATGAAATAGAGGAAGCTCTAGATGAGAAACAGTTTGTTGTTGGAATTTACTGCGATCTAACTAAAGCTTTTGATTGCGTCAATCATTCATTGTTGTTAAACAAATTAGAACGGTATGGTATAAGGGGCACCGTCGCCAAATGGTTTCAATCTTACCTTTCACTAAGAACCCAGACGATTTTATATCTAAGGCAAATGCACTGTTAGACGACCTAAATGAGTGGTTTATAGAAAATAAGCTATACATAAACTTTTCAAAAACAAGTCTTATGTCTTTCAATAAACATATTTTAAGTAATGGACTTAGTATAAATAATACAGATGTATTACAACAACCAGCAGTAAAATTTCTCGGTCTTCAACTCTATGAATCTTTAAATTGGAAAACACACTGCTCTACTTTGATAAAAAAAATTAATAGTTCTTGCTTTCAAATCAGATCCTTAAAGTATGTAGTTCCATTCCACGTTATAATTTCCTTCTATTATGGTCAAGTTCATTCAAAGTTGTTGTATGGTATTTGTTTTTGGGGATTATCAATATTAGCGCAAGAAGTATTTCTAAGCCAAAAAAGGGTAATTCGAACCATGGCCGGTATAAAAAGTAGGGAATCTTGCAGACCTTATTTTACAAAATATAATATATTGCCATTACCAAGCTTATACATTCTGGAGCTTCTATGCTTTGTCTATAAGAACCAAAACCAGTTTAAAAAAAACTCAGATTTTCATGTACACAATACAAGGAAAAAGAATGACTATCGTAATCCTGTCAATAAAACCAATATGACTGCAAAAGCTCCTTCCTCGTTTGGTGTAAAGCTTTACAATTATTTGCCTCAATCCTTGAAGCAATGTGGCTATCTCATGCAATTTAAGGGTAATATAAAGTCACTTTTAATGCAACGTTGTATATATAATGTGGAGGAATTTTTTTTACGGCTGCAAAAACAAAAACAATAACCTCTAGTCCTAGTTGCCACATTATCTGAATTATTTTGTTTTATACACATTGTATTTATGTTTATATTTATTTATTAATGTTTATTTTCCTATATTATCTATTATTGTAGTACATTGTCTGTATATACTTAGATGTTAACTAATGACCTTACTTAAATTTAATTTTATGTATAGTACGTATATTTTGACCTAATCTATTCCACTTTTGTGGTCTAACGATTGAATAAATATTATTATTATTATTACCCTTTAAACGTTCACCAAATCCTTGATATATTTAAACAAAATGTATAATTATTATTACTAAATGTAGATAGCGATTTCTATCGTTAAGTTATATTATTACCATATTACTATTATTAATTGAGTTTAGTTAAGCTTAATTGAGTGTAGTTGAGTTCAGTCTAGTTAGTTGGGACGAGTACAGTTCAGTTCAGTATTTAATTCAGTTCAGTTCAGTTTAGTTGCGTCTGACTCGATTCGATTTGATTTAAGTGTAAAGCAAAAAATGTATGACACATGACAATTATTTGAATAATTACACGGTTACTGTATTTAATACTATACTATACTACACCGAGATAATGCTTATAGAATGCTGGTTTTTCATTTCTTCACAAATAATTATTGAAATACTGTTGATTTTATTCATACTAAGTACACTTTTAATCATTTTTTTTTTTGGATCCGACTCAAGAAACAAACAACACAACAAAATTTAACGGTTACAGTTGCCGTTTCTTCTACAATAATCTAATAGACACATTTTTAAAAGGACTGCCCAGGTGCGATATTATGGCACTATATCAACCTTAAAGTTTGATCTCAAGTGCCATACTTCAATGTACTCTAATAATCACATCATTCACAATCAGGCATAATATTACGTATAACTTTTAAAACTTGCTCCAGTATATTTTTATCACCAAAACAAGTCTGCATTTTCCCCCAACTTTTTAAAAAGTTTTGCTCTTTTATCAACTTAAAGTAGTTGACAAATACATTAGACATTTGATTTCAGCTGTTACTGATTTGATTTGCAGCAGAGTTACGTGTTACTTCTGTGTTATTTTCGTTTCTTCTTAGTCTTAAGACTAAATTTAGAACCTTTAAAAAAATATTTACAACATATACATTTTAATAATTGCAAATGGCACTTAAATTATAGTAAAATATTTCACGACAGTGCCCTCATGAAGTTAGCTCTAACTGCGCAGTAATTGATTTTGAATATTCCCTTTGAAGTTAGGAAATGTACGCTTATACCCATAAGACTAGTATGAATGTGAAATGAGCTCATTTAGATACAAATACTGCAGATTTTATGGCTATAAGTAAAGGGTGTTTTCAGATAATGCTATTTTGGTACATATTGTGTATACGTTTATAACCATCATGTAAGGATGAATACAAAATGCGTAACAAAGATTTTTATATATTATATATTATAAACTCCTTACAACATGGTTGAAAATTAGGTAGATTACACTTATTGATTGTCAGTTGTAATGAAAATACTTATCTTTTGGGTTTATATGGTGTATTTTTAATCCCCGACGAAAAAAAGAGGAATGTTATAAGTTTAACGTGTGTATCTGTCGTAGCTCCCAAACAGAGGAAACGATGTTTGAAAACTGACTTGATAGACTTGATGGAGGGTGATTCAAGGAAATTGTTTTACTTTTTAGAAGTTTTTTTTGTGTCAGGGATTTTTTATATTATTAATTTAATGTTATATTTATATAATTACAGAGGTTTCGATAACACAATTATCGTCCTCACTAATAGTAAGATCTTTTAGAATTGTTTAAGGTTTATGAAATATGAAAAAGTGAAAACGCAGACATAAATCTGTTGTTAATATAACAGTTTGATAAACGTATAAAGCTATAAAGCCAAAGCCAACTATGGAATACAATTTTAGTAAAGAATAACTAAATCTTTAATAAAAATATTGTTAAACTGTATTGAAGATGACAAATCAAAACACCCACTAACGGTCGAAGGCTAACAGTGAAAAATGTCATAATCAAAGAGCAAATTTAACAAAATTTAATCAAATTATAATTATAATGTAAGTGTACAGTTGTGAAAAACTTTAATATGAAATGATCAATCAAAGAGCTAGTAAAACCTAACAAAGAAAATTTTGTTAATAATTGTAAGTGCTATTTTACGGTAGAAACATAATGTAGTACGTTTAATATAATTTGTAATTTTAATTTCAACTATATATATATATCAAATCATTATAGTGTTGTGGTAACTTAATATATAATTGGTAAAGCATTTACTTCAAGATCTAGGAAAAACTGCAAAAAACCTAGACATACCAAAAGCTAAAATTAAAATTAAGGCGTACCACTGAGCCTTTTTTTTTATTATAAGATGCCAAAACCTATTTATACGGAGATTTTCTTCTTGCGTATTGAAGTTATTAGGATGTTTATATATCTCAATAACCTCACGTTGTAAACGAACAATAATACGTTTCTCCATGTTATCAAATTGAATGTCATGATTGACATTATTTAAAGTATGCTCAGCCACCGCAGATTTCTCATGTTCTTTACATCTTGTATCAAAGCTACGTTTTGTGGTTCCAATGTGTAGTTTTCCACAAGAACAAGATACTCCGGAAAATGATAAAGCATTTGAAACATCTTTAGGTGACCTTAAATGATCAATTTTTAACAATAAGGTATCAGTCGGTAGTGAGGACAGCATTGAGTGAGGGCGAAATCACGTCTATTTGCATAAGCAGGTGTTACAGAGCCAGCGTATATAAGTTAATTCCACCGGCGTGTCTAGACAATTTTAAAAGTGTTCTAGTGACAAAACCAATTTGCGCTGACTAATTGGATATCATTTATAAAGTAAGAATTTTGACTTTGAAACTTCGTATTATGTCGTAGCTGGATGACCAAACCCAATTATTTTAACTTGCTATATTTAGAAAAGGAGTTTGGTATCCAATTGTCAATGTATTATATGGATAGATATAAATTTTGCATAAAATAAGTAAAGTAGAAAGTGGAGTAAATAAGGGAATCATCTTTGGTAGCGAAGTTGTAGTTATTTATCCAAATATTTAATATATATTAAATATTTAGTTTTTTTTTTATTGTGACTAGAACGTAATTACCTTAATTTATTTTAAGATAATCAATTTTAATCAAAGAAGAATTTACAGTTACATTCCTTGGATGAATTAAAGTATTTGTAAAAATGGTTATTTTTACTGAGTTAATTTACGTATTTCTGCTTCTTTAATACTCCAGAAAGTAGAGTTATTATGCTAAACTTTGCCTTACTTATTTGCACGAAAGGGGTTTTGCAGTTTAGTGGCTTTCCAAATAAACGATTAAAGCAATTCAATTATTTATTGAATATTTCTGACCTTTTTGGGAAGGTTGTAAGTGTTTAGTAGCAAAATAAATTTGTCTTCAATTAATGGAAAAATTGATGTACATATTAAAGCTTACACAGTGTTTTTTATTTTAGGAATTTGGAAAAGGGATTTATCAAATAAATTAATAATTTACAACCAACTTTGGATATTACGTTGGAGATTAGTCACTAACGACGTCACGAGGTACTATTTGTATTTTCCGAAGACGTAAGCAAAGTTGATTTCGCATTACACTTTTATTAATTTACATGCCAAGGGATATTGAATCAGAAACCAGTTTAAATATCTTTGGTGCAGATTTAACAGTTATATCTGATAACAGTGCTTAGTCCTGAAGATATTAAGTAACGCTGACATGGATTTTGATGAATTCTTACGCTTTTCCAAACGTAATTAACGATTTATCCAAATCGTATTGAATTTTTTAAATGTGATGTGAATAGTAAAAACGTACATTTGAATTTGGGTTACTATCTTAACCAGTTCGTCTATTATTTCCATGTTCTGTAGTCACGTGGAAAACCCTCAGCATTTATTTCCGAAAATAAGTTTTGATTAAAGTGGCGCCTTCCGACTTCTCTTTGCCGATTTTTGGATTTAGTTTTGGCAAGCGAACATTTTTTCAGTTAATCTATGTCTTACGACTACTACGGCCTTGGCCGATGAATTGGTAATCCGCTATTTTAATAGACCTAAGGGACACCTAGTGCGGTTTAATCATGTAATAGGCTAGCTTATTGAACATTCGTGCACATACAATAGCGTAGGTGTGTGAGGATAGTCGGGTCTTTTTTGAATAATGTGAACATGTGTATAATTAGGCGCTAATTGTACGTAATTAAATTTTGCGCCCCAATAGGAAATAAGTTGTAGCAAGAATTTTATAAATACGAGTAACATCACGGAGCCACGTATGGATAATTTTTTTTTTCTTATAAAGTAATTAGGCGCCATTTTTCTCGCTAAAATAAAATCTTTCGCCTTATAGGTAATAGGTTATTGTAACATTGGCACGGCTATGGTACAGCCGTGAACTTCTGCGTAAATCTTGTGCAGTAATCTGGGCGCCATTTTCTGCAGCTAAAATAAAATTTTGCGCCCTTATAGGAAAAGAAGTTGTAAAATTAATTTGGCACGGTTAACTTCACAGCCGTAAACTTCTGCATAAATCAATTGCACTAATTAGGCGCCAACTATGCGCTCTTTTGTGCCGTTAAAATAAGTTATTGCAAATATTACATTGACAAGGCTAACTTCACAGCCCTATGAATAAATTAATTTTTCTTGCACGATAATTAGATGCCTATTATGTTCCGTTAAAATTAAATTTTTGCGCACCATTGTAAAAATTAAAAATTCTACGTTACCGAACCGTGAACTTCTATGTAAATCAGTTTTTTGTTACGCTCTAATGGATTTATTTAAATGTGTTTGCTTAATGTGTATTTTTCTTATCTTATTTGCATTATTATTAAAACTCTACTTCTTACATTATAATTAAATTTATATTTAATTATATTTAAACCATTTCCTAACATCATGGTTATACTAATTATTTTTCTAATATTAACTTATTTGTATGTTCTTTAATTATGCTTATTGTTATAAATTACTTATGAAATATTACAATATACAAATTTCTATTTAATTTTAAAGCTACCTAGATTTTAAGTTTATAAGGGTACTTATACAATGCAGTAATTAGACATGAATTATGCACTGTTTTACACAAAACGCCCTATAATTAGTATCTAATTAACGCGCAAGGAAAGACTAATTTTCAATATAAGTTCACGGCTGTGAAGTTTGTCCTGTGGATGTAATCTTTAAAATAACTGGTTTCCTATAAGAGAGTAAAATTTAATTTTAACGGCGAATAATGGGTACTTAATTATCGCGCATGAAAAGATTACTCTTTTCATAACACTATGAGTTTAACATAATCGATGTAAGTTTTGCACTTGTTTTCTATAGGGGTGCAAAACGGAACATAATTGGCGCATAATTACTAAATAAAAAAACTATTTATGCAGAACTTCACTGTTGTGAAGTTAGCCGTATTGTTTCCTATAGGGGCGCAAACTTTTATTTTAGCGGCGCAAGCCGGAGCATAGCTAGTGCCTTATTAATAAAAAAAAATATTTATGCAGAAATTCACCGTGTCGAAGTAATTTTTGCCATAACTTATGTCCTATGGGGATGCAAAATTTTATTTTAATGGCATATAATAGCCATATTAATGTAGTTTTTACCATAATTTGTTTATATGGGCGCAAAATGTTATTTTAGCGGTGAAAAACGGCACATAATTAGTACATAACAAAATAATTGATCTATGCAGTAGTTCACGGCTGTGAAGTTAGCCGCGTCAACGTAATTTTACAATAAATTCTCTCCTATAAAGGCGAAACATTGTATTCCAAAGGCGCAAAATGGCGCCTAATTAGCACCTAATTACTGCATAAGAAAAATGATTTATCGAAAAGTCCGCAGCTCCGTGAAATTAACCGTGCTTACATAATTTTTGCTACAAACTATTTCCGATTGGGGCGCATAATTTAATTTTAACGGCGCAAAATTAGCACCTAATTATACACATGTTTAAATTACATTATTCAAAAATGACCCGACTATCTTTAAACACCTCAATGCTGTTTGATTCAACAAGTTGAGTATGAAGTTCTTGTGCAATGTTGCAAACTTCATTCCTTATTTCAGGGTCTATCGCGAGGTCTATCGTACCTATTTAATCTTCACAATTTTATATTAAAATAATTAAAGGTAATTCATTTGAATTGAAATGAGTAGGTACATCTGCTTCATGGAGCGGTGAACCAAAACGCAATACTGCGCTTGCAAATAATCTGATGATGGCCTATGGCCATTCATTTGCAATATCATTGGGGTTAACGCAAGAAGTTTGTTACACCAAACATAACAGAATTCAGTAATAGCGAGTGAACACCATATGAACGTTTTTTATTACATTTCGAACAATCCAACTGCTAAAAAAGGTAAACCAAAACGCAAAAGATATTTGTATCATTCCAGCAGAAGAAGTGCAGTTAAAAGTTCTAAATAATAACCTTTAAGTGGGTTTTTAACCACTATATTATTACACAATACTTCAAAAGTAAAAATATACTCTCTATAACTTCATTCAGCTTTAAAAATGAGTTATGTTTATTTTATGCGTTTTTGGCTTGAAACGTGCAGTTTCCACATAATTGAGACGTTCCTACAATCTACTGATAACCTTACGTAATTATGCAGTAATATTTTGTGATAATAGCAATTGTTTATCAGGGAGCAGTACTAAGTGGCGAATAAGGGGTGTGCACTATCAACGTTTCCGTAGTATAATTAGAATATTTCTTGTAGGGTTGATACTTAGGAAGTTGCTCTCAGTGAATCAACTCTTGGTGTGGATGTATTTTTAACTCTTTTTGTTAATAGCTTTTCTGGAAAAAATACAATTCTTTCTAACCGAACGTTTAATACCCATTTGTAGAGAGTTGTCCTAGTAAATGGAACATAAAGTGCTTGCAATTATCAAATTCAAGTAAAAGGTCTCAGAGCGCTTGCCACATTTTCAAAATTGTACTTTTTTAAATATAAAAAAGATCCTGAATTATTCAAACCCAATCTTATTATTAATTTGATATATGTGTAATATTCACAGATATTTAAGTCTAAATTATCGAAAACAATGAAAATGGATTTTCGTGTGTAAAAACAAATTGGGCCATTAGCTAATTAGAGTCAATCTGAAGTTATTTAAGAAGTGTTCCTGTACTTTCAAAAATTGATTACACAAATAATTTTTTGTGCGAGTGTTTATTAGCGCAATTGGATACCATTTCCCCAATAGTCAGTCGACTAATTAGTGGTTACGATATCTGTAAGAACAAAGCAATTTGTGTGATAAGAGGAAATTCGGCTAAACTTTACCTAGTGTTACATAAATAACTGATAACATTATCAAAAGTTTATAGCAAAAGAAATTGAATTTCCAACAAAGCGATTAAACAAACAAAATCAATATTAGTGCATCCCTGCATAGGTGCCAGAACAAATATCACAAATATTTTCACAATTAGACCCTTACCTTGAAATATACTGTTAATGTTTTTCAAATAAAAAAAAGAAAAGAAAATTGTCAGTTTATAAACATCACATCAACTTAATCCCAAAAAGAAAGAAAATCACAATTAATCACGTTTACACTTTTTTTTTGTATTATTGAATCGCATCCGTTATTAGACGAGAAGCTGCGAGTAGCAATTCATTAGCTACTGAAAAAATCGATTATTTTAGATGTTTTAATACACAACCAAGAATCGACGAGTATTGAAACAACACTGCGGTGCGCGACAGACAAGTCGTATTTCCCCAATGTTGTGTTAACGTTTGCGACTGCGCTAAAGTTGCAACTTGACAATCAGCTTTCTCTTATCTAGGTATAAACACTAATGTGATAACTGATAACGATACATCATTTTAAAGGATTCGTCATGCAATTTTGATAATGTAAAGACCATTAATAATTGTTGTTCTATAACTCGTAAATCACAAGTAAAAGAGTAAATGTTTCTCAGTACTTCTTATGCATATGTAATTGTTATAAATTTTAAATAAAATCCGGTATATATGCACTTCAAACTGAATTATTTATCTTTTACGAAGGCTGTTCAGAAAATCGTAGACCTATTCATTTCACTATTTTATTACCTAGGTCGCGTTACCATAGTAACTATCGAGTTAGATGTATCATTATTAAATTTTATGTAAACTCATTCCAATCTTATTTTTGATTAATAAACCTATTGTCTGCAAATTCCAATCTAGTAAAAAATGTTAAAAATATCTTTATTGGAATTTGAAATCATAGTAGGCTTTGGAATATTTTTCTTTTACTTTGTGGCAGTTTTTTACTTTCCTTCATGATGATTTGGGATTTTTATTAATTAAAACATTCGCACTTTCTTTTCAGTTGTTGGAAAGCTTGTAATTGTACGATTTTTACCTTCCAACCTGCATATACATATGTAGGTATAGAAGGTTATGCAATCGACTTTTTTTCACTATCGCTAAATTAGCTCATTTTACAACTTTTGGAACAGTTTCGCCAAGATCGGCCATAATGTCTGGATGTCTGTGCGGATGTATGTTAGTATCCACGGTAACTCCAGAACGTACTTAAAATTATGTGTTTAAGCTTGTTTTCATTTGGTTTAGACCTGATTAGATTTTGGGAGAAATCCAGCGGCGGAGAGGGTGGGTTTATTAGGTGCATTTTTTTGTTTTTATCAAATATTTTTTGCTGCATATTTTAAAGATATAAAAATACCTAGATGTAGACCTTAAACATATCGATTACTTATATTCTATCCAATTTTTTGATACGACGCGTAATTTAGGGGTAAAAAATTCGTAAAGTAGAATTGTTTCATTATCTGAATAACGATTAATTTTATAAATAAAGTGTAGCCGTATTTTTTAAAGAAAATTTTCATTATACAGGATTAGGAAAAAATACCGGAACGCTTAAATATCTACAAAATCGCTAAAGTTACGATTACAAAATTCAGCATTTGGGGTTTCGGGGCGTGCAGGATTGGAAAATGACATCGGCACTGTTGCCAGATTTCCTAATTTTGCACGTAGTCGTTTTGTTTTCTTAAATAGAATGCCCTATTTATTTTTATTGCAATCAATTGGGCGTCTCAAACTTATTAAGATCTCAAAAATTTTATCTCTACTAGTTGCCGAGATAAGACAACACCGCGTTTTCAGTAACAAGCACCGAAACGCTTAAATATCTGCAGAACCGCTAAAGCTATGATTACAAAATTCGGTATTTGGGGGTTTCTAGGCATGCGGAATTGGAAAATGGTATCGGCACTGTTGCCAGATTTCCCAATCTTGAGCTACACATAGTCTTTTTGTTATCTTAAATGGAATGTCCGATTTATTTTTATTGAAATAAATGACTTGAGTTATGAAGGTTATTTTTTTATTTGTTATTGGCCACTTTCCCTTGCACTTTAACTAATAACAATAATGCTAAGATAAGAACGGCTATTGTGCTGCTGAATTATATTCTTTGATACCATCTCGGGCTATTTTTTCGAGAAACACTCGGTTCGCTCATTTACATCATCAGTATGCAGTACAAATCTCCACTTGTCGTACCAAACGGGCGCAATCCACATTTTTCTACACGGCTTCTAAACTCTGGAATGATCTCCCCAGTTCCTGTTTTCCTCTCACTTATGATATGAGCAAATTTAAGGTGGCTGTTCATAGGCATCTATTGGCAATTCATTATCCCTCTATCCATCCTCCTAAGTGTGCTTTAGCACGATAGGCCTAATTTAGCCTGTTCAGGTCCACAATCATAAAAAAAAAGAAGGAGATTAAAAGCCAATGGACTAAAACAACAATAACTTAATTAATTAATTAACAATAGAATTAATAATTAACGACACTAACTTTTACGGTGTTATAAGTACAATTTCGATGCGGATTCTTTCGCAGAGTTCGTTCAAATTTTCTGGACGATTTCTGTAGACACGGTTCTTTAAATGACCCCACAAGAAGAAGTCCAGTGGAGTCATATCAGGGGATCGAGGTGGCCATTCTAATGCTCCACGTCTTCCAATCAGCCTTCCTGGGAATTGGTTGTTTAGAAATTGCATGGCTTCTCTTGAATAATGGGGTGGAGCACCATCATGTTGATACCAGATTTCACCTATATTTCTATTTTGTTGAATGGCAGGAACTATACTTTCTCTAAGGAGCTCCAAATACTTTCGCCCTGTTAATGTACTTTCTATGAAAAAAGGTCCGATAATATTGTTTCCCAATATTCCCGCCCAGACGTTAACTTTCTCAGGATATTGGGCAAGAAGTTCTTCCATCCAATGGGGGTTATCTCTAGACCAAATTCGGCAATTGTGCCTATTAACTTGGCCGTTCAAGCAAAAAGTAGCTTAGTCACTGAATACAATTTTGTGCGCAAAATAAAGATCTTGGTTGATATTTTCCATCATGATTTCGGTGAATTCATTGCGGCGGTCAGAATCATCCTCTAAAAGCTCTTGAATGTAATGGATCTTGTACGGCTTTAATTTATTTTCCTTCAAAATAGTCCTTACAGATTATTGACAGATTTCGGTATTTATAGCTAACTGGTTGGTGCTTACTTTTGGATTTTCCTCTATTTGTAATAAAACGTTTAATTTATTTTCATCACTTGTAGCAGTTCATGGGCGTCCGGTTTTAGGTAAACATTTTATGGACCCTGTTTCCTCGTAACGTCGACAAGTACGGTAGACTTTTTAATGGATTTATTAGGATAACGATCATTAAACAAGTTGCAGACTTCTTGATATATCCTTGTTTTATTTCCATATGCACGAAAAATCAAAATATCAATACGTTTGGTTTCTGATAGAACAAAAGCCATAATCAAATTATAATTTTTGTAATCGATGCAATATTCAGCGGCTTAACTGACAATGATGTGTTTAATTTGTCATTGTTGTAACATGGCGACGGCTAGAACGTTGAAAACAATTGAAGCAGTGCTTACTTGTTCCTAGGGCGTCTCCGATACATTTAATGCATGCTCATTCTAAAATAAGTAACTATCCCATAATATTTCTTACTAGTATCTAATAGTATAAACAGAATTTTGAGAATTTGGGATCTTCCATTTAAGATAACAAAAAGACTAAGTATTGAGATCTTAATAAGTTTGAGACACCCAATTGATTGCAATAAAAGTAAATAAAACAAAATGACTACGTGTAGCGCAAAACTGGGAAATCTGGCAACAGTGCGGCGATATTATTTTCTAATTCTGTATGCCTAGGAACCCTCAAATGACTTATTTTTTAATCGTAACTTTAGCGGTTTTGCACATATTCAAGCGTTCCGGTACCTTTTACTGAAAATACGGTGTTGTGATATCTCAGCAACTAGTAGATCTAAAAGTTTGAAAATTTAAGATCTTACTAAGTTTGAGACGCCCAATTGACTGCAATAAAAATAAATAGGGCATTCTATTTAAGATAACAAAACGAGTACGTGAATCGCAAAACTGGGAAATCTGGCAACAGTGACGATATCATTTTCCAATTCCGCGCGCCCCGAAACCCCCAAATGCCGAATTTGTAATCGTAACTTTCGGAATTTTGTAGATATTTAAGCGTTCCGATACTTTTTCCTAACCCTGTATAGTTTTTTAATGTAAATATTACATAAATATGATTGAAAATGCTGAAGCTGAGCTTCTTATAAAAGATGTTACATAGTTATCCTAAAAAAGATGTTATATAAATTATTTTATTTCTTTTAATTTCCATTTTATAGGTTGGAAGATCGTATGGTGTTCCACGCCAGATATTTATTTATTAAGTAAGTGAAAGAATATAAGTTAAATAAAAAATTCATAGATGTTTATTTTAATTCCATTGTATTGTTCTATTATGATTACTGCAGTTATTATGGTTTTATAGGCTTCTTCACTTCTTTCTTTATTTTTTTTCTTTTTTGTTACAGTAATATAATCTAAAATGAAGGATACCAGATGCGACGGAGTCATTTTATTTTATAACAAAGTCGTTTGGAAGGTCTAATTCTGTGTGTCAAAAACGTAAATTAAGATAGTATTTACAACCTGCCTTTGGATACAACTCATCCATTTTACAATTTTAAATTGTTATTAAATTACAATTAAAAGGATTGACAAATTTATACCATAAAATTTTATATGATATTTGAAACAAAACATCCATCGTAAGTCAAATGCAGAAAATTCTAGTGCTGAAAAATGCGTGTAAAACTGCAAAAAAAGATTGGCAAATTTTTGACAGAGTATTTCAATTATTATATGTTAAAAAAATTATGGGCAGATAATTTACGCATGCGCGACAAGTTTTTAATAGTTATTTTCGTAACTAGTGCGCTGTTTTTTTTACTCATTTCTTGGTGCGATGCCGTTCTTTTTACACGAGGCGTAGCCGAGGGATAAAATATAAGGCCGAGCACCAAAAATGTTACAGCGCACGTGTTGCGAACAAATTTTCTTGTAATCGTTTACATAAATTTAGAAACAAATTAAATTTTGAAATATTTGATGACAAAATGTCAAATTAAATACATAAACAAAAAAGTTTATATATTTAGTTATATACCACTTTTTTGTTTATGCATTAAGAGTAACGATTACAAAAAAAATTATTTAAGCTATTCTTAATATCTAATAAATGAAATTCTCGTTGGCTAAAATTTGTTAATTATTGAAACATCTAGATTTTTTTTGCAATTTCACACATCTATATTAAATACTATTTTATTTTGTGTTTCACATCCAAAATAATACATTCGAAAGGGCGGAAATATGCCTATGGTTTAGAAAATATTGTTATTATCTTCCAGTCTATTATCATAGTATACGACCGCTTACCTAACACGTTCATAACGAAAATCGGCAGTAATGAAAAACAACAATCATTTATGTGAAATTGACGTTTAAATCACCTCAGATGCAGGCATCTAGATGCTAACTTGGAAAAAAAATTTCAAAGCCACCTGCTTCTGTAAAATAACGATAATATTGTTTAAGCATTTTCAATCTGATTTAATTAATTTTTAAAGTTTATTTGTCTTTGGATTAAGAAACTTTATAAAGAAAAGTCATGTAAAATTGAAATAGATTTACAAAATACGTTAACACATTTTCTTATCAAGTCGATCGTTATCCACTTTAGGAACGTTTTTGCAGTCAAAATACGCGTTGTATCTTTAAAGTATGCAGCTGCTTCAAAAATATTTGATAAAAACCAAAAACAGTCCCTAATAAAACCCCAATCTCAGCGCTGGATCTCTCTAAACAGCTCCAAGAGAAATGAAACAAGCTTAAATTCAAAAGCTTAAGTACGTACGTTCTGGAGTTACCGACTAACATGCATCAACACACACGCACGCACACACACGCACAAACGCAGACAGAGACACATACAGGAACTAGCACACACAGACAGACACAGACACAGATATAGACACATACACTCACAGGCACAGGCACAGTCAGAGGCACAGGCACAGGCACATGCACAGACACAGATACAGGTACAAATACAGACACAGACACATGTAAAGGTACAGGCACATGTATAGGCACAAGTACAGGCGCAGGCGCAAGCACAGGCACGGACATGATCGCCATAAATATATTCCATTTTGCGTTGAACATGGTACTCCGCCTGGTGGCCAAAATAACCTATTCGCAACTTTGTATCCTAAGACTAAGTATGCCATTCATTATGGTAATTTGAAACAATTCCCTCAAGCAGGCCTTGTGCTTGAGATAATTCAACACGCGATTAGCTTCAACCAGTCACGTTGGCTTAAATTATGTATATAATTTAATACAAGATTGCGAGCAAAATCCACTGGTCCATTCAAGAAAAATGAATAGAAGTTGCTAAATAATGCTAATTTCGGCTAAAGTATGGAAAATGTGAGAAATCACAGAATTGTTAAAACTTATTAGCAGGTGGAGTGGGAGTATGAAGCCATTTATTACATTTCACAGCAGATATATATATATATATATATATATATATATATATATATATATATATATATATATATTCATTCATCAATTTAACGATGATTGTTTGAAATTATTGTATATGGACACCGATAGTCTAATGTACGAGATGCAACGCAATGATATGTATGATCTTATACGTGATAACATTTCGGGCTTTGATATTTCCGATTACCCTGTGAACATCTATAACATTCCAAGGTGTAATAATAAAGCACTTTGCCTCATAAAGGAAGAAATGAGCGGTCGAATAATCACCGATTGGGTGGCTCTAGTATCGAAAATGTACAGTTTTAGGCTTAAGGATCAGGAAGTAAGAAAACTTAGAAGTGTAAGAGATTATATTGTTAAGGATAGGAGTAGTTTTAACGATTACTTAAAACGTCTGAGAAGCGGTGATATTACAAGCGTTACTCAAAGCAGCGCCTTATCGAAAAGCCACAGCGTTTATAGTATAGAACAGCGTAAAATCGTTCTTAGGTGTTTGTTACCTAATGTCATCGATACGCTGCCTTAGGGCATTGTAATATCCCGATACTATGGACTTAGATTAAGAAATTGTTTATTATTATAGATATATTCATGTTATATAGAAATTATTCAGCATGTATAAAAATATATACATGTTATACAAAATCTGATTTATTAATCCAGGAGTCACGTGATTTATCCATACCAAGCCATCGAATGTACAGTTGGCTTCCCTTGCGACGTAGCCACTTTCTCACCGAGAAATATATCCGGATGAGCTGTTTTTCAGTGTAAAATTGGCCTAGTATCGGTTTAGCTTGCAGATCTTCCAGTAGATACGTAACGGGATTACCAACCTTCACCCTAACAATATTAAATAGTTCATTGGAAAAATCCGGAAGTAATTACCAATTTTAAATTTTGCTATCCCCATTCTGATCGTAGAATGCACCTTAGTATTATACTTGGAAGAAACCTCCTACAATACATCTAACCACTTGTATTTACCTCTAAAGCTAAATCGTTTGTATAATACATTTTTCAACGTTCTTATAAACCCTTTCGACAATAGCCGCCTTTTTATACAATACCTTGAGTAATGATACATTGCATAACTATATATATATATATATATATATATATATATATATATATATATATTTTCAAAATTTTTATTATAGAATTCATATCCTTTACCCGATTGTAAGTTATCGGGAGCTCTACCTTCCTTCAAAATGGAAGCCATCGCCCGACAAACTTCGTCGGCATTTTTCGACTTTAGAGGGCGTGTCCACAGATACTTAGAATAGCAGTTTATCACTGTTAGAATGTACTTACTTTTGCAGTTCTCTTCAGCATACGGAATAAATTCGGCTAAATCCGTCTGCCAGAGATCATCCCGTTGCTTAACGATGGTTCGTTTCCTTATGAAATTCTTCCGTGCGAGCTTATGCAATTCTTCGACAACCACCAGTTTTAGAGACATTACTACTAATGCAATTTATTTTCTATATTATAAATATCCCTGCTAAGGATACTTATATCACTATATATACGATTAATTCTCAAGTTTCTGATCCCGCTGAAACAATATTTGTATTCGATAAATCGATATCACTCTTTATTTTATCCTCTAGAACTTCTTTACACTTATCAATACACTTGTTGGTGGCTACATCCGCATCTTTGATTGGATCGATAACGTTGCAGACTCTTTTACATTGCGCATCCTAATCATCATCCCCAGTTAGTTTTAAATTCGTCTTATCTACGTATCTTCTAGTTGCAGCATCATCCTCTAAGATGGGTTTAAAGACATTGCAGTCTTTTACCTTGGATATCGTAATTTTCATCCCAGGTTAATTTGATATTTGCAGATGCATGTTTTAAATACTATAGCGAATATCTGCCAAACTTAACGATGAACATTATTATACAATGATACCTTCTTGTAGCAGCTCTTCTTCAATACTAAAGATTTCATCATGAACAAGTTCGTGAAGAGTATTCCAATATACATATTCATTTGCTCTATTCGATAATTACTTTATGATGCCACGACCGAAACGTTTCATTCTGATTAGTGGCTTAATAACCTTTCGGTGTTTAGACAACTTGGTAAACATAATTGTTCCGTGAGGGTCGTGATTCTCCCTATATGCGTTAGTTTTAACCAAAATATCGACATAGACCGTCTTGTCTCTCAGTGTACATTTTTTTGGATCTTTCAATATAAGCAGCTCGTATAGTCCGGGAGTGCATTCATATGTTTCATGTTTTATAATTAGGATAGGTCCTTCTATTTCCACCGGAAAATCTCCGATAGTCCATTTATCTAAGCTTGCATAATAAAGAAGTCCATATGTGTTCTTGGTTCCCGCGGATATGCAATTCTAGATAGTAGCGAGGTGAAGGATGGTATTGCTCTAAAAGTTTGATGGTTCCACCTGCCCTTCCTCCTCTTCGATGGGATCTGTTTCAGTAATAGCGTCTGGTTCGACGAATGACAGTGCAACAGGGGTCTGAAGTTAAATGTAGCAGGTGTTGGTTCCACCCTGCTCCGACGAATGAAGGTGCAATAGGAGGCTTTAATGCAGCAGGTGTTGACGTTGCGCCAGGTACTTGTTTAAACTCTGATTTCACCAGTTCTACTTTAATTTCCGCGTTAGTCACTATAGGTTTATATGCAGTTTCCGCCAAACGGTGAGTTTCAAGTTCCTCTCTTTCTAATAATTCAATGCTGCGTTTGATTGCATTACTAGATTGCGTTAATTTCCGCTTAACCGCCTTATTCCGAACATTCATTGCGACTGGCTGCATGCTGCATCTGAATGCACATTATGAGCAGGTCATATAGCAATCAATTCCGCTTCGGTATCTACCGTAATCAAAGTCTTTAACAATGCATACAGAATCGTATTTAGTCTACAAACATTGCGAGCACATTGATTTCAATTGATCGAAGGTAATATCGGTACCTACATGCTCCTGATATACACGCTTTAAATTTATTCAATCCTATTTAAATTGCACAACTATGTTCACATTATCGTGAATCAATTTCTTAGCAATCTTCGAATAAGTTTGACAAAGATATGAGTCCACACCCGAGTGTCGCGCTTTGCTGAAATAATTGCGAATTATATTTTGATTGAGACACGAGATTTTGTCGAAGATCATTATAGAATTCTTAGCGATCTCTTCGGGCATGAGTATATCCGCCTTATCGCTGAACGCACTACATCTAATACCTCTTATTGGTTTAAGTATATGCTCCAGATATTTATACTTCGGCTGCTCGAGCGACTTGGAGTTGACGAATACATTTTTAAATGTGTCTCCAGTAAGTCAATAATCACATTGGTCTTCCCACACCCCAAGGGTCCGCAAATAATTACTCTAATTGATGCTGGAAAGAGACGATCATGATTTCCCACAACTTCCGATTTCAGGACAGTCTACAGGTAGTTCTTAAGGCTGCTTCGTCAGCTACATCATTCAGTTGCTGATAGTATACTGATCAGTTCACATACTGTTGGGGAGATGAGTACTAGACACCTTAATAAACAAATTACCTGCTGAAATGCATATTCCGGAGTATTGATATTGCGGACTGGGAACCAAGCTACAGAAACGTTTATCTAGCGACGATCATGGTAAAAACCCTCTAGACGAAGCTTGTAAACAACACGATATTTCCTATCATAATTCTAACGATATAACATGTCGTCATCAAACAGGCAAGGTGCATCGAGATCAAGCTTGGAATCGAGTTTTGGTAGAAAACAACCTCCTTTGCCATAGCGAATGTTATGAAGGTTAAAACCACGCTGGGTATGGGTGCTAAGAAGACAACGAAACGGTGCTTTACAGTCTATTCAAAAATCTGTCTAACGTATGCTTAAAGATGGTACCTAAAACTGGTGGCTTTCTTCCACTCCTAATACCCCTATTCGCCGCTCTCTCGGTTGCAGGTGCTCTTGCCGGCGGTGCAAGCGGTATAGCTAAAGCTGTTAACGACGCCTCGGCGGCGAAGAAGCAATTTTAGGAGGCTCAACTTGATAACAGAACAATTAAGGTGGTTTCTCTACGAGTGGTAGTGGACTTTACTTGAAGCCGTATAATAGGGGGTGTACTTTATACTTGAAGCCGTATCCAAAAAACTCATAAACTTACCACGGAGAGCATTAACCGATTTCGATCCAAACAAGTACGGTTGTAAAATTACATATAATTATGATAAGGAGCAGAATCGAACTTGATTCTAAATATCTGTATTGATTAGGATTGGCAGGACTCTATGGTTGCAGTTCCATACGAAATATTCATAGGGGTAACAACAAGTGTTACTGTATTACGCAAAGCGGTAAGCAAGAAGAGATTACTATTCCAAGCAGAGCATATGACATTGAAGTAAAATTAACCCACATAACACGATCGACTTTGTTTTATAAATCACGTGGACTTAGACAAGCGGACTCTACTGGACGCATGCTCGGCGTCTCTCCTAACGTGTACAAGCCAGGTCACACCCATCAATCTGACATGGATGTTCAAATAATTAATGCTACATATATACATGTGGAGTGTAATTTAACTGGAGGCGCATACAGGAACAGTGAGCAGTCGCACAGCATCTTCGAGTTTGACGTACAGGTTGAACCGGCTTATAAATTAATCAAGGAGCTGTCCACGGCCATTTATTTACCTGTACTTACACGATGTATTGATAAGATCACCTTGAAATTGATTGATCAAGAGGGGTGGTTAATAGACTTCGGTAAGGAGAAAGAGACTATTAGATTGGAGCTGAAGAAGTATGGGTCTTAAGATTTTTGGCAGTAGGTCTCTATCTGCAGACGAGAGCACATCATTAACCAAAGACGACGTTCAGTTTCTACAATATCTCGGCTATAACTGCACGTGTTGGGATTTGCAGAGGGTTATACCAAGTCCAAATCTCACATTGGTTCGCTCCAAGACCGACGTGGACTACTACAGCGGCGAAACGGATGTTAAGATTGACTTGACGAAAGTTACATGGAAAGTTCCGTATGATGCTATGAAGTTGTTTACTTATCAGAAGATTAATGAAAATTCGACGATACAAGATTTATACATATATCCATCCGTACCGTCAACAACGTCAATGGTTTGGCCGGTGAAGATCAGTACGGGCTTTCAACGTCCTCAATCATTACTGGTTGCTTTTCATACCAAGAAGCGTATAATAGGGAAGAGAGTGCAGTAAAATTCTATCGCTTAAATATCTCGAGTATAAAAGCAAATATTAGTAATAGAAGAAATTAGCAGATAAGTATGTGGATGCTTACGAAGAATATTTAAACTTTCGAAATTAATATTATAATTCGCCGCAAGATTATATGGTTAATTAACTGTACTCGGCAAAACGAAAATATTCATAATCTAGTTATTGATTTTAAATTGGCAGTTGAAGCATCTCCGGCCTTTGCCTCTGATACTTCGGCATATTACGTTATTTTGCATGATGTATTAATAATTGAGTATAAACCATTTACTAGTATTGTACGTAAAATGTAATATGTTATCTTATCAGTATAGGTTACATAGGAATAAACTCGTTTCTTTCATTTATAGCTCTGTAAACGTGAATTTAGGTTAGTTGCAATGAATCCTATGGATGTGCTTGCCGTACTGTGCAGTGCTACTACACTAATTACTAGTAGTGATGACGATAGCAATTTGAAGATGGTTAAAACTTATTTGCATGCATATGGTTATGTAAATGAAGATGCGGGCGCGTCGATAATCATAGTTTGATCATTAGAAGTGCATTAAGATCCTTTCAAGAATAGTGTCGATTACCTGCTGATGGTACTCTAAATGATGATACCGTAATAAAGTTATTAATCACCCCGAGAAGTACCAACCAAGATGCTACCAACGCATGTTTGGATTTGACAAAAGCAAGTTCTACACTTTTTTTTGAGAACCAACCAGCATTGCATGAACTTTCAAGGACCTTCAGAGATCCTAACGCCAGTGTTTCAACCATTTCTAAAGCAGAAGAGCGTGTACTTCTTGCTCTATGTGGTGATGACAGTGCAGAAACATTAGATGCTTTGCGCTATCAGCTATTCTCCAAATACGCTACTGGCAGCAACTTAAATCTTTTAAAGCTACCGTCAATAGAGGATGTAGCTATGTACCATGTCTTCCGCACCTATCACCAAGTTCAGAAATGGATGGGGCAACTGAAAAGCCATCTGCACTAGGGGTGTAAGGACAGTAAAGGACTTGTTCCTATTAAAACTTCCAGAGATCCAGCTCCTCAGTTAATCCTGACCTACATTTCCTATCAGTGGAGGAAAGGATGCACTACGCCCTGCAGTTGTAGAAAGGCCGCTCTGAAGTGCTCCATAATTTGTAAAGCTGTTGTGTAGGTTATTACAAAATGTACATAATTATAATATTTCTTCTTGTTATTTTATAATACTATAATATATTTTTCATGCTTCGCAAAAAGAAACTCTTTTCATTATCAATGGTGTTTTTCGTGTTTTAAATATTCATGCATTTTTTTAACGTTTAAAGTAAAGTATTTAATTGTTCTAATATAAATGTGTCAGTTTATTATTATTTTTATTATTATATCAATACAATTTTTATATATTCAATCATATTATTCATTTATACAGGGCGATTCGTGAGGAATCATTGCAAGAAATGATTGACATGATTATTTTAACACAAAACTTTCATATAAACGTCCAATTGTGCTTCGTTTCCGAGATACAGGGTGTTACAAAAAAAGTTAATTTTTGAAATATCTCCAAAACGATAAAAGGCATATTCTCATTCTTGTTATAACAAATAGGGATATGAAGTACATTGAGTTTAGCTTATTAATACGTTTTTATTATGTACAGTGGCGTAGAACACAAGGAGCAATACACACTTTTAATCCCCAATTTCTACGCCAATGGATTAAATTGAATTTTTTTATTAAAATACGAAACCTTGATGTTTTTCAGATAAAAAAGGTACACTTTGTCTAAACCGATAACTTTAACAGTTTCTAAGATATTTGCATTGCATTTAGGTGTTTATTGCCATGTGCTTAGGCAGGTTATTAACTTTGAAACCCTGTATCTCGAAAACGAAGCACTATTGGACTTACGTTTATACGAAAGTTTTGTGTTAAAATGAGTAGATCTATCATTTCCTGAAGTTACGTGTATTCTTCCCAAAACACTGATTTTCATGTTTTGATATTTCCCAAATACTATAGAATAATAATAACATGTCTAAGCAGTTGGTAATAAATACCTAAAAATACAAATATCTTAGAAACTCTTAATATGAAAAACATCAAAGGTTTCGTATTTTAATAAAAAAATTCAATTTACTCCATTGGCGTAGAAATTAGGGATTAAAAGGGTGCACTGTCCGTGGCTGTCAACGCCACTGCACATAACGAAAACGTATAAATAAGCTAAAACCAATGTACTTTATATTCCTATTTATTATACCAAGAATTAAAAAAATACCTTTTTTCGTTTTGGAGATATTTGAAAATCAACTTTCACACTCTGGATCTCGGAAAAGAAACACTGTTGGTGTTAAAATGATTAGATTTATCATTTTATGAAATACGAGGGGGGGGTTACGAACACCCTCTATATTCTTTACAAGAATTTAATCCGCATAATATTTTGTTTTCCACAAAACTTTTAGGAAAGTAGCATTTTTATGAAACATTTGTAACTTTGATGATGCGTAGCTCTTTATATAATAGCTTTAGAAAAAAACTTTAAATACAAAATTTGTAGGAAATTGAATATTCTACAACTTTGTACATCAAATTTTCTCTCTAAGATGCATTTCCAAAAAGATATGGCACGCCACAGCGAACGCACAAACGCAGGAAGGTCGAAAACTTAGATTCCGAACGACGGGATCGACATATATAACATATCAAAAAATTAGAACTACTTGACCTTTTGTAAGGTTATGTGCCCCTGGACTACAGCTATTCTTTACTAAAAATTAGATACTATGGTTGGCTTTATACGTTTATCAAACGTTCAGTTTACAGCTTTGTCACAAATGTGAAGAATTTCATAATAGCACTTGCAGTCAAATGAATGATCAGTTTCTAAAATATGGTTAATCTTAAATTTGCGACCCGTTTGGACAACATAAAGACATTGCACGTACCACAACAAAGTTTATGTACCCACGATTTATCTAACGTATCAATTTTGTCTTTCGTGTGAACCAACATGGTTTTCAAATTGTGTTTAAAAGTAAAAGAAATATTGATACTGTCTTGTATAAACAGATTTTTAAAGAAATATGATGGTGGTCTTATAAACAGCTACGAAAACTAATAAAGAACTGCGTTTACATTTTCATTGAATCTTGAAAATAAAAGACAAATAAATAAGAATAAATACCGGTGCAATATCGACTTTTTCAAATTTTATAATAACTAAATTTTCTTTCTTCGATATTTTAGGGTATGAATAAGATATCGAGATGCGGTTTTCACTAACCTATTTAGGGATGACTTCTTCTCATTTTTAATGAAAAAAAAATTATATTGTTGCATTTAATTTTTTAGAAAATTTTCTGATATATCAAAGAACGCGCTCTAGCGGCATCACTAAAAATTAGACATATTATAGGTAAGATGGATTTGATGGAGCAATAAATGCTCTTTCCAACGAGACTAGTTTATTAACATCAGTTCAGTCGTTTAGGAGTTACAGCTGTTTATTTAAAAAATCACTGAATCACCCCCCCCCCCCCCCCAGTTTATTTTAATAGATACGTCAATCAAAAAAAAAATTACTCGAATAAAGCTGAGTTTTAAAAAAACATATTTTCCACTATCTTTTTTTTGGCCACTTTAGTAATACAATTTTTTACCGCAACTCTACGACGAATAGTTTCCGAGAAATAGCACTTTGGATTCTAACCATCCGGTACATTAAAGTAGATGTAGTAAAAGAAAAGGATTGGGAGCAAAATTTACTAGTTTTAGAAAGATTTTATGTTTATAACCTTCGTAATTTTTCTATTAATAATTTCTCAGTTTTGTAATGGTTAAGAACCCTACTCTAGATAAGTAGTGGTCGTGGGTTCGAGTCCCACACGAGGCAATCTTTTACTGTATGTACGTTAATAGTTTTAATAATTCACAATTTACATACTGTCATGATTTTGTCATTATTAACACTTAGATGTGTTTAGATTATAAGTTTTCTTTAATTTGTTATTAATAATAATAGTAATTTACATGCTCTTAAGTAATTAAACATTTACAAATGTACTAAATATAGATGACAATATAACCAATAGCAAGAGAATAATATTTACATTTTTAATCATTGGAAAACCCTAAACATTGTTCAGATTCTTTCAGTAGGAATACTGTAAATTTGCAGGTACAGTACAAGTTAGAACCATTACAGTGGAGTGCTATCTCATATAAGGCATTATAAAATCCAAAACTCTAAATTTTTTTAACCTATTTATACCTCTCTCGACATGAATCCTGGCACGTGCTATTTTTCGCGTAAACAGAGCTTCTTGGACTGTGAACTGTGGATTAGTTAAAAATGGCGATATGTTCACGGAAACACCAATTTCGTTACACACATCTTTTATTACGAATCCTTTGTCGGCCAAAATTAAATCTCCAGCTCCGTGTGATATAAAACACCACTTCTTTTAGTTATTTATTTGTCAGATGTTGACCCATGAAATAGCTCACTCAAAAAAGCAATTGTACCATTCGGAGCAACACCAACTAAAACTTTAAACGTGTGTCGTTTGTAATGTTACAATAGTGCTTTTTTTAAATTTCAAAGAATGCGGAATTGCAACTTCCATTTTCGTGCAATCGAGCACGATCTTGCAGTTTGGGAAGTCTCTGAAGCATGTTGGTATAAAAAGAGAATTTTTGTTTCTACTAGGAATATTGTTCATCATACTCTGATACAAAATTTCATGTAGAGCATATAAGTAAGTCATGATGATGTTTTGTATTGCTCACTTTAAATCGAAAAGCGAGATAAAATATGTGTAAGTTTAACTTTAACAATGTAAATCGTTTTAGTAACGAGTCAAACATTAAAAAATATGCAGGTGTTAGAAACCCAGTATATTGAAACACTAGTTTATCTTCCCGACTACTATCTTGAAAAGACAGCGTTTCCTTTTTCAGGGGTTGTTTTAACTGTTTATTCTCTTCTTCGAGAAAATACAACTCAGCTTTGTCAAGTAATGGAGATTGTAATAGAGAAGCTGTTGAAGTGGAAGGACCAGCTTCCATTTCCATTTATTGGTACTTCTTCGATGTTGCCTTCTGCTTGCACTTTGTGTGTTTATCTGGAAATACATGTTCAAAAAAATCTTAATAACCTATTAAATACACACCTTATAGGTTTTTCTGGAAAATGAAATTTCCACAAATTGTCTTTATTCCATAGGAATATGATGGGGCCGAACATTTTCTTGCCATCACTAAAGTGACAGAGAGTCTGTCTTCTTGAGTTAGATTTCGATCAGCTCTTCTGGAAGTATATATACATGTAGGGTGAGTAAAAATAAAGTAAAAACTTGTATTAATAAATAAGAAGAAGAGTATTTAGTGTCTTCCGAACATTATGATTTTGGAGTATAGAAATAGAGGTTTCATTATTAACCACAATTTCGGACACAAAATGAACATACACGTCTAACGCATAGAAATTAAAGGGGGCAAATGCTTTGTTTACTCCCATCAGCTGCTTGGCAACCATGTTGTAACGTCACACTTTTGCAATCTATAAAGAATTTCATGGTGAAGGTTGTGCGTATCTAATAATACCTCTCGTTTATAGACACTTTGTAGTCATATTGATCCCCCCCCCTCTTTTTTAATAACTACAATATTTGTCTTGCACTACCAAACCGGGACACCCGATATGTACATACATTAAAACTTAATAGTTTTACATTTTTACATTTTTCTGGTAAAACATTTAATGAAATTGTAATTGCCTGCTTTATTTAAATGTAAAACTTTTCAGTTTGAAGGATATTAATTTAACTTCGTGGACGACAATATAGTTTCTTTAATACACCATTTAAGGGAAAATTTACAATGATATATCAATATTTACTATAAGTTTATTCCTGCAGAAATTATTTACGCCAACATGTAAACATGCCCTTAACATTGGAAAAAATATAAAAAATCAAATATCTCAAAAGTGGTTTAGAATCGGACCCATGTTTATATGACTTATTTTGTTGGAAATTAGTTAAACAATCATCCCTTAAAATAAGTACATTGATACATAAGACACCCTGTATAAGGTACATACAGTATAAACATAATTCCTTGTTTAAAACGAATGCACATCGGTAAGGAAGTACGTGAAGACATTATGTTACTACTATGACTATGCTCCATCATTAATTATAAATTACCTACTATCACAATTTCTTATAATTATGATAACTAAACAAATAATTATCTTGCTCTAAATAAGTTTTTCAGTTGATACTAAACCATTTACAAGTGCAGTTTATACGTTTTTTTATAACAATCAATCCATTGCACAAAAATTAAAATGCGGATTTTAAAAGTACCATATCATATTAGAGCGTATTCTATGGAATTTTTTAATACTTTGTTGAAAGAAGCAGAAGGATTCGATAAAGTTATGAAGAAGGTAAATTAATACGTTTATAACTAAATCAAACATGCCTTTTTATAGGTAAATATTGTCAAATTCAAATCAGGAAATTGTGTTGCGGAGTTAAAGTTGAATACTGAACATTTGAATCTATTGGGGACCCTACATGGAGGATTAATCGCTACTTTAGTTGACGCTATTACGTCATATGCGGTGATTGCTTCTGATCAGTGTCCAAGTGTGCCTAGCGTATCTACTAATCTTCATTTAACGTACGTATAACACGTGTCTATTAATGATTGACGTCATGTCAAATCTAGGAAATTCCTTTGCTTAGTATTTGTAACACTGAATTATATTACGATATAAAATCAATCGGCTTCTACCTCATAGTCGCACGTGTCCGTTTTTCATTAGCTTTTATTGTAATTTTTCCGTTTGTTCTTCATTCCTGTGTTAATTTTTCGTTATATTCACAATCAGTTATTTTCATAACTTCAGATTACTTTTTGTTTGGAAAGATTATATTATTATATTATATTATTATTATTAATGATCTGTTTTTCTTTAAAAGGCCTACTATAGTCTATAAAAATAATACATTTTCTAATATTAAAATTTCATTTAAACCAATACAATTTATATTCTTAAACTTTACTTCATTGAATTCCATATTTAATAGTACCAATGTTTTAAATACAATATAATCCTACAATTTCTTTTATATAATTATTTATATATTTACGACTTTTAACATGACATGTATCATTATAAAGAGATCGTTAAAGGCACTTTCTGTTTCCAAATGTTTCCAAAACATCTAATTTGTCTCTTTTGTTGCAAAAATGTGAAAGTATAAAGTTGTTTTCTTAGGTCATAAGGTGATTATTTATTAACATATACAGACTGTCAGAAAGAATGGGTCAATACTAAGATATTACACACCAACATATTCAGTTTGAGCTCATCATGCCTTACACGAATGTCGCTGGTTTAAGAGATACAGAGTGTTGAAGGTTTAAATTTTATTCTGAAATTTCTCAATAATTGAAAAAGTTTTGATAGCATGAATCTGAAAATTGCAAGTGTTGGGTTTTTGTGGTGTAAGAATTACGAATTTGAAGCTTATTTTGACGTTGTTCCTAGAGGCGCTAGTTTCACGGTATTATTCAGGTAAATCAAAACATTTTTTTTTAATCTGTTGAGCTATGCTAAAGTTAAAAAACTAAAAGAACCTTTAATTTTACATAAAAGAGGTACTCTTGTTTAGGTTGCCTAACTTTATCGGTTTCGAGTTATTTTCATTTAAAAGTTCAATGTTTTGTTTTACCGAAATAATACCATGAAACTAGCGCCCTTTAGGAGCAACGTCAAAATAAGCTTCAAATTCGTAATTCTCACACCCCAAAACCCAACACTACCAATTTTCAGATTCATACAGTCGAAATTTTCTCAATTATTGAGAAATTTCTGAATAAAATTTAAACCTTCAACACCATGTATTTGGAAAAAAATTAAAATTTGACAGATAATACGAATCAAGTGACTATTATTTTTTGGTTAATTTTAAACTCGATCGAAGCAAAAATTGATGGCAAAATCAAATTTCGAATAAAGCTATTAACACAGAAAATCCCATATGATGAAAAATTTACTGGTCACTATATATATATATATATATATATATATATATATATATATATATATATATATATATATATATATATATATATATATATATATATATATATATACAGGGTCCGGCAACAAGAGCGCCTTCTTCTATATCTTCCGTTTTATATAAGCTAGATTAATAAAATTTAGAATGCAGTTATAGTTTAGTTGTGTGCATATTTTAACATTATTCACGCGAATACAGGTTGTTTATTTAAAGAGGGCCAAATTATAAAAAATTTAAATGGAATACCCTTTATATTATTACTTTTTTGAATTCTACACATTGTTCCTAACAAATTCGAAATATATTTCCCTATCCCTAAATATAGCCGTTTTTGAGTTATTTCCATTTTTCTAAAAAAAAACTTGAAATTAGAGAGTTTGTTTTGAAAATGTACCTCCTTAACTGTTGAAAAATAAAAGTTATCTAATTTATATGAGAATAAGTACACACATAGAGCTTCCTTTTAATGTGAAGAAAATAACATAATTGCATACAGGGTGCTTATAATTGACTTGCCAATCAACCATTATTCGAACTAGTAAAAGTTTACTTTTTCAAATAAAAGACCCTGTATATTATTACATTTTTGGTTTCTACATATTAACCCTTATCAGTTCGCCATACAACTCCCTATCCCTAAATATAGCCGTTTCCGAATTATTTTCAATTTTTCAAAATGTATAAGATTATGGAGACATTTTTAAATCTATGGCCTCGTATAGATAAAAAAGAACATCATAAAACAATTGTATTATACATTAAAAAACGCAACAGAAACTAATATATTATGATAGAAGACTAATTACAATTTTTGTACTGGAGGGATTGCATGTTAACAAGAATTTGACAAATATTCACTTCAATTTCAAGTAAAATTCTCAAATCAAGTGTGCTTCTTATAAAAATTGAATGTTTGACGTAAATAAATAAAACTGTAGTTAACCATTTACGAGTGTTATTGTTAGTAATCAAGATTTTTATAAAATGAATTTTACACAAAATGAGTTAGTTGATATGATATTCGTGTTGGGTGCTGCAGAAATAAACTGTTTATTGGCCAGCAGAATTTATGCTGAAAGATATGCAGATAAAAGACATCCAAACGCAAGATCGTTTCAGAAAGTTATGAGTAGATTTATTGCAACTTCATGTGCCAATTACTCCAAACATGAACGTGTTAAACCTTCTACAAATGAAGATAGTGAATTGAGGGTTCTTCTCGCCATCGAAGAGGATCATCACAGAATCCAAAAGGACATAAGTGAAATAGTTGGTATAAGTGAGAGATCAGTAGGCCGTCTTTTCAAGAAGAATCGCTTACATCCCTATCATATTCAGTTACACCAAGAATTAAGCGATGGAGACTTCGATCATCGAGTAAGATTTTGTAACTGGGCCAGAGAAAAAATTACTCAAAACCAAAATTTTTGTTATAATATTTTATGGACAGACGAATCAACATTTTATAAGAATGGATTTGTTAATACACATAATTTTCATTATTATTCCTCAGAAAATCCACATTTATTAAGACAAGTTGATAATCAACATAAGTGGTCTTTAAGTGTCTGGGGTGCCACCGTTGGGGATTATGTCATCGGTCCATTCTTTTTTGATGGACACTTGAATGGTGAGAAGTACCTTAACTTTTTGCGTAACGATTTACCGGACTTATTAGAAAATATTACTCTTGATATTAGAGCCACAATGTGGTATCAACATGATGGCGCTCCTGCGCAGATGTAAGAGATTATCTGAATAGAGTCTTTCCAAATAAATGGATTGGGCGAAATGGACCTGTGCCGAAGATATGCATAATCGTATAACACTGGCTTTTCATAGCATTACTCCTGAGTTGTTGCGTAGAGTTGAACAATCTTTTAAAGATCGACTTCAGGTCTGCATCCGAGAAAAGGGACAACATTTTGAACAATTATTATAAATCATTATCGCTAATGATTAGCGTTAAATTATTTTTGTTTTGTTTTATTAGTTTTGTATTTTTAGAAATAATTTTAATAATTATAGTGTATTAGTTTCTGTTGCATTTTTTAATTTGAAATACAATTGTTTTCCACTATTTTTTTTCTATTTATACGCAGCCATGGATTTAAAAAAAGGTTCCAATAATCTTATACATTTTGAAAAATTGAAAATAATTCGGAAACGGCTATATTTAGGGATAGGGAATTGTATATCGAATTGATAAGGGTTAATATGTAGAAACCAAAAACGGAATAATATACAGGGTGTTCTATTTGAAAAAGTAAACTTTTACTAGTTGGAATAATGTCTGATTGGCAAGTCAATTGTAAACACCCTGTATGAAATTATGACATTTTCTTTACATTATAAGAAAGCTCTATCTCTGTACTTGTTCTGATATAAATTAGATAACTTTTGTTTTTCAACGGTTAAGGAGGTACATTTTCAAAGCTATCTCTGTAATTTCAATTTTTTTTATAAAAATCGACATAACTCAAAAACGGCTGTATTTAGGGATATGGAAATATATCGCGAATTTGTTAGGAACAATGTGTAGAATTCAAAAAAGTAATAATATACAGGGTGTTCCATTAAAATTTTTTTTATTATAGTTTGGTCATCTTTAAATAAACAACCTGTATACACGTGAATAATTTTAAAATATGCACACAACTAAACTATAACCCTATCCCAAATTTTATTAATCTAACTTGTATGAAACGGAAGATATAGAAGAAGGCGCTCTTGTTGCCGGACCCTGTATATATATATATATATATATATATATATATATATATATATATATATATATATATATATATATCACATACATACATAAAATTGTAATGTCCGTATGTGTAAGTTTTCTGAACATTATTTGCAAAATATGCCGATCAGTACAGGGTGATTCATAACTACGTGGTAACATACATACAATTTTTTAAATGGGACACCCAGTATATTTTCTCATATTTAGATGCCTCTTATAATCCCTGTTATTACAGTATGAAGTTGTATATAATCATACCGAGTATTTAAAGAGTTATGACCATTTTTGTATCGAAATCGCTATGAAATAAACACTACCAATATGGAGAAGTAATAAATAAAGAATTGTTTATTTTACATAATAAGGTAAACAATATGTTCTAGTATTAAAACTAACTGCAACAAAAATCATAGACTAATATCTGTATACAGGTAGAGCCAAAACAGAAAATTACGATTTTGACGAATTTTCTAATGCACCCCTCTATATTTTATTTTCTCAAAAGATTATATTTGTTATACCCTTTCATTTGTATGAACAATTATGTCTAAATTCATTACTTTCCCAGATTTTTTTATTTTCTTCAAATTTTAGGAATACCTTAAATTTGCGTGACTAAATATAATTTCATCTTGGATAATAATGTAACAAAATTCTTTTTGTTTGAGAAAATCGTAATTTTCTTTCCTGGCCCACCCTGTACGCAGATTTTCGTCGATAATTTTTGTTACTGTGAGTTTTAATACTAGAATATATTGTTTGCCTTATTATTTAAAATAAACAATTATTTATTTATTACTTCTCTATATGCATAGTGTTTATTTCATATCGATTCGATATAAAATGGTCATAACTCAATACTCTGTATGGTTAAGTACAACCTCATATTGTAGGAACAGGGACTATAAGAAGAATCTAAATATGAGGAAATATGCAGGGTGTTCAATTTAAAAAATTGTATATTTGTGTTACCACGTAGGTATAAATCACCCTGTAGAGATCTGCATATGTTCAAAATGACGAGCATATCGTTGCCTACAGTTTTTGTAAATAACTTTTTTTGATGTACTCTATCATAACGGACTAATCGACCAATCCGGCACTAAATACTCGCCCCGTATATATACATACATCCCGATACCCATCGATTTTTATTTTTAGACGCGCGGTTGTTCAGGTTATTAATTTATTTTTGAGGTTACCTATGTAAGCGTGATGACGTCATTGATGATTTTCTTTAATGGAAAGGGGAGGTGTTGCAATGGAACTTTTGAGAGATCTTTTAATCATCTAATCAGTCGTAGCAATAGTTTTGAGTATTTGCGTTACGTATACAGGGTGATTCAAGATTATTGTGGTTCTATAAAAATACAAGCGAACTAAAAAAGACAACTACTCCAAATTTGGTATGTAGACATAATAGGTCATGATCTATCTTTTAAAACTATTTTCAAAAGTGCAACGTTGCCACTTCTACCAGAAACTTTGAAAATTCTAATTGAATACCCTGTATGTTATTGCATTTTCGGATTCTGCATAACATTCTAAGCAACTTTTATTAATATTTCCCTATACCCGTCTCTAAGCGTTACATAAATGACCTCTAAAATAAAATAATAATCTGACCAACCGCACACATAAAAATAAAAATCGACTGGTTTCGGAATTTTTTCTGATTTTATTTGGTTTGAAAGTTCTGTCATAATAATCTTTGGAAAAAACTATATATATATATATATATATATATATATATATAGCGCTTTTACTCCTCTTTTTCAAATTAGAGATTTGAAACTTGGTATAAAGTAATGTGTAAATAAACACTATTTTAGTGTAAAATCGATAGTTGAAAATTTGAAGTTTGAATTAAATATTTAAATAAAAGACGATATCTCATTTTGAACGTCTAAGTACTTTACAACCTAGAATATTAAGTCAATATTTTTTATAATAAAATTAATCACAATTTTTAATTACATATTTACCTTTGAACTTATTCGTTCATAACAAAACTTATTATAAATTAATGTTAGTCAAGTTGCTTTGGTATGTGTGAATCCTTGTGATATTGTAGGCTCACCTTTCATTAATATAAGTAATTTGATTATAATCTCATTATATTTAGAATTTACATCAGTTCTATATACATAAAGACAAAATTTACATCTATTGGGGCTTGAATCTCGATAGCACAGATGGTTAGCGCGGTACTCTAGCAAAGTACAGGTCGTAGGTTCAGATCCTACTCGAGGAAAACTTTTCATTTATGTATTTAATAAAATTAATAATAATTTTTAATTATATATTAAGTCAATATCTTCATACAAAATTCCGATATTTTTCGTGCTATGAAATTAAAACAATTTAATATTACACATTCATATGAAAGGACACTGGAAGTGAATTTAACAAATATGTTAGTGTATCCACTGTACGTTTTATCCTGTCTGTATTATTTTCGTTCAGTTTTTGGTCCTAAGTAGTGTTTTTGGTTCTAATTAGTGTTCTCAAAATGGTTAATTCTCGCTCATTAGAAGAGAAAAGTGAAGCAGCATTTATTTAAGTAACATCGCGTAATCTTCACAAGACTGAAAAAATATTTTCAATGCCCGATTTCCAGATCGCTGTTTTTATAGCAAATGCCTTAGGGAGCTTATAGCTAAATTCACAGCTGCTGGTAGTGTGAATAATAAAAGGCACCAGGTCGTAAACATATCTCGGAAGAAAAGCAAATTGAGATTATTGATGAAATGGTGGTCAATTCCCAAGAATCTAATACACGATGTTGCGGATGTTTGTCAAGTTTCTCCTTTTACCGTGTGGAGAATTATAAAAAGGAATAAATTTCATTCATGCAAAATCCAAATTATCCATTGAAGATGACCCAGATCGAAGAGTAGAATTATGCGAAAATATGACGACAAGAATTGTAAGACTACTACTATTTTCACAATATCTGTGTTAACGACGGATGTACATTTTTTGAATGGTAATGTCCATAGACAAAATTGTGGGTACTGGAGTGATACAAACCCTCACATTTTTAGGAAGACCAACACCCATTGTCCACAGAAAATTAATGTTTGGATAGGCTAATTGAGAAACTATATCGCTAGATTTCTATTTACTAAGCAAAACTTAACTGAAGAGTTACATCTGGATATGTTGGATAATGCTATCATTCCTCTTAGTACCTAAATTATCAACGAGAATCCAAATGAGTTCAGTATTTGTAAGTTTTCTGAACATGTAGAACTCATAATTGTTCTTTGTATTAATTTTTATGTTAAAATCTATAAAATTAAAGGTTCTATTTTGTTCGCTCTCTAGTGTAAATTTTATGTTAGGATGTAGATTGGGTTATTGAAAAAAAATTTATCCATTGTCTTTTAAAATTTTGCCATAAATTATATTAATAGTCAATGCAAAAAACACAGTCGACTACAAACTCGCCACGATTGGTCGGCATGTTTATGACGTCATAACGTTAATTTAATTCTCAATAGTACAGTGTCAGCGGCTTCTACATGTAAATTGACTAAAAATATCCAAAATTTAGTCCAATAAAATTATTTATAATAGCTTGTTTAGTCATGTGTGATAAAGTTTACGGTTAAGTTGAAAACTAAACTTATGCGCTACTACATCAACTTTAATTTTTTACTTTTACTTTTTACTTCCCATTGTAGTATAGTAAATATAATTCTCCATGTCTTCTTTCAGCTAAAAAAAACAACCACCATTATATACACTTTTAAAATTTCAATTTCGTATAGTACATAATTTAGCGCTAAAATATAAAATACAAAATTCAACCGAAACTATTCAATAACCGTGTACAAATTTATTATTTAATCGTTTTAAATTATTGATAGACATTTTTTTGATGCTGATTTTTAAAATTTATAATTCTGGAGTTTTAATATCGGATTCTATTTATTCAATCTATACGTTTACATAAATAATTATTAATTACTATGTTATTATGATATTACGGTAACCTTTAAGGTTTGACATTTTTGATATATTTATCAATATATTAACGATAATAACAGGATTTAATCGATTAAAAGTCGAAACACCACTGTATCAGCCGTATGATACGATGAGTAAAAATAAATATTGTGACGTTACATGCGTTCTGGTTTGTTCGGGAACTTTCGGCGTGTTTTCGGTACTGGGTTCAAAAATGTATTTTTAATGTAATATAACTTTTGAATTAGAGTGAAATAAAAATAGTTTTGTTATGAAAACGTATATATGATTCCATTTATTACAAAAAACAGTTTTTTCAAAAACCCAATTGTTAATATCAATCAAAAATCATCAATAAATTGTTATAAACTATCAAAACATGCTAACATATCATCAACATAACGAAACCAAAATACAATTTTATCAGAAACACTTAATTATAAATTTAATCTTTTAATTATCCATAAAGATATTAGCTAAAATAAGCGAAATTCGACTATGTAACAAACCTTTTTGAGTTGTATTAAAATATACAATAATTTAGGCAACTTCGTTCATTTTTGTATCATGTAAATTGCATACCTTAGTGGCTGAAAAGTATTCGTTTAGATATTTTAAAGTGAGGTAGTATGCGCATTTCGTTTGGCACATTGAGTTCATACGCAGACATCTTTTTGGGAAGTGGTTGTTGTTCGATAATGAGAGCAAAAAGCTTCCATTTTGTTCTTGATTATTTTTATTAAAAAAGTGTCGTAAGATTTACGGCACTTTTATTTTACTCTTATTTTTACTTTTATTTTACTTTTATTACGTAATTTCATTGTATTATTACGTTTCAATTTAACGAGGATAACGCAATAGAAGTTGTTAACCCATTTAAATCAACCAAGTTTGGCTTTTGTAAAAGAGTTTATTCATTTGGGATCAACGAATATCAAAGCTCTTATTATATTTCCATTTCAAGATTAATTGCACAACCAAAATTGAAAGCGTGGCTTCGTCAGCACATCTTATCAGTAACAGTACACCAGTGTCAACCAAAATTTGAAAATACAACAGGTATTTCATTTCTAATTATTAGTATAAGGTATTTTTTAAGTTACTAATACTAGCATTAAGATTTTCAACTTTTATAACTTGATTTAAAGATTTTATAATAAACCTTGTTATTGTTTTCAATTTCACATTTATTATATTTACGGTTTACTTGTTTTCCATAAAATAAGTTGGCGTCCGAGGTATTTTAACATTTATTTACAGGTTGAAGTTACATTTTTTTTGTAAAGCGAACATATCTAACCACACGCACACACACACACACACACACACACACACACACACACACACACACACACACATTTTCTAATTAAAGCAAATCAAAGAATATCGACCCGATTAATCGTCGACTGAGCTGAAGGCACAAAATCTTCTATTTATTATTAGGAGTATAAGTAATATTAGGGGAGAAATTATTAATAACAACCCGCACTACACCCTATTAATTTTTTATTACACTGTCCATAGATAAACCGTTTTTTTTGTAGATAGATCTTATTGAATGTGAAATAATTTTGATTAAGACAGACATTAAATAATTGAATTAACTCAATTTTTGTAACTAATTCAACATTATTATTAAATAAAAAATTATTTAATAAACGCATACATTCTTGAGGGGCTATTTTAGAAAACTCACTAGTAACATCAAAACTTACAAGCATGTAGTGGTAATTTTATGTTTTGCAGTTTATTAATTAGTTCTTAATAGAATGTTTTGATTTGTACTTTAAATTGGTTGCTTTTATTTGGTTTAGTTTATTCTTTTTGCAATTTTATTGTAGGATCCCTATTTAAGATTTCGAAATTTTCGTTACTAATAAAACCATTAACATTCTGCATATAACTTTCTTTTGAAATAATTGCTAAAGCGTCACCTTTATCTGCTTTGACAGAAATTAGATTATTTCTGTTAATTTAGTAAATAGTTATAAGATTTGTTGCTATAAGTTTTGCTCTTTTTCAAGGAAAGCCTTTTAAGTTTTAAATTAGCAATGTGAAATATGGCATAATTATTGTTATCAGTTCATCGGATTTTATTGATGAGATTTTGATCAATATGAACACAACAATTTTCACTAAGAAATGAACAAAAAGGGGCCAATTTTTTTAGATTTAGACCTAAAGATTAATACATATTGAGTTCTCCATATTCAGAAAACCTACACATACAGACATTACAATTCCAAACGTTAGCAGCATATAGATCATTGATACGTAAAGCAATGTCATTACCATTAAACCAAACAAATTTCAATAAAGGAACGCCATTTATAAAACAAATTGCACACACATTTCAAATATAATCTATACTTTAGTTAAAATCAAGAACATAAATTATTTATCAAACACATTTACCCAGTTTACACAGACCCAAAAGAAAATAAATATGGATGCTTTCATGTAAGTTCAGTTGTACGTCATAAATTTGTTTAACTAGTTCCAAAAAATTACTCAGTATATTCTGTTTATATTGGACAAACACTTAGGAACTTCGACATTAGATACAAAGAACACATTAGCTCACCTTATGACTTCACAGAACAGTATTACATTTTTTCATTTTTGTAACAAAAAAGACAAATTAGATGTTTTGGAAATTCGAAATTTATATATATATATATATATATATATATATATATATATATATATATACATATAAACAGATATTTTAAATATAGAACTATAATTTATATCAGGTTTGCGGTTTTACCTTTTTGCGTTGTTACCACAACTACTTGTTATTTTACGAGGGCCGTTTTTTTCAACCTCCGATAGGCTATAAAAAAAGACTAATGAATCTTAAGAAATCATTTTATTTACAGAAGTTAAGTACACTTAAGGTTACTTTTCTACATAGTCGATATTAACATTGAGGCACTTATCGTATCTACGGACTAGGTTTCCAATACCCTCCTCATAAAAAGGCGCCGCCAACGACCTTAGACGCTCCGTAACGGCATCCTTGAGTTCCACATCAGTTTGGAACCGCTGTCCTCCAAGCTACTTGCGTCCTTGACCCCCTTCATCATGCACATCACTTCGACCATCTTTAATCGGTTAAATTACCAAACAGTTGGGCAGAATTAAAAGGGGAATTTAATTCCGATGAGAAAATGCAACAATTTTGTCAGCCTACTGAGAAATTCGAAAAATACTAAAAGTCGTCCATATTTTCAATCGCTCATTAATCATGTAATATTTAAAATAAAAAAGTTGCAGAAACGGATTTCATAGATTCTTTTAAGAAATATGATAAACTGGTAGACAATCTTTTGCGTTATTATGTTTTGAGCTTCGACCCAAACTTACTCATACACGCATTCAATTATTTATTTTTCTGGTTTCAAAAATATATGGTTTGCCATATTTCTTATGTATCTTTATCTCACAATTTATAAAAAATCATTATTTTTTGTATTAAGCAAAATAACATGTGCCATGAAACTTAAACAATTGTTATACTACAAATTATTCTAAGATTAAGTGCCAAAGTGGTTACTATTTTGATTTCTCGTTATTTGCAAAAAGCAACATTTATTTTGATAGTTTGTAATAATATGAAGAAAGAAATGATATACTATTTTGCTATGTGTCGAACAAAAATGCTAATGTTGCGTCTGAATTATACTATGGAACGTAAATGGAAAGGAAACAACGAGATGTAAGATTATTTTCTAAACTGGAATCAAATAAAAAAATTTGGTACTTTTACTAAATCTAAAAGTGTGCAAAATAAAATCAGTGTGGAAACAGAAGAACATGTTTTAGCAAATATTGTATTTAAACCAAGTACATCTCCGTAAAATTGCATATAAGTACAACACTTCTAATGATGAGGCTCATAGGATATTAAAACAAAATAATTTGAAACCATACCATCGACATGTGGGAAATACTTTATATACTACGGATTACCAGAAGAGATTACATTTTGCTAGATGGTTTATTAATGAACATTTAGCTGGCGATAATTTCTCGAAGACTATTCTATTTACGGATGAGGGAAATTTTACTAACAACGGGATTTTTAATAGAAGAAACAACATTCAGTAGGCGCAATAAAATCCTCATGTTATTCCTGTGAGAAGGGATCAACATGTTTATCCAGTTAATGTTTGGTGTGATATTCTCGATACCAACATTCTTGGACCATATTTTTATCAACGGAATCTAAATTCTGCAAGATAGCCATCCTTTTTACAAAACGAATTATAAGAAATCTTGGATGACCTACCATTGAATTTCATTCAAAATCTGAGTTACTTTCAACACGACGGTGCACCAGCGCACAATGGACTGTGTCAAACTATTTGCAAGAACGTTTTAATAATTGGATAGGAAATCGGGGTGCTATTACTTGGCCGCCACGGTCTCCCCCCGATTTAAGTCCTCTGGACTTTTTTATGGGGAGAAGTTAAGGACAAAGTGTACAAAGAAACCTTCGGGTTTGAAAACATTAAAACTATTTTAAATTGGTTTTTAGCAATTTATTGGTAAGATAACCGTTGTTACGGTTTTATGGGACATGCTATTTTGCTTAATACATAAAAATTATCATTTTTTATAAATTTGAGAGATAAAGATAGATAAAAAAATATGGCAAACCATACATTTTTGAATTTATAAAGCAATAGTTATTTGAATGTGTCCACAGCCACCTATGATTACCATAAAAAAAAGAAGTTTGGGTCGTAGCTCAAAACATATTAACGCAAAAAAATTTTCTACCACTTTATCATATTTAGCTTAAAACTATTATTCGAATATCTCAGTAGGCTGGCAAAATTGTTACATTTTGTCATCGTCATTAGATTCCCCTTTTAACTTGGCCCAATTTGCTAATTTAACCGATTCTTTTATAATAACAGAGTTATCCATAGAACGTGGGTAAATCTTATATATTATATCGTATACGCACCCTATATATATATATATATATATGCACAGGTGGCCATTAGTGCGTGGGTCTTAAGGCTAAACCTAAAACATTTTCACTTGAATCGCAAAGTTTATGCAGGGCGCTATATCAAAGTTGGTTTTTAATGGAAACCCCTTATATTAATCTTTTGAATTATTTGAATTGGTGCGACTTTAATGTATTCCATAATCCTAAAATGAATCGTTTGCCGCAATTCGTCATTGTTACAAAAGTAATATCGCTGTGATCAAAAATAGAAGGCCATGACTCTGCGATGTTACTAGACATGAAATATACTAGCGTAGACCGCGGTCAAATCCAAATTCTTCTTGATGTTTAGAAATTACTGTGCCAATTTAGAAAATTCATCAATGGTAACTTGATTTTTCAAAGGAACGGCTATTTTTCATTTCTGCATCAAATGCGGAATCTTTTACCTTTCTAACGTACAGAAGTGTGTGATCTATCTAGAGATACTTAAATTTGCAATTTCTAATTAATTTGCTGTATTTCAATTTAGTTTGTATTATCTAGTAACCCATGGAAAGTAAAAATTCGATTCACATTATAAAACATTATTATATAGTAAAACACAAAAACAAAATTACGAGCTAAAATAAATTATTTTAGTAAATGTTCCAAGCAAATTTGAATTCTACGACGAAAATAATGTTTAACCCTATTTAACAGTAATGGGTTGATAGTTGCAAAAACGTTTCGGATTCTATTTTTAATCTTCTGCAGTGGTTGGTAGTTTATACTCGGTGAGACGCGCCAGGTGAAGTGTGAAATCAGAATGGGTTGAGTTGGAGTTATATTTGTGAATAATATTGAAGGCAGTCATTGTTTAAACAACCTTTAAGTGAACGAAATTTTCGTAGTAAATTGAGCCAATGTTAAAGTAATTTTATATGACATTGAAAGTTTATTTGTGCTAAGGAAGGGCTTAATTGTCCTAAAGGTTGCGAGAAACTTTTAAGAGGCAACCAAACGTGTACAGATTATTAAGTTATTGGAGTAATAACCTCGTATAGTTGGACTAATCGCGATTACAGAAAGGAATAAGTGTTTGTGGAATTGTGAAGTATTTGTTATGTGCCTTCAGGCAATCTAAGGAATACAAATGGACTACAAATAATTGGTTTACGGGAAGAGAGAAGAAAGAAAAGCGAAGGATGAATGGACAGTCTTTAAGTAAGAATTACATTTAGGAACCTTGACAATTCAGTTGAGAACGATTATCTTTTTGGTTAGTTTATTTGCGTATTGTTGTGTAAATTTTTATTTTAATTAATTAGTGTTGAAGGAAAAAGATAATCGATCTCGAGTTATGTTGTATTGGCTGTTTTAGTAGTAAGAATTTTTGCAGAAACGCAAATTTGTATTGACAGTGGGTTTTCAACCACGCGGTTGTGTATGTAAACTAGTTTTCGACAACTCAAATGTAAACTTTGCATATTTTGGTTTTAAGATTAATGAACAACCTGAAAGGTTATATTTGCCAGGTTGATTGCAAAAATTTTCATGTTAGTTTCATTAACGCAGTACACTAATGACGGGTCAGCTGTTGATGTAAAAATTTCATTAAGTATAACTAAGAGAGGGAGTTTTGAGAACTTACATATTTATGAATGCCTCATACGATTCAGAGGTAACATAAAGGAACAATTATTAAGCCGATGACATTGCTTTTCTTTTAGTTAGGAATTAAAAAAATTAATTATCCATCATTGAATAGAGAACAATTTATTCATTAATAAGTAGAAATTTAACTTTATATGTATACGAGGGATACGTAAAAAACATTCAGTTAACGTGTTATAAGTTTGGTGTTCTAGATGTACAGGGTACAATCAGGAAGTTTGTGACTACCCGTGTATTTCATTTTTTTTTTTGGTTACGTGAATGCAGTTAAATTTGAGTGATAAATTTTGTTGTGGAAATTTTGGTATACGAGGTGTATTCAAAAAGTTTCTAATAACCTGGGTAGTACTAAATATATTTGAGGTTGAGTTGAATTGTTTTGGACGAGTGTTTGTTTTAGAACCCTCGTGTAACAGTTTACTGAGTAAGCACAATCCTACTTTCCACAATCAAGTAGGGTTAATTAACACCCAGCTTAAGACAATTATTTTAGCAAAATTTCGATTGTGGTGGCGCCTAGAGACATATTTTCCCGGACTGAGCTGTTTGAATATCGGTGTAAGGTGTTTGAGCGTATTAATCATTCATTTTACTTATTATTTCGACCACGCCCATCTCCCTGTTAGCTGGCTTGACAACCCGCTTGTATCCTTACGGCTATAAGTTTATACAGAGCGCTATATCAAAGGTGCGTTTTTTTAAATCGAACCCCCAGTATGTTATTCCATATTTGAATTCCTGGTGAATTATAGTGCGACTTTATGTATCACACATGGTACCTAAAACGAATGGTTTAGCCGCAATTCGTCATTTTTACGAAAAGTAGATGTCTGAAAAAAGTAATATCGCTGTGATCACAAAACTTAGAAGGCCATGACTGCGATGTTACTAGACATGAAATATACTAGCGTAGACCGGGCGGTCAAATCCGAATTCTTCTTGTGTTTAGAGAAATTACTGTGCCAATTTAAAAAATTTGAAGCAATGGCAACTCGATTTTTTCAAATGGAACGGCTATTTTTTCATTTCTGCATCAAATGCGGAATCTTTTTACCTTTCTAACGACATAAAATTTGTTGCTGTATTTTTCAATTTTTAGTTTCTATTATCTAGTAACCCATGGAAAGTAAACAAAAAACGATTCACATTATAAAACATTATTTATAAAGTAGAAAAACACAAAAAACAAAATTACGAGCTAAAATAAAAATAAAATAAAAATTATTTTAGTAAATGTTCCAAGCAAATTTGAATTCTACGACGAAAATAATGTTTAACCCTATTTAACAGTAATGGGTTGATAGTTGCAAAAACGTTTCGGATTCTATTTTTTATATCTTCTGCAGTGGTTGGTAGTTTATCATATACTTCTCCGTGACGTACCCCCACAAAAAGAAATCAAGAGGAGAAATATCTGGAAATCTCGCTGGCTATCGTGTTGGTCCATCCCTCCTATCCAGTTTTCAACAAATGCATTATTAAGTCATTCACTTACTACACGGGCACGGTGTGGAGGTGCGCCATCTTCCTGAAAATGCATATCTCTAATTTAAGCGAAAGGTACATCTTCAAGGAGTCGAAATAATTTAGTATTTAGTATTAGTATTCAAGTACAAAGTCGAATTTAGAATTACGTCAAAGAAAAGGGACCAACAACTGAAGTACCGAACATGCCTGCTCAAACATTAATCGACCATTTCTCTTGACTATTTACTCAGAAATAGTGAGAGTTATCATCTGAGTGATAATGAAAATTGTGCTGGTTAACAAATCCATTGAGGTGGAGGGTACACTTGTCTGTAAACATGATCTTATCCAAAAATTGTACATTTTAATTTAACTGACAGAAGTTCTATTTACTTAAAAATCTCTTTCGAGTTGTGTACTGGTATGGGGATTTTCTATTACTGCAGTTAAAGTATTGAGTTGATCCTCTAAGAATAAAAACCATATCAATCATTTCATTTTGAGAAAAACTTACCATTTTTATCAGTTAAATTTAATGTTAACTACTCAAAAAAAGCTCTAACCAGGAATAGTTGCATGAATTGGTTAACCTTCCACAGCCTGCTACTTACTAATAGAAACTGAAAATTGAAAAATACAGCAAATCAATGAGAAATTGTGAAATTAAAAAAAAAATTGCCGAAGATAGATACCGACAAATTTGATATCGTTAGAAAGGTAAAAAAATCCACATCTGATGCAAAAATGAAAAAATGGCCGCCGCTCAATTTGAAGAAATCAAATTACCATGGATTAAAATTATTTTTATTTTTATTTTAGCTCGTAATTTTGTTTTTTGTGTTTATGTGTTTTTCTGCTTAATAAATAACAGTTTTATAATTTGAATCTTTTTTTGTTTATTTTCCACGGGTTACTAGATAACACAAACTAAAAATATATATCTTAATATATATATATCTTAATGATTGTGGTTCTAAACAGGCTGAATTTGGCCTACCGTGCTAAAGTACTCAGGAACATTTAGGAGGATGGATAGGGGGATATTGTAGAATTGCCAAGAGATGCATATGAACAGCTACCTTAAATTTATTTATATCATAAGAGACCAGAGAGGAAAATAGGAATTAGGGAGAATAATAGAATAGAGTAATGTGGATTGCGTCAGTTTGGTACGACAAGTTGTGATTTGTACTGCATATTGATGATGTGAATGAGCGAACCGGGTATTCCTAACAAATGTGGCCCGAGATGGTATCACAGAATTAATTCAGTAGCGCAATAGCCATTGTAAACCGATAATACAAAGAAAGAACTCAGACGATTCTTCTATGCTCAAGGGACTGTACGTCAGAAGTTAAGGACGGGTGATCTATAAGCCTATTCGCTCTTTTTTGAATAAGATCAACGATATCGAGAGCGTGTTGGGAACAACCAACCCCGATGTGAGAATTATATTCCAAATGAGGTCGAATTCGGGTCTTACACAGCAGAAAGAGGTGTTGGGAGGTAAAGTACTGCTTGGAGATGTACAAAAAGCTTATTTGACGAGCAGCCGTTTTAGTAGCTGACAGAAGATGGTCAACCCATGATAGATTTGATTATACAGTCATTCCCAACATAGTAATAGAGTCTAACATCTGCGCCATTCATGCTTGTAATAGGAAATGATCGATCTTTTTTGGCGGATACAGGGCAACACTGAGTCTTATTAGCATTAAATTGAACTAGATTATTACTTCCCCATTCAAGGATACGTTGAATGTCTTTGTTGATTGAAATTGCTATTTCAGCTTTACACCCTACAGTTGAGAGAAGTTGGAGTACCATTATGAGTAGACTGAAATGAACTGCAATTAAGAATCTGTCGTCAGCAAAGCAATGGACCGGGTTAGCCTTTGAAGAAATAAGGTCATTTATGTTTAGCAGAAAATGATCCCTGTGGCACACCCACGTTCCAACTTCTTTTGAAAAGAAGTCATCAACTACGGCATGTATTCGTCTTTTGTCAAGGAAGCTAGAAACCAAATTGATGAGCATGTCATTTAACGAGGTGAGTTTAGCAAGTAAGCACTTATGCCAAACTTGGTCAAATACTTTTGAGGTATCTAAAGCGAGTACAACTGTTTCACCGGATTGTTCTAAAGTATTGTTCCAAACCTGGGTGACATGAAAGAAGATCACCTGTTGAATGATTCTACCTAAAACCATATTGGTGGCCACTAAGGGGTTTGTTAGTTTCAAGGAAAGAGGTAGTTGCTGCTTGATTGTTTTTTCCATGATTTTACATAAAATGGAAAGAATGGCAATTGATCGGTAGTTGAACGGATCGGTTATATCGCATTTTTTGAGAATAGGTTGAACGTTTGCTAACTTCCAAGTTGAGAGAAATTTCCCAGAAGACATAGAGGTCGAATAGAATTTAGATAGTACTGGTTTGGTGGAGTATTTATTTAAGATGTGAGATACCGTCTGGGCCAGTCACCATTTTGAGAGCAAGCCTGTTGATGATCGATCCTAAGAGTTTGTACCGAAAATGAATTGGTTTCATTGCCGTATGAGGAAAAGGTGACTAGAGACACATCTTGTCGAAAACCATTAAGGTACGAGTTTGATGCAAATAAATTCACAAGATTGGCTTTGTATACAGAATCAGCAATTACCGACCCGTTAAAGGATTCCAGGCGGGAGATGAAGATGTACCAAGGTTTTTACAGATGACTTTTGCTAAAGACCAGAATTTGCAACTGCCCAAAGGAGATGTAGCTAGCTGATTGCATTTTTGTTGTTCAAACAACTTTTTAGCTTTAGTGATAACACTTTTTCAGGTATTTCCAGCACCAACGTATTCTGGATGACTCTCGACCGTTTTATTAGATTTCTATTTAGTTATAAAATTTACTTTTCAAATATATTGCATCAGCATAAGCTTTATTGAACCAGGGTTGGAAACGAGATTGACCTATATGATTTTGCTTTTTGGGAATGCATAACTCTATCAGTGTTGCGAACAACAGAGGAATTAGCGACAGTGTAAATTATTTTTATTAGACAATGGTAATATAGACCTAGTGGTGGAAGAACTGAAATTTTACAAACAAGTGGGTTTGATGTAAGAAAGAGATCTAGAAGGTGTTCAATATAGTTAAGGTTGTCAGGGATACTTCTGTGTTCAGAAATCATTTGCGTGATATCATGTGAAATAGCAAATGTGTCTGCGCTACGATCAGCAGGATTAGTAGTAGCTGAAAATTGAAGCCAATTAGAGTTATGAACATTGAAATCTCGCACAATTGAGATATCGCAAGATAGAAACTGAGACAGAAGATGGTCAACTTTCAAGCTAAGGTAATCGAAGAAGTGTTGAAAGTTACTGTCATTATGAGACCTATAAATGCAACAAATATAGGACTAGAAAGCTTAAATCAGATCACGGCGAATTTATTATTCTTTAAAGAAGAAATCCTCTTGCAAACACTGTTGCCCTTGAAATATGCACATACTCCTCCTTTGTGGCGAAATTTAGAATAAGCATTATATTGGGGAAATTGCAGATCGGGTGAATCGGAGCTTTTATATAGAAACAAAACGTCAAAAATGGTAAACAGAGTTAAGATTAGACCTGATACCGCGTATGTCGCAATAATGGATCATAAAGTGAGTACCTGATGACTGAGGTCGCTTGGACCCTGCCCTCCCGGACATCTGAACGGGACAGGACTTTACGTACTTTCAATCCGGTAGGAAGATAATGAGGGCGAGAGGAAGAGTAGGATGAGAACAGTTATGGAAAAGGGTGCTCGGCAGCACTTACCGAGTTCAGAAAATTGGAGACCAAACATTAAGGAGCCCATGGTGAGGCTGGTGGTACCTCCTTGGCAGGCATGGGTACACATGCCCACCATCTTAACAGAAATGATCTCAACAGGGAATGCTACTGTGAAGAGGCACCTGTTTCTCTCTGGTCACGCTCGAGCTTCCCCTCGCGTAATCCCTTCAGCACCTAAAACTGCCAAACGACCTTGTGATTGGAGGATTTTTTATAAAGATTACCTTTCTCACAGCCCAGTCGATAAGCCAAGGCCACCGACCGCTACCTGTACGACGTTCCCTAGTCACGCCCTGCTAGAATCGCTGAAGTACCGTTCGCTCAATCGTCCCCAGCTAGGACATCCCGGGTTTTCCACACCCGTGTAGGTTTTTGACGGCGCACGTCCTGGAACGAGTGGGGAGGAAAGGAAGTGGTCTCTTCGCTGGGTTGGAGCGAGCGTGCTCCGTCAGGAAAGAGTTAAAGGTATTGGAAGTCACTTAAGACTAGATTAATACGTGAACTTTCAGCACCAGGGACGCAGGGTTGTCATCCCTGTCCGCGCTAATTGCAAGGCCCCACGTGAATTGATCTTCTTCTCTGTATATAACGGGATCGGCGTTTGCAACAAGTTTATCTTCATCTGCAGATCCTAATTCATCCAATAAACGAAAAAACTCATTGGCATCCACAAGAAATTTTACTTTTGGTTTTGATGGTCCTGGTACCATTATCGTTCCGGGATTAAGCTGATTTTGCTAAGAAGGCTTCTTAATCCACTTATACAAACTTCTTATAGGTGTCAGCCTTGCTAAAACATTTGGTGATGAAATAAAACTACCCGTTGTTCCAGGACTTGACATGTCGCTTCCGGATACCGTTATCGGCGGCACGTTGTAGACGAACAAACTAATGAGTTTGTCTTGACAATATTTCCATATTATCAAATTGAATGTCATGATTTAAATTATTTGAAGCACGCTCAGCTCCTGCAGATTTCTCTGGTTAACCCAATCTACAAAAATTCCTATTCGTCAAGTATCAAAGCTACGTGTTGTGGTTCTAATGTATATTTTTCCCAAGAACAAGATAACTTATACACTCTTCGAATAATAAATGTATCTATTCATATGGCGAGTCTTAACCAAGTTATACATGAATATAATACTTAAGGTAGTATAGTTTTTAATACGACACACTGTTGTTATATGTTTAGTAGTAAACAGTCAACGAGTAATCTTTAATTAGGCATCATTTTACTAACATGAATTCGGGGACTATTTTTCATCCTCCTGTTTACGTGTAATCGGGTCTGTACTAAAGCATGATCATTTTTCAGATTTCTCAAGAATGCTACCAATGGAGATACTATAATTATCAATGGAAAAGTATTAAAATCTGGTAGTAGAATTGTTTATTTGGAGTGTGACATTAAGAATAAATCAACTAATGAATTATTAGTTAAAGGAAGTCACACTAAATTTTTGTACAACCTAAACCATAATTGTATGTTGTAATTTGAAATAAATTTAAATTTAAATAGATTGTTTTGTGTAAACCTACCTCAACAAAATGCAAGTGCAATGTTTGTTTTTAACCAAACTTTGCAAACAATAATGAAACGCAATACATCAAACATGTAATCTAGTATTAATGCATATGACTAACTAGCTGAGGTATTCAATCAAAATATGCGTTCGGTCCTGGAAATTTTGTCGAATGACAAAAACACCAATCCGATTTTTAGTCGAAAACGCCGAACATATCCAGAACAACGACTACCATTCCGCAGAATACGGCCAATTTGGCGACGGTAATCAAAACGTTGATTGTGGATAATGCCTACATCAAAATTTGTCATGTCCAAAATGTCGACCGTGGCTAATATCCCGAGTGTCTAAAACGCCAACCATGCTTTAGAGAAATCCAGTTTATGATGTCATATCATTACACTGTACTTATGTATGTAAGTTGGTATTAATTTAAATAAAATTATAAAGGTTTAAAAAATGCCACATTTTTAACTTTCCCCCCTAAAAGGAAAGTTATTCTAATCAAAGGCCAAAAGTTCAAAACTGAACTATACCAGAAACATCCGTTTTGAAGTCACCTGATCATGCGTGCGTTAATGGGCGTGTGTTTATTTGCACCACAAATAATTATAAACAATAAAGGAACTGATAGCCAGAGTATTCAAAAAATTGTTGTCTACACTCCGCAGGCCAACCACGTGGAACGTATAAACAGAACGATAAAAACTATGATTGCTCAGTATTGCGGGAACAATTACTGGCTTTGAGAGAAACATACAAATGAGTTTATGTTTGAAAATAGTATAACTCAGGATAGAACAGAGTTTTCTATGGCATTTTTAATTTTTGGCCGTGGATTGAACTTCCCAAATCCATTTATCTGTAATACTGTACCGGTCTTTGATGAAAATGATAAAATGAACCGGCCAAACCTAATTACAAATAATACCAGTATAAAACAGTTTTAAGAAATAATTAAATTGATTTGTAAGAAGTTGTATGCATCATTTTATTCACAGACACTACCATTTGAGGAGGTGAGAGTGGACACTGTCCGTAGGTAATTAAGTATTGCACAGCAACACCCGCTCTCGAATGCACCGTTGGGCTATCCCGCGAAGCTCTCTCCGAAATTTGTTGCTGCGTATATAGTACCTAAGGTATTGTTACCCGTTGTGTTTACCCTGAAGAGTTCCGCATCGAATTTGAAATTCAATCTAATACACGTTAATGATCCGTACAACGCCGATTAAACACCGAATTACATATTTAATTAAATTGTAAATGACATAATACGTTTCAGATTAACTGTCGCCGTTCCGTATAAAATAATGCATTATAAAATAACCAGATTTGTTGGTACCGTGCAAAAGTTAGAGTAGCATGTGAAGCACCGATAGTCTTTCCAACTCAAGGAACTGACCTTGCTCTTAGCGAAACATAGTTTCATCATCAGGTAAAGGGTAAAACCATCTCCTTTTGACCTTTTGTTTATTCTCGCCGTCCTAATTATTTTTGTATTTGGTTTTTAAGTCCGAACCGCTATGTAAGTTTTAAATGTTATACTAGAAAACTCAGACTGTAAAATCAAGAACAAGACGCAGTGGATTGGTGCCAGAGGAACGTTATATAAAATCAAGAAAACTTGGCAACTGTAATAAATGTCTGCTCTTCATCAGATTAAGTTACCTTTTGATAGTTACGTGACTCAATGTAAAAGTAACCATACCGAAAATTGTATGTATAAATGTGCCCGTGAAAGTAAAAAAAAAATTGCATCCTAATTTTTAATTGTAACGTTTTATTTTTTAATTAAATAACTAATTTTTTAAAAAACCATTCCTTGTTTCATTCAAAACAGTCATTGTAGTTAAGCAAAATTTCAATTTTTTTAAGAAGGTATTGAAAAAGCTTAGTTTTAATTTTGAACAAATTAGATGTAGGAAAATTAGTTTTTAGTTTTTTTAAACGAATTTTAGTTCAGTTCGTTATTTTTTAAAAGTTAGAACCACCAAGGTTAACGCAAAATAGAATCTAGAAGTGTTATGTTCAAGTAATAAGAACGACTGTCAGAATCTGTTATGCTGTCAAAATAGAATTAAGTTTTTCTTATTAGCGGAAGCGGCTTACTTTTTTACAATTTTTTTAGCTAAGCAGGGAGTGTAAAGGTTAGTTTTTCGTTTTCAAGGAAACCGTTAATTAGAATTAATTGGTACCAATAATGGAAGTAACCCTCTATCATTTCGTCTATATTGTGATTAAATTAAATTTAGAATTTGACTATTTACTTAAAATAATTATTCTGAAATAAAGTCTATGGATTATTGACAAAAGCGATTTAAAACAATTTTCCGTAATTTATACATACGTAATTACCATTAGTCTTTGATAATGCTCACGTATAAATAAAAACAATCAGCTGGTCAGCAAACATCTATCCAAACAATTGTGCATAAAATGATTTGTAATACTCATGCTATTAGATATAAATTTGTTTTTATCCTTACACAAATCTAAAAGGTTTAGAAGATAACGCTATTAAATGTGTAATGATCCTAAAAATTCTTCCAATAAATTTTTCTATCCTAGTAAATAATTCCTATCAAAACTGTAATATCATAAATGTTATCAGTTGCGCACCCCTTCCCACAGACATCCTGAGTTACCAGAATCAAACCTGCTCTTGTAACCTGCCTGTTCCATTAAATCAACATTGCCTGATATTCTAAATTATTAATCCCTATTCTTTTGCTATGCAAATCCGACCCTCATCTCCCTTTGTTACCAAAACCAAGCTGTAATACAGTCCTCCTGGAGATAACACCCCGAGGAGAGTATATAAAGGTTACCGAGGGAGTGACGTTCTTATTATTCACGGAGGTTACGCCCCGGATAAATAATTACTTCTCCTCCCAGAGATTGATTACCCTTAATACTTGAATGACATTAACAACTTAAACAATAACATCTCTAGACAATCAAACTGCTACCATTAAAAAATCTAAAATTATTCTTACAATTAAATTCCGCAGTCCGGTGTAATGTGTTATCCAATGGGTTGATTCTTTGTAATTAATCCTTTATGTATCCTAACTGGTCACTGTTAAACGATTACAATTAATCACTTAATTTCTTCCGACGCACCACTCGCTAACTTAAATATTTACTTCACTTGAATATCAAAGTTCTTAAATGATTTTATACAATCGATTTAGTACTGTTAACAAACCCATAAGTACTAAAATCAGTGACGATAATGTCCACTACTGTGTCACTTAACAAACACACCTTTATTCTGTTACTTAAAGGATTACTTTAGGTTTCTTTCTAGATCACGCGTCAATACATAACACTTTTAGGTCGATGCTTGCTGTTTACTTTAAATGTGATTCAACATTTCTTAAACTTTAAAAGAGAAACTCACTAGCATTTTTCTTTCAATGCACAATAAATCCTTTCATTTGTGAATGTTTGAATACGTCATCCCCAAAATCGGTTTTTGCAGTCAGCTAATATGCACTGCAGCACTAATTGTTTACAAATAAAAACCAGCACATGTCGGTTTTGTGACCTCACAAAATAATTGCGCGCGATCACCTCTGAAGCATAGGCCTTTCTCTCGTTATCTTAGCAGCGTCTTCCTTATATACCCGTGGTCATCCATTTTGCCCAAATTTTTCGTACTAAAACAATTTTAATACCTCATTTCGCTGCAGACAGTAGCAAATTCAGTAGTATTCATCATTATCGTCTCAACAGGGGTTTTACCAAAACATTATTTCTCAATCAAATTCAATACATTCACCTTACAAATCTTCATACATCATGTAAATACTCTTATACATGATACATAATGTTTTACTACAATTCCAGTGGCGTAGCATTTACACTAATTTACATTCTGTAAACCCAATAAAAAGTTTTCTCGTACAAACTTACGTTCATTTGCCATCCAAAATACGCTCTATGCACAACACAATACTATATATTCCCAATGCGTCAAAATAACCTCACAGAGGGAAATTGTGACCTTTGTCTAGGTCCCTAACCGCCCTTTCGCCTGAAATAACTCTAATTTTTTGAGCATCTTATCCAAAGCGTATGTCTGTATCTGCCCATGTCTCTGCCTGTGTGCGTGCCCGTGTGTGTGCCTGTGTCAAGAGGTAAGAAGGGTAGATTTGATTTCTCTTTGGCCGCAATAGCTCATAAAGTTGTATAACGATGGTATTTAAATTTTATACAAGTATTTAACATATAAAGATCTAGACAACAGTAAAATTTGATGAAGATAGGTCTAGCGGTTGCGGAGTAATAGTAATAACATTTACAAGTCAGTTTAATGCAACTTTCGATAAACGAACGTTCAACGCAATACATAAAATGGTCTAATGTTATATGACCTAACGTCTCCACTTTATACGAAGTGTTTCATAAATACTACTTAAGAAGTATTCTCAAATAAACAAACAAGAAAAATGAAATAAGGGTTCCCCTAAGCAAACCTTATATGTTACTGGTTGTTTTGGTCACCTTCTTTTTCGGCTTCTTTTCCAGCCCTTATTTCATTTTCATTTCTTTGGACCAGTTTTTCAATTTCTATTTTCTATCATATTTTTTTGGTCCATTTTTCATCCACTGATTTGGTCATGTTCTTTTATCTTTTAAAGGTTGTGAACCTTAAATGAACCTAGCATATTTGAGTTATCAGCTTGGTCTCCCACTTTTTCTAAGACCACGTGATACCTTCTCAGCTCTTCTAAGTAACCCCCCTCTTTTTGATTGATTTCTTACTTTCCTAGGCGAGACTCCTTGGACCGCACTCTACGCCCTACTTAGCCTTTTGCTTCTAATTGGTCTCTCACTCTTGACCTCTCCCCATTATTTATAAGCCCACTTCTGATTAACCTATCTCACGCAATCGATCCACGGTCTCCACTTTGCTTATGTCGTGTATTCACCTTGTAATCGGTTGTGTACATATATTATTTCTCGACTATTAACTTACAAAGTGTTCCCTCGAAACTGTTTTGCTTATATGTGGTGCTTTCTAGAAATTTTTATTTTTGCAAAATGATATATTAATACTGCGTCAATGGCGGTAAATAAGGATTCGACGGATGGTTTGCCAAGGAGGCAATTACATAATTCGGCAATTTTTAACATAATGTCACAATTTTGTACAACTTTGTAGTATAAAAATACGAATCCTTCACTTCTAATATAAAGAGAAATTTATTAGGGTTTTAAAATAGACCACAATTTTAACAAGATTCTTAACGTTTGAAGTAAGTGTTTTGGATAAATATTTATCTATCGAAGAAAAGATCTTTATCAGTTAGTCGAACTGTAAATTAAATACCCTGTTTTAAAGTTAAAGTTTACCGACTTCACTTGAGTATAGCAAAAGCGTAAGTGAACTTCGGATCTCTATTATTCCTATATCGTCGCAACTACGTGACCTCGCCTCACTACAGTTTACCTCGGCTAGCTTTACTAGCCAGTTGTATTTTTCTAAGGAGTCTTTGGTCCAGCATCTTTGGTCCTGAATATTGCTCTAATATCTTGGGTCTTGCATCTGACTTTTAGCATCCAGAATTAACATGTTCAGGTAAGGTTGACTTAACAAAATCTGGAAGCAGGAATTTGACTTTTACATCTAAGGTCCTCTTGACAGAATGCAACATTTTGGTCGTACATGTAAAATCTGGTTTCAACATCCTGTCATGTATCCATGATTTTATCAAAGATTTGCTGATAAATTTAGAATTTCTAGATTATTTGTTAGTACCGAACATTTTGAATGTAGTATAGGTTCTCATAATTGGAAGTAATAACGCATTAATGATTGTAGAAGCTTTTCTATTGTAACGTTTTCTTTTGTCGTTTACGTGTTTAAAAGGTTTGTGATTTTTTTTGTACTTTCTAATCGAAAATGAAGGTTTTGTTGTGGAATCAAAGTAAAAAATGAAAGTTTAAGAGGAGAGTGTGATTTACATTTTGTTATCGATATTAAGGGAAACCCTCTTACTAAATTGAAAGCAAACATTCGTTAGTGTCTTTATAAATAAGACTAGTTTTGTATAAATAAATGCTTTCGTATTTTAAATTGGAGAAATTTAACTTAAAAAACGTTGGGATTGCATCATATGAAAAAGTTTAATTAAAGAACGTATTGAAATATTGCATTGTAAGGTACATCTTTTGCAAAAGTTTTAGTTAGCCACCAGATAGGCACCAGAATTTAGCTTTAAAACAAAGGATTTGACTTTAAATACATAGCATTAAAGGCTAGATTGCTTGAAAATTCCAAATAACCACAAATCAAATTAGGTTTCGAGGTAGAGGTAGGCTTCCTGACAATGCAATCTCTCCCGACGATTTTCGAGTTGGATTCGCGAATGCGCGTGTGGGTGGATAATTTAAATTTTTTTGCTAATTAGAGTAGAAGGGGTTTGAAAAAGCAAGTGAAATTCTTCATGGTAACAGTGGTAGTTTAGGCTCAGCAGCGTACAGTTATCGTTAAGGTGGCGAAGTTTACCGCGGAACGACGTTTGTGTGGAAGGAACTTTCGTTGTAGGGTGTTCATCGCCTCGTAATCCAAAAAGGAATCATATAATTGTTCAACCCTCACGAGACCAATTTATCGTTATGTACAGTTAGTCCTTAGGGACATATCCAGAACGGCGTTTAGTGTTTAAGTACCAAGTGCTTTCGTTACCTTCTGGAGAAGGTTTCGAATTTATTTTGCGGAAAAATACGTTCATTTCAAGGTTAGAAACATTAAGTTCACAGTTCACCGAAAATGAGATAACCTGCTGTCAATAAATAAAGCTTTTTCGTAATTTAAAATATTAGGAATTATTCAGAACATGTACATTATTAGTGTAAAGATAAGTAACGCGCAGTAAATATTCCAGATTGAAGCGTGTAGTTAACGAGAATAAAATAAGTGAACGAATATCGAGTTAATGTAAACATTAGCGTGTATACGATCAATTGATATTCGAGCCAAACCGCAAGATGCAAAAGGAAGCAGTCACCAGCTGTATGATGCTGGGAATTGCAAGCGTCGATTTTTCTTGTTTCATTATTTATTTTATCTACATTATACTTATTTAGGGTTATTGGACTTGTATTTTTTAATGTGAACCTATTATTACACAGCATCTGACGACACCCATTTTTGATGTTTTTTTTTATTTGCTCTTCGAATTAACGTCATTAAGACATTATATTGAGTTTAACTTGAATGAAACAATTACGGCCGAAAGCTTTTCAAGTGATTATTCAACTATAAAGTACACTTGTAGTGCGATGAATCATTGCATTATTTTTTGTATGAATTGAGCATAATTACTTGCAGTCGGAGGAATTCGATTTCAAACGATTTTGTACAGGATTAAAGTGTTTTTTAGTTAATTTTTTTTTGTATGATGAAGTGAAATTATTTTACATATGAGTTTTTTTGGATTAACGTAACGTGACTAGAGATTAGTGTTTGATTATCCAAGAAGTGATTGATTTTTGCGGCACACTATTATTTTAGTTAAACGTGCAAATATTTGTTTTAAAGCCTTTTAGGTTGGCGAAAGATCTTCTGATCCTAGAGCCGCCTGCGGAGATTACGTATAGCTAAGCAAGTTATTTGAGTATTTCGAGCGAGCTGTGAACCATCGTAATTAGACATTTCATACCCTATTTTGACATTTTAAATGCTTTGGCGCCCGTTTCCGGTGTTATGACGATTTCAACCCCTATTTCGACTTAAGTATGGTATGCTATCCTATTGAGTGCAATATTAATTAACACCTTACTCACCCCCGACCGCTGGTTAATCGTGCAAAAGCCAATTTTATTTGTTATGTCGTTTTACTGCCAGTTTATACCGTAACAATCCATGGTCCTATTGATAGAATTCTTGGTACTTGGCCGTGCACCTTAGCACCTCGCCCTGAAATTGGAGCAGTAAGTACATAGTTATTTATTACCTCATACCATTTTTAGCTAGCTTGTTTACTTTTGATATTTTGGGTAAATTCTAAGTACACCAAGAATTAGACAATTACGTTCACTTATGCTTCATACGGCAATTTTATACCTTTCACTAAGACCACTTTCACTTTTTGAATTACACAATAAGCAAGTTTCACTTGTGACTCATCATCGCAACATCAAGGTTATACCTTTCACGGGCACGACTCACATTTTAATGTCTCAATTATTTAAATTATTTAAAAGGGTAATTTTTTAATTATAAATTCCTTATTAGACGAAAGAGCATTTGCCGCCTTCATTGAAAAATTACAAAAACCAAACATCAGACTAGATTAATAGCAACCTATTTTAAAAGTTAGCAAAAACGTCTCTAAGACTAACAATCAGGTAAACACCTTCACACATCCACACTCCAAACAAGCAAGAAAATATACAAACTAAATCTAAATCGTGTAAAAGAACTAGAAGTCACCAAACACATATGCAAGCAGACAAGCATACAAATATGCAAACAAGTCTAGTAAATGTTTAAACGTAAACCCTCAAACACGTAAACAAAGACTAAGCGTCCAAACAGGCATAGACGTAACCCCAATACAAACAAACTACCCTAGAAAAATACTTTCAAATAGACAACTATGTCCATTACGTATAAAAGCAAGCATAAACAAAGAAACCAGCAATTAAGTAAGCACGTATATATATATATATATATATATATATAAACACACAAACAAAGTAACGAGTTATTCAATGGTCAAACACCCAGACATGCAACCCCAAAACAAATAGACTATCAGTCAAACACAATACACACAAACATACGAACCAAAGAAACAAAACACAAGCCCTAAACATGCACAAAGACAGGAACACGTGGTGGACATCTTTCAATTTCATTGAAATACTAAGATTCATTTCCAAAATTACTGTTTTATTTAAACACAAATTATCATCGTATTCAAATAAATACAAAAGTATTGTAGTCATCCAATGGTATAATATGAAAGCTGGGTTGTCCATCCTGCGACATAATTTAAAACAATCTAGAAACAAACAAATCAAAAATCAGCTATCACGCGCAAAAAAAACAAGGACTTATCAAAGTAAACACACAAACCTACATGTTCCGAGAACATTATTATATTATTGTAATTTCGTTAAAAGGAAACGGATTTACTTTGAGAATTAAATTTTATTATTGCTATAAAGAAATCTTAGGAAAGGTAATATAACATGTTTTCATCGGGGAATTTCTTTGTAACAGTTGCCGCCATCGAACCTTATCGTGCTTGATGTTAGGAATTTCGTAACGCGGATAATGGATTCTACCATTTTGTTTATAGATAAAGTTGTTAATGGGGAAGTTATTGAAGGACTATTTTGGCGACATGGGTTGTGTTGTTAGAAAAAAAGGTTGTTATCTTGTTTCATATAAGGGTTTATTTTGTAAACATGTAACTTGAAGTATATTTTTCTCGTGAGAAATGTCCAGTTTACATTTTAAATAGTGGTGGTTAAACATGACGTGGTAAAGTGGGGTAAAGCAGTTTTGTTTTTGTTTTTTTTTACTTAACAAGTAAGAAGAAATTCTATGAGTTGGTTAAGAGAGCTTGAGGGTGGTGATGTAACAGGCAGTGTGCGTATTATACCTAAGATTCACCAGGTGGTTATCTGAAGATATCGTTAGGGAGTACGTCCTTGTAGATTACAGATAGAATTTAATCACCTCGGGGAAATCTTTGTGTGTCTCGTCGAATATTAGTAACATTCTCGTTTTTATTGAGAAGGGAAAGTGTTGATTTTAGTGCTATCCTATTTCTTGGATTAATTTTACGCTTAAAGCGGATTGAAGTATGTGGTGTGTTTGGTATTGTTGTTTTTGGAAGATCTCGCGCCGACCTGTCGTTATGCATCACAGTATACCCACAGCGGTGTAAAAATAGATAATAAATTGCTCGTGGATAAAATTTGCTGAAGTATTTTGTGTATGTAACGAAGAGTACCGTGTAAATAAGCTGCATACTTGTGTTAATAATCAAATCATGTGGGCAATTAATAAAAGGGCGCCTGGGCTAGATATAAATATTTCGCCGTTCATTTATGAATGTAAATTTCAAAAGAATTAGTTAGTTTACCTGACGAGACAGAATTTTCGTTCACTGCGTAGGTTCGTCTATAAAGAAACAATTGAATAAATATTACGATTATCTATTGCTCCCGATCTATTGAGAGGACCATTTCAACGGGGTTAGTTCCGTCTCCGCGCTGTGTAGCTGTGAGCTGGGAAGAAAAGATCGTTCAGAAATTTGTGACAACAGCGAACTTAGGGTAAATTAATAAAACTGTATTTTTATTCTATTGTTTTTGTGCATGTGTATGTTGTTAAAGAGGTGAGACGTTAACGTACCTTCATTGTTAAGAAATTCCAGTTACAGAGGCGCTTTCCGCTTGTTTATTTTATGGTTATCATTTTGTACTTCCCGTATTTGCGCATTAAAACAAAAATGTGTCGAAAGTACATTTTTAAATTTTAAAATTTATATATTTATAATATAGGATTATTTTTGTTTTATATTTGGACAGAGACCTAGGCACAAACGAAAATACCACGCATCTCTATGCGCATCAACTACTAATGGTTATTAGCACTACCCGTCGCTAAAAGAATGCCACCTTTAGTGAGGGATTTTTAACCTGTCAAACATCGCATTGCCACGGGACCTACAGTTTTACTTCCTATCCGAGAAGACGGAGTGCGTTGGTTTTTCTCCGTTTTAGAAAAACGTCTACCTCGGCTAGGTTTGAACCCGCGCCTCTCGGCTGAAAGACAACCACTCTAACTATTCCATCACCAAGGCAGCTATGTAGGATTATTATAGGGTTATTATATATTTTTTATTAAATTGTTTATGATTTATGTACTTTCCGACCAGCTCAGTGGTAAAATTACTTGACGGTTTCGGCATTCAGAAAACAAAATTATATATATATATATATATATATATATATATATATATATATATATAATTTTCTTTTCTCGTTCCTTAGTTTGCATGTTTAAGAATTTCGATATTGAACAGCCCTGCAATGACGACGAAGTATTGTTTTGCTAATGATTTTGGCAAACGCTTTAGGTATGGGGTATTTTATTAAATTTTATGCTACTATTATTAGGATTCAGATTAAGATTTTTGAGTACAGAAATTTATTTATAAAGTTAACGTAAAGTTTGAGTAATTGAGTTGACCTTTATAATTGGCCTCACAGCATGTTACGTTATCTGATTATTGCATACGAATATTTTGAAGCTTTTATAGATAGCGCTAGTCCAGAAGTCCTTCGTTGGTCTACATGGTTAAATGCTCCGTAAGGTAAGCAAGTTTTTGTTTTTTTATGAACATTGCTGTGGAGTACTAACATTTATTTGTGTGATAATTATACCAATACTTTCGACTTTAAAGAAATTGCAGGCTTTTGATTTGTGACTTTTACCTAATTTGATTTATGAAATTCTATGATTCTACACGCCAATTAACATCACCCTCTTCGCTGATCTATTGGCCCTTCAATTATCTGTTACGCAAATCGTACTGCCATTTTCACCCGTAATAAAAACAAGGAAACACCCATATCCGTAACCAGCAACAAACTCATCCACAAACACCCAACAGGAACAAACTAGGCAATAACCAAACATCCAAATAACCCAAACGTCCAAAGCAAAGGAACTAAACTAGTTCATCAACACACAAGCAAGTACATAACCGCCTAACCACACAAACAAGCAAGCACACAAACACTCTAAACCCATAAACTAGTCTTCAATTAATACACAGAAACAAGCAAACAGAATTGTAAATAGGCATGCATTTTCAATTTGATATTTTTACCTTCCAACCTACATATACAAATGTAGGTACAGAAGGTTATGCAATCGAATTTTTTTCACTGTGGCTAAATCGACTAGCTTTCTGTGTGGCGCGCGCGCGTGTGTGTGTGGTTGTTAGTATCCACAATAACTCCGGAACTAAAATACCTACGTACTAAAATTTTGTATTTAAGCTTGTTTTCATTTGAGACCCCCTCAAATGAAAATAAGCTATAAACAATTTATTCGGGCTAGTTTTTGGTTTTTATCAAACATTTCTAAAACAATTGCATATTTCAAAGATATAAAGATACCTAGACATAGACCTTAAACATATCGATTAATTATGTTCTATGCAATTTCTTAATACGACGCGTAATTTAGCGGCAAAAATTCCTAAGGTAGAATTTAAGTGTTGGTTCAATTTTTATCAATATCTGAATAACGATTATTTTTATAAGAAAAAATGTAGACATATTTTTTAAAGAAAAAATGGTTGTTTTATTTGGGACAGTGTTTGTTTTTGATCAAGTATTGTTGAAATTTTTCAAATATTTAAAGCACCTGCATTATTTTATTTCTTTTACTTTCTACTATATGGGTTGAAAGGCAGTGTGTTGTTCAACACCAGATATTTTAGTCTACAATGAGAAATCTATTTTTGCACCACTTGTTATATGACAAAATTATGGGAATTTTGCTTTTCTGCAAACCTACACTAATACTGAGTGGGTAATAGTCACACCGCCAAGTTCTGTAAATTAGTTTTTATTTAATTTATTTAATATTGTTGTCGTTTTATGGTTTTTGATAATTTTTGTTTTCTGACGAAATATTATTTTACTCGAAATTGATTCATGAAGTATACTCAGTGACATGGAAATTGCAACACCAAGAAGGGTAGAATTTTTGACCAAACTTGGCAGAAACGTTTAACTACTAAAAGGTAGCAATTGATAAAAATGTCAAAGAAAAATAACAAAATATAAATATAATTTTTATGGGTTGGTCCCCCCCCCCCCCTGTTGGTTACATATTCCTCCACTCGTCGTGACATCGATTCTAGCAGATGGTCGATGTTCTCTGGAGGTATTGTGTCCCAAGTAACCTGTAATTCGTGCTGTAGAGCTTGCAGCGTCTGCGGAGGATGCTGTAAGATTCTCAGTCTGCTCCCCATAATGTCGCAAACATGCTCGATGGGCGTAAGGCCAGGAGATCTGGGTGGAAATAGCAAGAGATTAACATTATCCTCTGCAAATCGGTCCAAAGAACGTCTTGCAATATGGAGACGGGCATTATCCTGCTGCAAAAGAAGAATATGGGGTTCTACCACCTCATCCACATATCGTTGGGCGTTGATATTATCTTGAATACCAAACAAGACCTACTCCCATAAGTTATAGCACCCCATACCATAATCCCTACAGTTTGATGCACATGTCGGGCAACAGAAAATTCAACATTTCGACGTTCCGGACGTCTTCGTCTGACCGTCATACGGCCATCATGCACCCCCAAACGGAATGGGGATTTATCAGTGAACACCACCTTATGCCACTCTTGGTTCCAGTGCAGTCGCAACCTACACCACTCCAAACGTTGATTTCGATGTTACTACGTTAGTGGTAACACAAGATGTGGTCGATGGGATTGCAAGCCGAAGTCTCTGATTCTGCGGTAAACCGTCCGAGGGGTAACAGGACGACCTTCGTTAGCTAACCATTCATCGGCAATTGATCTGGTACTTCAGAATCGGTCTATTGTTGCCATAAGTTGAAGATGGCGGTCCCGGATCTCATTTGTTCTTTTTCGCCCCTCGGTTCCTCTTCTAAGGCGTTCCTGACTCTCCCTATCCAGTGCCTGACAAAATTGTTCGAAAAAACTGAACGAACTGTCAGATGAGCCATCACCACTTGATCCATATGAATGAAATTTTAATCAATCGCTACTTTTAGTAGTTTCTGTCAAGTTTGGTCAAAACATTCCTACCCCTTCCTGGTGTTGCAATTTCCATGTCACTGGGTATGGTCATGTCGAATACTGATCGTGATAGTAGTTCCGATAATACACATTAAACATAAAAGTTTATGGAGGTAATACCATAAGAGCTTGTTTTTATCCGGACAATCTTTCATTTTGAACGAAAACTTTGTTGTTTGGTAACTGCCAAAAGCAAATAACATGGTAAAATCGCGACACCGAAGGTGGAGCGATTCTACCTTTGGTTATTTGCTTGAGTCGTATTGCATATAGGCAACAAAGCTTTAGTTTTTTTGTCAAAATGAAAATTTGTCCTCGGAATAAACAAGCTCGAATGGTATTTGGTAAGACAATTTAATAAATCATTTAATTAATAGTTATTTAGCCATCAAGTGTATTAATGAAGGCGATTAACGACGAGATGTTTTGACGCGTTAAAAAGTCGAGATCGTTAATCGCCCATTAATACACGAGTTCCTTACAGGACTTTTCAGAGAATTGCTTTCTTTAACTTTCCTTTTTTCCAAAGTGAAAATTTTGTGTCGACCAGACTGCCATCTTGTAATGAAAGTACAGAACGCCTGACAGTTCTCGTTCCTTGACGCAATACATTCATTGTTAGATGTTTCATACTAACCAATGCAGCTCCTCCTGTCAACTTCATTTAAATCGTTTATTAATAAACCCTATTAATGCATGATTTAGTGTTGCTTAATAATTCTCATTAATAAACGATTCTCTGAAAAAATAATAAACTATATTTTAAGCGTTACTGATAGAATTTAACTATGGTTACCGTGGAAAAATCAACATATAGTTTATCCACTTGCAAACATACCTACTAGCAATTTAGCCGATGTCAAAGTAATAAAACGTATATTAAAATGCATTGTATTTGACAGATGAATTAAATTGTCAAATGAATTTCCCGGTGCCTACTACTAATACTTTTATCTAAAGATTTACTTTTAAAGAAAGTCTCTTGATTGGCAGTTGAATTTAGACCTACTAAAATTAGTTCACTTCTTTATCTTGGCTCTTATAGGCTTGGTTTAAGTTAGTTACAGTGAGATACTTTTAATTTCTCTGTCTGTGGTTATAAATTATATTAGCGCCATCTGTACTCATAGTTATAGTCGGTATAGTTTGTGGTAACAATGCAACTGCAACTAAATTTGTGCATCTTTCAACTTCCGTAAACATAATGATAAATATGAAACGCTAAATGTTTGTGTAAAGTAAGATCTGTTAATTTAATATAAACACAAGTGTAGAATGTTCCCCTATTACATAATTATAAACGTGAAGATTTTTCTATAAATTCTTTGAAGTTATTTGAAGATAATAAACCTAACCTCCAAATACAAATCGCCGGTAATTTAAACTTCCCAAATGAATAAAATAATTAACAATCTACAATTTACAGAAACTCTTGCTATACAATGACGGGTGTAGGTACAACTCGACGTATTTTAGTTGAAACAAAAAATTTGACAAAAGACCCACCTCCAGGCATAAGTGCTTTTCCTGATGAAAGCAATTGCAGATATTTTCATGTGGTAATGGCAGGACCTAAAGGATCACCGTATGAAGGTGGCTTATTTAAGCTTGAAATGTTTTTACCTGAAAATTACCCACTTAGTGCACCATCAGTAAGATTTCTTACAAAAATTTATCATCCAAATATTGATAAATTAGGACGTATATGTTTGGATATTTTGAAAGATCAATGGAGTCCTGCTTTACAAATGCGTACAGTGCTTCTCTCTATTCAAGCTTTACTTAGTGCACCAAATCCTGACGATCCTTTAGCTAATGATGTTGCAATTATGTGGAAAAATAATGAAGCAAAAGCGATATCAACTGCCGGACAGTGGACCCGTCTATACGCTGTTATGGATGACTAATCATTTATATGATATATAAAATACTAGTCTTGAGTATTCTGTTATTTTAATAAAATTACAGGGTAATTAAAGCTACTCTAGTTCATTTTTTTTAGTACTGCTTATAAATTCAAATGATTTAATAGTTATAATAAATTTTTATGTATGATATATAGAAGCAATACTAAAAGAAGTGTTACAATTTAGTATTGATTTATAATAAAAAATTTAATTAATAAATCATTTAAGTAAGTGTCATACACTTAATGATAAGACTTGAGTAACCACTAGTTTCATGAAAAATTATTATTTTATTTCTTATAGTACACATAATTTAAGAGGGATACTTTAGTGGGTATTACCCAGACCAATTACGAGTATAGTGCTAATGTGGCAATGTATTCAGGGATGTGCAGCAGGTGCATTTGCACAGGGCCTTGCCTCTGTAACCTGCAAGTGATATAGAATTTAAATTACAGATTATGGGCATTGGATATATAATTTAGGCTAAGAGTGGTTCACTTCTGTACCATGGCACCGATCGGATGTATTGTGCATTACTTTTATCCAATTTTACAGCATATTAATTGTCTGTAAGACAAAGATATGTCTCAACTAAAACATTTATCTATCTATGTTTTAATTTCAAATGCATACACCATCTGCAGGCTGTGGTCTAAAAATAACCCACAGTTGTCCTACTTATAATGTATCTACAATGCTTTAGGCTTGCAACAATTTAATTGTGGTGACGTAGATGCAAATGATTACTCCTACTTATATTTGTATATTCAAATTCAAATACTGTTTGTTAAAGATTTTCTCCTTTCATTTGAATGTATATGCACAATGTGGGGTTATGGGTAACAAATTTCTTATTTTTAGGAGAGATCACTATGAAAATTGTACAATGCTTTTTATGAATAAGAGCTTAAATTGTGATTGTGAATAAGGCGAACGAAATTCAGAAAAAAATTTGAGTCATTCGACTTGAAAAACCTTACCACTTTCAAATATTTGAGACAAGGAAGGAAAGTAACATGTTTTATTCCCTCCCCAAGTTAGGGTTCTGAGGGGGAAGATACTACTCCAGCCGTACATGATGTACGTAGACACACTGGTTATGATACCGTATGTGTATGAGGAAAACTCTCTGAAAAAACCTCACAAGTTAGACGGTAACTTGTGTGAGGTGTTTTCAGGTTGCAATATACAAATATAAGTAATTGAAAAGTACCTTCCAACATACATATACATATGTAAGTATAGAAGGTTATGCAATTGACTTTTTTTTCACTATCGCTAAATTGACTTATTAGCTCATTTTACAACTTTTGGCCAAGATCGGCCATCATGTCGATGTGTGTGGATGCATGTTAGTATCCATGATAACTGCAGAATGAATATACCTATGTACTTAAAATTTTGCACTTAAGCTTGTATCCATTTGGCTTAGAACTGATTACATTTTGGGAGAAATCCAGTGGCGGAGAGAGGGTTTATTAGAGGCAGTTTTTGGTTTTTATAAAATATTTCTAAAATAGCAGTATATTTCAAAGATATAAAAATACTTAGATATAGACCTTAAATATATCGATTAATTATGTTCTATGCAATTTTTTTATTTTCTTTTATATTATCGATATTTTTATAGAAGCGGGCGGATTTGGAATTTTTTTACATTAACATGTATTTATGTCTATTAAACTCTATCTGACATGAAGTTTTAAACGTCATTCTTGACACATTATTGTTTTTGTTTTTACAATGTTGCGTAAACGTTATGAACGTATAAAAAAAGGTTCTATAGTTATCCTAAAAAATTGAAATTAAAATTATTTTGTTGCTTTAACTTTTATTGTCAGGTTTCATTCCAACAAAACAACAAACCCTTTTGGCTTAGGTCGACATCTATTTATGACAGTAGGCAAGATTAAAAGTAATGACCAATTTGCAGATCCATAAGTAAAGAGTAAGTACCTAAGACTTACATAAGAAGACGAAACACCGTTGTCATTCGAAACCGCATCAACTATGTTTATCATTGTTATTAGGTCGTGTCAATGAATGGTGCATAAATAAAACTACATGTGTTGTATTTGCATTCGTGAAAATATCACTGTCTTGTCCTTTTTTGCTAAATCGCCGCTACGGCGCATTTTAAATAAAAAGTGGCTATACGTAGCTACAAATGAGCGCACTGATTGTTTTTGCGTTTACAATGTTGCCTATTTCCGTAATGACCTTATATCAGAGATTGCATGATTATTAAAATTATTTAATTTCCATTTTGTAGGTTGGAAGGTCGTGTGGTGTTCCCATAGATATCTTACTTAATAACTAGATAGCCAGAGCATATGAGCTGCGCGTTTAAAATACGAGACAAATTGAACATTTCAATAAGGTCGAAAATTTACAAGTTGGGGGTAATCGGACATGCGCAGTCCTATCATTAGAATTGCCAAGTTCAATTTTTGATATCAATTGTAATTGTCGAAAAGCGTTTCTCTAACCTTTTTCGAGTTTACTATTAGTCGAAGTGAAATATGAGAAGTTGCATAGTGCCTTTTTGTCAATATGACAGCAAAAAAATTAAAAGAAAATCTACAATTTTTCAAGTGAGGTCACAAATAATTATATAATTACAACTATTTGCCTTCTTGCACACACGGCGGCTTATGTTTACACAGTACAGTATTCACTAGTGCGCAATTCCTAATACCCCCATGCGCAGTTTCAATTCGGATCATACCTGGTTTCAAAGATTGTTTATCTAATTATTAATAAGATACCTATGGGTATTCCACACTAGATATTTTACATTTGTAGTTTTCTTAAATGCAAAGGGTTATTGAGTTAAAAAAAAAGTTTAGCCCAGATTCCACTCTATGAATTATTGAGGCGGTGAACGAAGGAACATGGGAAGGTGTCAATGACAAATTGCGCATGCCTTATCTACATAAATAGGAATTTTTATAAATATCACTTTCAATGTCAAACGGCTAGAACGCTGTTGGTGTAGTGGTAGGAGTTGCCTTCCCGCCATTTGTGCGGGTTCGAATCCCGGCCCACGCAATTTTTTTTTATTAACTGTAGTTTTATTTATCTTATCTAAAATAGATACTCGCCAGAGTCTTGTTCAGACAGCTACGATGACGTCACACATCGGCACCTTCCTATGTTCCTTCGTTTAGCGCCTCATAACTTATTTACACACAAATAAACCACTCAGACAACTGATCTAACTTCTTTCATGATTTTTATTACATCACAACTGAAAGGGCGATTATCAAGTTTGTTTTAATTTATATTTAATTAATGAGATGTAATCTAAAAAATTAGAAATATAATTTATTAAACCAAATTAATAATATTACTTACAACAAATTACACACTTGTATAACGACTGACGCGTTATACGCATTAGATTAGTTCACTTGCCGATTTAACGTAACTTTCTTGATGTTTTTATGACTGCGTAATCCATGTACTAATCGTTACTAGTGTCTGAAGCTTGAACACGTGTCAAATTTGAATGCAAGCGTAGTAAAAAAATTTTAGTTATTACGGTCGCAAGAGAAAACATATTTACCTCTCTTACTCCTTGACCCATAGCTCCACCGCCACCAGAAATCACATTTATACCAAGTTTGAATACCATCACTTTTTAAGTTTTTGAGGTATCGCATCCGAAAAGCTTACGCACACTGACACACATTAAACAGAATGGCTCAGATGATAGAGCAGTATTCTGACAAAAGTACGAAACAAATGAATACAGGTGGGTTAGATTCTATAGTTTTCTTAACTTATCTAACAATTAAAACGGTGTTGATACAAGATTGGCCTGCCTTAAATCTATACCGTTCATCGCATAATTTTACCATAACTGATATTTTTTCTGTTAAAATGTATGTCGCTAGTTTGAGGATCGTGGGTAGGTACTCTCTCGCGATCCCGATAAGAGATAGACGTACTTCAAGGACTAGCGACCTTGCCTACATGAGTTCATTGCTCCCCAGCCTCCAAATCTAGGAGGAACCATGTCCCCTAACCCTAATCCTTACCCAAGTAATAATTATCCCTCCCGATGCTAAACCAACACGTCTGGAAAGCGTGGCGTTTTACTGCGAAATCCCTCTAAATAATGGAAAGGTTAATATCTGAAATGAAACTCCAGATGGGTAGGGATCACATCCGAGAATCCCACCCTGTTTCGACAGGCCGCCTCATGGATTCTGTGGGAGGCAAAATTACTCAAATTATGTAAATAACAAAATCAACAAGTAAGAGGCGAAGACGAAGAAGAAGTAGACCAACATAAAACTTAATATAGCCATACAATACACGAACTGTGGACACAGACGATAGAATAGTAGAACTAGCAGAAACCAGAAGGAAAGGAGAAGCATGTATAGAACTAAAATAAAAAACATAATATACGGAAACGAGAAGAAGACGACAGTCAAGTGAGAATAGGATTCCTAATACATAAAAAAACTCACAGAAAAAGTGAAACTCTACAAGGGTATCCCCAAGAGAGTAGCTTATATAATAGTAAAAATCTGAAAGAAATACAATATAAAAATAATACATCAACACAACCTCAACACATGAAGAAATAGAGGTAGAAATTTCTATGAATAATACAAGCAATGCAAGAAAACCCGACAAAGACCACCTAGCCATCGGGGATTTTAATATCAAACTAGGAGTCAAACGAGAAGCAAGCGAAGACAAAATGGGAAACTAGGGATATGGACATCGCAACCCAAGAGGAGAAAGACTAATGGAATTCCTGGTGACAGAAAAGGTGTACGCTATGAACACGTACTTTAACAAAAAAGAACACAGCGGACGGACGTGGATATCCCCAGACGCAAAAACCAAATAGACTACATACTTTTCACAAATAAGAATATAGTAGAAGATGCTACAGTGATAAACCAAATAACAACAGGAAGTGACCACAGAATGGCAACTGCACGTTTAAAAATAGATACAAAAATCGTAAGAAAGGAGTTATGTAGAATAACTAAAGAAATAATAGACAACGAAAAACTAAGATACCTTAACACCGAATACCAAAATAAAATTAAGGTCGAACTGCAAAAACGTCCAAACATGCAGGAGAAGAGTATAGGAGAAGTAAAGCAAAGCAGCAAAATCCTAAGAAAGCAAGATCAGCGAAAATACAAGGAAGATGATAGAATGGAGAAAAGAAATGATCAAATCAGGGAAAATGAATACCGTCGAATACAACGAAATAAGTAAGCTAATTCGAAAAATGGTCAGAAATTACATAAAAAGAAAGAAAGAAGAACTGATTGAAAAGGTAATTGAAGAAAACAAAGATATGAAGTGCCTACGAAAAACAACAATAGGGAAAAAGCTCATAAACACTTTAAAAAATAAAAACAACATAGAAATAAGAGACAAAGACGAATTAAAGATTGCTGAAGAATATTACAGAGACCTATATAGCACTCCACAGGTCAAGGGAAAACTAAAGAAAAAGATCATCAATATTAACTCAGAGGACATGCCATAAATAAATGAAACGGATATATTCACTGCAATAAACCAGGCAAAAAATAACAAAGCACCTGGTAAAGAGGGCATCATAAAGGAAATGCTAAAGAAGGGAGGAAAACACATGATAGAAATGCTAAATATTTTATTTGATAAGTGTTTAATCGAAGGAAAAATCCCAGAGGACTGGAACGAGGCAACAATGGTATTATTATATAAAAAGGGAGGCAATACGAAACTGGAGAACTATAGGCCCATCACATTACTATCACAGTCATGTAAAAGGAGCAAGCCGGGTTCAGACTAACCTACGACCACCTGTACACCGTTAAAATACTGATAGAAAAGGAATATTATCTGCCGCGATACGTAGCATTTGCCGACTACGAGAAAGCTTTCGACAGCGGAGAAACAGGAGCTATAGAAAGAGCAATGCAGAAATGCAGAATGGACTATAGATATAACCAGCTGATAAACAATATTTATCAAAATACGTATGGAGCAATACAGCTCCACAAAGAAACGAATCCCATACCAATAAAAAATGAGTTAGGCAGGGGGACATCATATCCCCGAAATTATTTACCTTCGTTCTAGAGGATGTCTCTAAGGAACTGGACTGGGCGGGAAAGGAAGTGAACATAAATTGAGAATTACTGAACAACTAGAGATACGTGGACGACCTAATTCTGATAGCCAATAAGTATGAAGATTTGCAAATAATGCTGTAACAACTAGACGACAAATCACAAACCGTAGGACTAAAAGTGAACAAGAACAAAACAAAAAAATAGTAACAAACATACAAAAATAAGACAAAAACATAATAGTGGGAGTTGAAGTAATAGAAAAGGTCGATAAATATGTATACCTAGGACAAGAAATAACAGTGACCAAAGAAAATGAGACAACGGAAGTGAGTAAAAGAATACGAATGGGCTGGTGTGCATTTGGAAGATTGAGATATATTTTAAAGAATAAAACGTTTCCCCAGTATATGAGAACTAAAGTGTATAATATATGCGTTCTACCCGTACGGAGTGCTGACATGGACTTTTACAAAGAATAACGTCGATAGAGTAGCTAAAACCCAGAGAGCTGTGGAAAGTCGGCTCGGAATAAGTTTCAAAGACCGACGGCGACGAACCAATGAACACGTAAGGAATAACACAAAGGTCACAAACGTCTCAGGCAGAATGACCCGCCTCAAATGGAAATAGGCAGGGCACAATGAAAGATACACAGATAATGGATGGAACAACACAATAAATAAATGGAGGTCCTGGTACGGGAAAAGAAATCGTGGAAGGCCCCAAATGCGCTGGGTCGACGACATAAAAAGAACAGGGGGTTTAACATGGACGCCGACGGCACAAAATACTGACAATGGAAAATTTTAGATGAGGCCTATGTCCAAAACTGGAATAGAAGAGGCTAAACTAGAGAGAGAGAGAGCAAATTTGTACCTTAGTAAATGGTAATATTTATAAAGTTTATTATTATTATCGAAACGTATAGATTTATATAAAATTTAAAAAACCCAAAAGCTAAGTATACTCAGTGGCATAAACATTGCAACACCAAGAAGGAGTAGGAATTTAGTATTGAAACTAGGTAGCATCGTTGGGCTGCCATTAGGTAATAATTGATTAATTTTTGAGATCAAGTGGTAATGTAATCAAGTCAAATCAGTTCTTTAATTTTTTTGCTAACTTTTCCGGTTTGTATTTTTTGTATGATTCGTTGTTTTTTTACTGTTAATTAATATTAGTTTAGTTGTTTTTTTGTTAATGTGTTTTATTTGTTTGATCATGCCTAGAGTACGGCAAGGCGGAATTTCTTATTCTAATTTGTTCTACGATTAGACATTCCAACGTCTCATACCTGCGTCCTTTCTGTTGCCTTGACCCGGTCATCATCATGATATCCGTCCAGTGCCGAGGCCTTGTTCTGATTCTGTGAACATATGCTTTGCTTTACGTTGGGTAGTTGGATGGTTTTACCCAAAGATACTTTTCCTTTACCTCGACTTGGGTCTGGCAAAACAGCTCTGAATTAATCAGTCTATCCATTGCTGCTGCAAGCGCAATTTATCACCGCTTTACGTCCTAAGATTCCGTTAGAAAAAAAAATCGGCTAGGGCACGGTGTAAAACTTGAGCTAAGTTCAAGCTTTTTACTTTCAGTTTCATGTTCACCTTAATAGAAAAGTTTGCATGTTTCTGTATAAGTTACGGTCAACACAAAATCAGAAGCACACTCCCACGCACTCGCAAACCCAGACCCACGCAGTCGCAATGCCCCGACGCGACCGATAGGCAATCCCAAACACTATTACACACGCACGCTACACAGCACACCGCACGCGCACGCACCACGCGCACGCGCACGCACACGAGTGCACGCGCGGCACACGCGCACCAACGAGCACGCCACGCAATGACGCGCACGCACCCGCACACGCGCACGTACACGCGCGCGCACACGCGCAACGCACAGCGCAACACACGCACGCACAGCCACACACACGCACACACAAAACACAGAACACACGCACACAACGACGCACACACACGACACAATTCACACACCACAACAACAGCACCAAACGAACACAACCACACACAACACTAGCGGACACACCCACACATACTACAGACGAGCCAGAACGGACAGGCACAACGCACACAAACTGAAATCACACACGCAACACACGCACGACCAATCGACACCAACACAGGATTCACAACACGCACAACACACGAAACACACCGCAACCACGCGCACAACACGCAAACACACAGACAAAACACACAGCACAACACATACACGGTACAGCACGACAGCGAAAAACCAGGACAAGACAAACAGCCAAACACAATGACACAACGAAGGACAAAAACAAGGCGACATTGAACATCAGACACATTTCAAGAACACAACGTTCCCAGACACAACAGACAATAGCTCTACCCGACGGACTGACAGGACTTTACAAACAACACGCAAGACACTAAAACCCAGAGGCTGAAAGCGGCTCGGAATAAGCCAAAGACACGAACCAAGACACGTAAGGACACACAAAGGCACACGCCAGCACAAGACGGCACAAAGGACAAGGAGCACAAGACACGATCACAGATAAGGATGGAACAACACAAAAAACAATGAGCCTGGTACGGAACAGACACGGAAGCACAATGCACGCACAGACGACAAAAAGACACAGGGGTTACATGGACCAGAGCACAACAACACAAGAAAATCTAGAAGGCAGCCAAAATCGGAAAAAAGGCAAACTACAACAGAGACACATTGACCTAGAAATGGAAACAAAAGTTATATATATCGAAACGAAGATTAAAAATTAACAACCCAAAACAAGTATACTCAGGCAAAACATGCAACACCAAGAAGAGAGAATTAGACTGAAATAGGAGCACGTACTGCCATAGGAAAATTGATTAACTTTGAGATCAAGTGGTAATGTAATCAAGTCAAATCAGTTCTTTAAATTTTGCTAACTTTACCGGTCTGTAATTGTACGATTCGTTGATTTCACTGTTAATTAATATTAGTTTAGTTTCTTTTGTTAATGTTTACTGTTGATCATGCCTAGACTACGGCAAGGCGGATAAGCATCATTTCTTATTCTAATTTGTTCACGATTCGACATTCCCCTTCGTCCTTTCTGCCTGACACGGTCATCATCATGATATCCGTCCAGTGCCGAGACCTTGTTCTGGTTCTGTGACATAGCTTTGCTACATTGGGATTCATGGTTTACCAAGAACTTTCACCTACTGACTACGCAAAACAGCTCTGAATTAACATCTACACATTCTGCTGCACAATTTACACCATTTACGCACACACACCCAAACCGACACGCAGCTACGCACCCAACACCACACACACACACACACACACACACACACACACACACACACACACACACACACGCACGACACACCACACCAACATTCTTATCTCATTTCTCTGCTCATATTGTAACTTCTACTCACTAGTGCATACATAACATAACATTTATGGTTTGTTAATTGAAATATTATATTACAACAAATGAATTTTATAAAGTTTAATGTTTCATGCCATTCGTTTAGCGTCATTACCAACATTTAAAATATGTTATCCATAATTAATTCAAACTCTGACAAATGCTTTTCGATCATACTGTAAATTTCAAGGGTTAGTTTGAACATTTGATATAGATTCAGTCAAATAATTATCCAATAATCCTACAAAATTGAACAATTTCTCCTTACGTTCGTTACACACATGGCGAATTATTCCGCGGTGAAGAATTTACCGTCGCCACCGCATCAACAGTAGCGCACTGAAGTTAATTAGAGCTTATACATGAAACGGAAAAATAAACGTGCGCATAATTTACCGTTGGCGGTATCCGTGCAACCGCCGTCTGCCACTGGAGCTGATGGTAGTTTTACCGTCACCAACGTAATGCGTTATGTATGTTTATTCACAATTAGTTTGTAACATACCGCTTTTCTAACCCTTTAAAGGTTGAAAAGTGAATGATTCTACGGGTTTACTTTAAGCGGTCAGTAATAACAAAAAAAGGAGACAGTAATGAGATGAAGCGGTCAGTAATGGACCACTTTCCAACCTGCGGGGGAGCTACTATCGATTTAAACTATCAATGTCAAATTAACATCTTGCCAATTTTAATAAAGGGTCAAGAGTATGCAACCGTCTTTTCTTGCGTGCGTAGATGGTGAGTGAACGCAAGCAATAGGTGGAAACAAACACGTTTTCTTTAATGAGCATATTTAATAAATGAATTATTGATAACAAGTAACGACAAACCCAATAGAAAAATAGTAAGCATAACATTTATGGCTTCTCATTAAAGTAAAAATTAAATGTCGCGTTATCACGACCTTCAATATTGAACGAGAAGCCGTGATGGATGCGTTTCAAATTATTTTGATTTGAACTGTATAATGTTTCTTGTTCTTTAATTGTGAATAAAATCGTATACAAGCCTCGGTAAAAGTATCATTCCCCTGCCCTCGAGAACTATACTTCTCTCGACAGGAATGGAACACTTTCTGCCTCGGTATGTAATATACTGTTACACACACAGCTGTTTTTCTACCGTCTAAGTTGTTTTATTCAGCATAGAGGTGGAAGTATATACAGTTGTTAATTAGTTTTTTCATTATCATCTAGATATAGATACTAACATTTTAATTTCATTAGTCGAAGAAAGACCTGTTTTGTGGGATAGAACCCTCGACATATTCAAGGACAAACACGCTACCAGAAACGCTTGGTGTGAATTTTGCTTGGGAATTCGTAGTGACTTTGATGCGTTGGAACAAATGGAGAGAAATGTGTATTTGAAAAAAAATCGATTTTAAAGTCTAGACGTAGCCGTGAATACTTGTCTCTAATAAATAAGAAAGCGACCATTTGACAGTACCCGTTGTCGTTGTTATGGAGATCAAAATGTCCTTTATTCTGGGTATCTACCAGGAAACCTTCCCTGCACTTGAAACAAAATCTTTACATAGAATGTTTCTCACATTGTTAGCTTTGAGACCTACTCTTGCAGTACTCTCTCCTTAAATATCTTCCAGCTCTATAATTGACTTTGAATCTTCAATCGTATATGCAGCTCTATCCCTAACATAATTATGAATAATGACGCAGGCTTTAACAATAACATTAGCATCTTGTGATTGGACATTTAACTGTCGGTGGAATATTCTCCATTTATTGCTGACGATACCGAAAGCGCACTCTGTGCACCTTTTTGTTCGGCACAATCGACAGTTGAATATTTTCTTTTCTACTGTTAAATGTGTCCCAGCATAAGCTCTTTGCAAATCTTTATGCAGCCTAAATGCTGCATCACCATAAAAAATATATGGCACTTTCAGATTTTCCGTGCCTGGTAAGCACTTCTCATTAGGTAGATCTTTTGAACTGCTTTTTATTGATTTTCACAGCTGAATATGTTAAAAAACCAACGAGTCGCAGCCTTTTACATAGCTACCAATATGAATAAAAACAAAACGGTATTTAGTACCTGCAATGACCATTAACACAATTGAATATCAGTCTTTATAATTAAAATACATAAATCCACTTTTTATTGAACTTATGATGCGGACGTGTTTCCCATCTACTGCTCCTATAGCAATGACGAAAGTTTACTACATGTTCAGGAGTCGTATGCACTCGTTTTGCATAACCTTCCACAATGCTGAACAAACGTTGTCGAGATGCTTACTCTGCAAGAATAATGAAAGTCGGTAAAAGTACATCAATTGGCTAAATATCCAAAAAAACGAAAAAAATTGTAATCTTTGAATAAGGCAAAATTTATTATTTTATTTTTTACGTAGGTGATGTAGCCGGCACCGGGTTTTTTTGTAAGGAAGTGGTGAAACGATAGAAACATTTACGTGAGACCATCGTCAAAGCTGAAAAGAAGGCCAAGGAACTCAAAACTAGTGGTTTATAAGCTACCACAAAAAGAAAGTACATATTCAACGACGAACTCCAGTTCTTTAAAAAATATACGAAAAAACAGACTACAGAAAGTTTCGTCGTAGAGGAATAGAACAAGGATGAAACCAATAACACTTCGCAACAACCACCTGAGAATGCAGACGTGAGTGAAGTCAACCTAACCACTGGAACAGCAGAAAAAGCTATTTCCAGTACACAACCATGAAAGAAACATAAGAAAATGGACGATGTAGATTTAAAGATTTTAAAGGGCATTGGAAAAAACAACCTGAGAACGCCCAAATGTCGTTCTATCACTGTCTCCTGTAGCTTACAGAGAATTTCGATAGTAATGAATAGCTTCACTTCTAAATGGAGATCATTTTCAAAATTAAGAAACAAAATGTTGCAGTTCTTCACTATCATGGCTACACTACACTATCCACGTCCCAGTTTCAGCAACAGAGTCAATCAACGACATACCATTCCCAACTACATACTTTTGCACAGCCATTTCAGCAACATTTCTCAACTACTACGACTTTGCACTACTCGCAACATCCACATTTCCCACCTTACGACTCACCATTCATTCATTCAGTTTCTACTCAAAATGAATTGCCTACTCCACCATCCCAAACGAGGGAAAATTGTCCAACATTCACAACGTGGCCCTTTGCCCCTCCCAACGTTAAAATCTCCTACCTCACGGCCCACTATCTATTTCCGCACTTTCTATTCAAGATCACTACCCACCTCATCATCCTAAATAATGAAAGACAAAATGGAAAAACTATAGCAGCTACGAAAATTTTGCTGAGAACATTAAGGTGACCATTTATGTAAAAAGGAAATATGGACCATGGACACACCACCCGAAGAGTCTGAGGGGCACCAAATACTCCTCAGTAAAGGGAAGGAGAGCGAGAAATTTCTTCTAAATTAGATATACAAGTTTTTATGCTCTCTGGTTTAAGTGACAAATGTACTTGTGGTTTATGGTATGTTTTTAGGCGTCCCAAGTGTAAAAAAATTAAAAAAAAACTATTTAATTCTGTATTTTACTTCGGTTTTTAAAAGTACATAGTTAATAAAATGGTGAACGAAACGTTACTCATGTGTATATTTTTCCATTGAATGCACCATTCGTAAAATACTTGGGTGATTTTAGAGGTACTTAAAAAATTCAAGACAATCCATTTCAAAAGTATGTTTTATTATTAAAAGTCTAGTTTTTCGCAGGTTCAAATTTTATTCATATTAGAAAAAACCCTTTCCGTTGTGGCGTTGGATTCTGGTAAACACATACACATTTCAACAATTTTTAATATGCTGTGTGGTATATCTTCACTCTTGAAGTGGTTAAAAAGTTCGGTCCATTGCTTGTCAATAGAAACAGAAACTTCTTTCTACTCTTATTTTTGGACTAGCAGTATATTTTAAAATGCCCCCAATTTCATCAAACAGTGCCGAATCATCTATATGAATTTCAGGGTGTTGTTTTTGAAAAACAGTTAATAAGTTTCCAACATCTAACACATACACACGCGAGCACACACACGCACACACACACATACACACACATACACACGCACGCACGTACGCGCGCGCGCATACGTACACACACATACACAGCGGTTCTTTTTTAGCAATACCACACGAAACACTTACGAATCTTCAATGGGACGTTTTAAATTGAGTTACGGCTAGGTCTTCTCCTTCCCTTACCAAAGCTAGTAGCACAGTGTTAACTTGGTTTGGCAAATTGTTAACTGTTTGATAGCACCATCTACACTTCTGATTTTTCAGATTGCACTTATAGTACACATTTATGAAATGTGAGCGAAGAAACCATAACCAAATTTAAAAAAATTGTTTTTAAAACTATTAAGAATCAATGTGGGTCATTTTTCTTGTGAAAAAATCATACATACATACGTAATGTATGTATGTATGCTGGGAATCCATGAATGTGGCTGAAGGAGCTTGAACATCTCGAGCAGCCCGCGCTCCCCCTTGGGGAGGGAATGAAATACGTGGCCCTTTCCGTTTCCTTGAGAAAAATAGTAACCCTGTAACGGTTTGAGCATTTTTAATATTCTTTCTATCGAAGGTAATAACGCTAACCATCTGGTTTTTAATGCATCTCAACAGTTTTAGATATTCAACAAACTCACAAAATTCTTTTAATCGTTCTACTCGAACAGTGTAAATGTAGAAATAGCCATAGATTTTCACAATACTGCGGCATTGATGTGAATAGGCAATACAGTCTACTGATGTTTGAATTCAGTTATGAAGGTTATGTGAAGCACAGTTCACCCCAACTAAAGGTCTTTTAAGTGAATTTCTTCAGACTGAATACAATTCCTCATTTTGGTATTTTTGCACTGAATGGTTTCTTTTGACCGCTGATACAGTCCATGCAAAGAAGCTATCGATATTCTGAAGCAATTAAGCAATTTTGTGTCATCCTGTCTCAACTGCTCAAACAATGTGTAAAAAGCGCCATCCTTCTTTCTTCTTTCGTTAATTGGATGAACCCAAAGTAGTCGGTTTTTTCTTTGCCTTTTCACTCGACGTTGGAATAATAATAAAAGCAGAAAATGATTTCTATTCATTTCAATTGCGCTATACTTCAAAGCAATAATTAATTTAAATAATATAGAAACTAAGTAAATTTGGTTTGATGGTGAAACTACACTATCAAATAGTCAGCAGTCAGTTGATTCGCACGACGACGACGGAGATTTTACTGTCCCGTGTGTAAACTCTGTTTCTCTGTGTGCGCTACGGTAAATTCTACGCCGCAGAAAAATCATCCGTGTGTGTAACGACCTTTAATATTTCTACAACGGTAAAAATAAAGTTAAAATACTGTAACACAGGGATTCCCAAAGTGGTCGATATCGACCCCTTGGGGTCGAAATCGGTTTCCCAGGGGTCGACATAAACGAAAACTGATTTTGGGGGCCGAGGAGGTCTAAAAATCGACCCCTATTAATTAACACAAGTTCTTATTTGAAACATTCAAGCTACCGTATGAGCTGTGTTACGTGTACCAACTTGTTATAATAATGACTAATATTTTAGTAGGAAGTATCATTGTTGTACTTTTAAAATTTGGCATATACGCGATTTAACACAAACGAAATCATGATCAAGTTCAATTCCAAACAGTTTGGACTACTTGAAGTTTGGATTTATTCCATCTCTATCAAATCAACACTTGCCGATGTGTCTCATATGTGAAAAAAGATTCAGTAACGATGCCATGAAGCCTTCAAAAATGGAGGACTACTTATCAAGAGTACATGCTGACAAAAAAAGTAAGCCCTTGTCATTCTTTCAAGCACTTAAAGAAAAACTAGAGAAAAGGCCATTCATAGGATCGGTCTTTGCGTCATTACCTATGCAAGACGTTGATGGTTTACGAGCGTCCTATAATATATCTTTACTAATAGCGAAGTCGGCGAAATCCTACACAATTGGAGAGCAGTTTATTTTACCAGCCATTGCGGAGATCCTCAACAATGTATTATACAAACCCGCACATGATATTATAAAGAGAATTCTTTTGAGCAATAACACCGTTTAAATACGAATAGACGAGATGGGTCGCGACGTCGAAAACATTTTATGCAATTTCTTACAGACCAACAGATTCTCTCTCCAGTTGGACGAGTCTACATTACCCGGCCATGAAGCTCTGTTGTTAGGATATGTTCGATATATTAAAGATGAAAATATGTGCCAAGAACTGCTTTTTGCTACATATTTAGAGACTGATACCAGAGAGAATCGATTTTTCAGGCCGTGGAACGTTTTTTTTTTACTGACAAAGCTATTCCGTGGAAAAACATTGTTTCTATTGCGACTGATGGTGCACCATCTTTGGTTGGTTATAAATGCTGCCAACAAGATTCAGCTATGTGAGGAAAACGACGAAGTCTTTACTCGGTTACTTCTACACAATGAAGTTCGCTGGCTATCAAGAGGCTCTTGCTTAGCATGATTTTCTGGTATGTTTGAATGTGTGTTGGAGTTTTTACAAAAAAAAAGATCCAAATTTGAAAGAAAATCGGAACAATTGTAAAACAGATATTTATTACTTGACTAATATCTTTGGTATGTTTAACAAAGTTAATTTGCAGCTGCAGTGTGACGATCTCAACTTGATTAAAACAAAATCAATAATATCGGCCTTTGTGGGTAAACTTACCCTTTATAAACAAAATTTAAGCAGAAAAGAATATTCACAGTTTCCGCATTTGTCAAAATTACCAGAAATGCTTCAAGACGATGTTATTTTATCATATGTCACTCACTTGGACGCATTACACAAGGATTTTACTATGAGGTTTGAGGATCTCTTAAATTTACAAATTCTTCAATGGATAATAAATCCGTACAATATCACAGCCAATGTGATAATGCAAAAAGAGTTGATCACCATCAGCATAGACAAGGAGTTTAAGCAGAAGTTCAACCAAGGCTATCAGAAGTTCTGGTTGCAGCGCAACATTGAAAAATAGTATCCTGCATTGTGGAACATTGCTGGAAAATACCTTATCGCTTTTCCATCATCATACCTAGTCGAAAAAGGCTTCAGTGAGGTTACAAACATTTTGACAAAACAACGAAACGAACGCGGAGATTTAAGGCCGCAACTCACCAATATTGAACCAGATTTAGCTAGATTGGTAGAAAGTCTCCAGGTTCATCCAACACACTGAATTTTTATCTTTTTGATCTTTACTTTGCGATTTTAATGTTTTTTTCAAAAAATAATTACCTACTTAAGTATTTTAACGTAATTTGTATTAATAATTATTAATTACACTTGATATTTACTGAATTTTATGTCTATTTATTTTGTTAAATTTTGATGAGAAAATGATGTCAAGTTTACACACTTAACCAACCACAAAATTTTTAAATTGGTATTTTGTATCAATAGGAAAAAATAGCTATGGGGGTCTGAGGTATCAGTTCATTTTGGAAAAGAGGTTTCTGGCCCAAAATAGTTTGGGAATCCCTGCTGTAACGGGATAAAAAAGAAAATGTTTAACTGTTCCATTATGTTTACGATCCCCGTTTGCTACGCCCATGATTTTATGCTGTAAAGCATAAAGCCACTGTTTTTAAAGGTTACTTGCTAAAATAGCTAAAAAATCTTATCAATTAATCACGGCGTATAATAATAATTTCTATTTATTTTCGGTCTAGTGAAAAGTTTGCCTTATTGCCAAATATTGTGTAAATGACAGTACGATCACGATTTCTATTTTTAATCCGCAGATGTTTGACCGAATTATTGCAAATTTATCTCAAGTTACATAAAAATTTTCAAATAAAGTATTTAATAATTGAAGATAACAATTTTTAAATTGATTGAATTGTAAGTGATAAATTGGCAACATTGTATTAAATGTTTATACCTTTTTTTTTGTACAGATAATATTATAGTATACTATATACAAAAGATATTTTTTTTATCTATTTTCTGTTATCATTTATACTGTACATATAAATTTACAAGGGTGTTAATTTTTTATATTAATTACTAATTTAAAAATATCAATGAGTGCTGAACCAAGTCCAGCAAATCTAACTGTCGATCGTGAGAAAATTTATCAATGGATTCTTGAATTAACAAATCCCGATACTAGAGAGAATGCTCTACTTGAACTTAGGTAAATCTGTGTGTATATATTCTTAAACTTAATTCAAATTTGTAGTAAAAAAAGAGAAGTTGTGCCAGATTTGGCCCCAATGTTATGGAACAGTTTTGGCACGATTGCTGCCTTATTACAAGAAATTATCAATATTTATCCTGCTATCAATCCAGCCACTTTAACAGCACACCAGTCTAATAGGTAATATAACATGAAATGTCATTATGATCTATAAGGTTATATTTTCCAGAGTGTGTAATGCACTGGCTCTACTTCAATGTGTCGCTTCACATCCTGAAACAAGATCACAATTTTTATTAGCACATGTACCGTTATTTTTGTACCCATTTTTGCATACAATCTCAAAAACACGACCTTTTGAGTATTTACGATTAACAAGTTTAGGTGTTATTGGAGCATTGGTTAAGACTGATGAACAAGAAGTAATTACTTTTCTTTTAACTACTGAAATTATACCTTTATGCTTACGAATTATGGAATCAGGATCAGAACTAAGCAAAACTGTGGCTACTTTTATTCTTCAAAAAATTTTATTAGATGATAGTGGTTTAAATTATATTTGTCAAACATATGATCGTTTTAGTCATGTTGCGATGATTTTGGTATGTTCTGAAACTACTCTAAATCTAGATGTGTAAAAGTTAAATTTTAGGGTAAAATGGTGTTATCTTTAGCAAAAGATCCATCAGCAAGGCTGCTTAAACATGTTGTAAGGTGTTACTTACGATTATCAGACAACTCTAGGTTTGTTTTTGGATTAAAATGTAAAATTCTACTATGAAATGTGTTTTTAGGGCACGGGAAGCATTGAGACAGTGTTTACCTGATCAATTACGAGATACTACTTTTAATGCTTGCCTTCAAGAAGATAAATCTACAAAACATTGGCTATCTCAGTTATTAAAAAATTTAGAAACTCCAGTAGTGCCAGATCCTAGACAAGTTGAAATTCCTCCGTTAACATCACAATAAAATGAATATTCTGTTTTTCGTTGTGATTTTTTTTATACAAGATTTGATGTACTTTTTAGTAATTGTGATATTCTTACAAAATCAAGTATTGCAATGGTACCATATTATATATTTTAACTCCTCATTTGTGCTTTTAATTTTTTTTTAAGAATACAATATGTCTCATGTCTAGAATTGTATTAAATTTATTTACAAATAATGAGAATTTAGTGTATAGTTTAATTATTATGAATTTTTAAAGCATCTTTTAGGTTAAGTTCTTTTTATTACGCTTTATTGTACATAAAAATATGAACAAAAACAATACATGTATAAGTACATATCGTCTGTAAAATTTAAAATTACTATGGGAAAATTGTAATAAACGGCCAATATTTCTAATGAATAGGATAATTGTTAAGTTATATTTAAGTTTTAAATTGAACTTTTACTTATACCTATAGATTTTATAGTATAATAGTTTTATTTCCTGTATTAATCTTTAATTTTACCGGCTACTGTATTATGTATGTATGTAGGCATATTGGTACATTCGAAAAGGTTAATATTTTAAATGGTTTTTGAGTAAGACTGAGTGTCATCTGGGAATATTTAAATATGTACAAATTTATGCATACTAACTGAATGTAATTAAGTTTTGCAATTTTTTGATATATATATTAATTGAACATTTTTTGGAGTTTTTTGTCATACACACTTGTATTTGAATAATTTGTTATAATTCTTTAAATACCAAACAGTGGTACAAGTTATAAATTTTTTTTATTATACACCATTATTGAAAACCAAATAAGTGTGCCATTGGGTGTTCAAAAACGGTAGAGGAGTACGACTGGATGAAGTGATTCATGTTACTCACAGTATAATAGCTTTCTATAGGTTTATATAACACTATAGGCGGTTAAGATGTGTGGCTCGTTGTGTTATCTTTCTCTATTGTTTTCAATCTGTTACTTGTTGCTGCCAGTTTGTCACCTCTATTGTTTCTAGGTCTTGTCACACCTGATCGAATCATCTGGTTTTCAGAAGTCCCTTCCTTGTGTCATCGATTACTGGGTTTATGAGTTTTCTTGGTGTCCTCTCTTCTGTCATACATTGTAGGTGTCCTAACCATCTTAACATCTGTGCTTCTGCTATTCCTATAATGTGTGTTCCTTGTAGGTCTTCCAATACCTCACAGTTTGTTCTTCAGGTCCCTTCTTTTTCCATCCTAATATTCTTATCTTCCTTTCCCAACTTGCTAGCTTTTCTTAGTCGTTTTTGTTTAACGTCAACATTTCACTCTGGTACATTACTGTTGGTCTATTGATGTTTGACAGTAGTGAGGAGACGGAGTCCCCTTGTTTCAGTCCTTTGTTTCAAAATTGTGAAAGGTTGACCTTGCTGTTTGTGCTTTGTAGTGTTGAGTCAGCCGTATTAGTTTAGTATTTTGAATTCTTGCATTATTTTGTACAACTGTTTTCTTATTACTGTGTCATAGGCTTGCCTGAAGTCTATAAACAGAGCGTGGATACCTGTGTTATTTTCGTAGCAGCTCGTTTTTGTCTGTTTCAATGTGTATATTTGGTCTTTGGTGGATATATTTTTGAAGCCACCTTGATATTCCCCTAGTTGCGTTTCTGTGTATTTATCTAGTCTTTTTTTAGCAGGCTTGCTAGGATTTTATATGCAACGTCTAATAGTGCAATAGCTCTGTAGTTCCAGAATTCTGTTTTGTTCCCTTTTCTGTATATTGGTGTGATTATAGCTTCAGACCATCCCTTTGAGATTTTTTTTTTGCCATGTTTCTTCTATTAGGTTACATATGTTGCTGATTAGTAACTCTCCCTCATATTTTAGTTCTGCTGGTGTTCCATCTTCACCTGCTGCTTTATTGTTCTTTAGTTTCTGTATTACTCTTGTTATTTCTTCGCTTGTGGGCGGGTCATTTTCTTCTAGTTCTTGTACTTCTCGTTCCTTGTCTGTTTTTTCATCCTCTTCCTTGTTAGTATTTAATTCTCCTGTAAAGTCTTCTTTGCATCTCCCTAATATTTTCTTTGAGTCTGCTATCAAATTTCCTTTTTTATCTCTATAGAATTTTGTCATGTGCTTTACTCCTTTTTTGATTTTGTCTGCGTTGGTGTAATAGTATATTACATACCGAGGCGGAAAGTGTTCTATTCCTGTCGAGACAGGGGAATGGTACTTTTGCCGACGTTTGTATACGATTTTATTCACAATTAAAGAACAAGCAATGTTATACAGTTGGAATCAAAAAATTTTGGAACACAACCATCACGACTTCTCATTTAGTCCGTGAAGGTGTTATGCTTACTGTTGTTCTATTGGTTTTGTAGTGTAGTTACTCGTTATCAATAATTCACTTATTAAATATGCTTATTAAAGAAAACGTATTGTTTGTTTCCACCCATTGCTTGCGTCCACTCACCATCTACGCGCGTGAGAAAAAATGGTTGCATACTCTTGACCGTTTATTAAAATTGGCAAGTTTTCAATTTGACATTGATAGTTTAAATCGATAGTAGCTCCTTCACAGGTTGGAAAGTGGTCCATTACTGACCGCTTCATCTCATTACTGTCTCCTTTTTTTATTACTGGCTGCTTAAAGTAAACTCGTAGAATCATTCGCTTTTCAACCTTTAAAGGGTTAGAAAAGCAGTAAGTTACAAACTAATTGTGAATAAAAAGTTTTACTAGCTTTATTTTTGTAGTTTTCTTCTATTAGTCTTGTCAAGAGTTGCTTTTTTTATTGGTACATTTCTGTTTTGCAATGTTCCTTTTCTCTGGGTGTTCTATTTTGTTGCCTGGCCTCTTTTTTGTTTTCTCTGCTTCCCAGCACTCTTGGTCCATCCGTTCTGTTGCTTTTGCTTTTGTATTTTTTGCTCCTTCATTTATTGCTTGTTTTAGCGTTTCCCAGTACCTATTTATATACATTGTCGTTTTCCAGGTTCTGTGATTTCAAGTTTATCTCGTTTATGTTGTTCCTGCTTTCAATTTAGCGTGGTTTAGTCTCTCCCGTTTACATCATTGAGTTTTTGCTGCTGTGTGTGGTTTTCTTATGTTTTTATTTTTATCAAGAAGTGGTCCGAATCATTGTCTGCTCCTCTGTACGATCGTATGTCTGTTATAGTGTTAACGTGTTGCTCTTCTATTAGTACGTGATTGATCTGATTTATTGTTTTCCCGTTTGGTGGCAAGGTACCTTTGTGTATGTCTTTGTGCTGAAATTGTGTGCTTCTAATTCTCATGTTTCTTTTTCAATGGCGAATCAATGATCCTTTCAATGTTGTCGTTTATGGTAGTATGTAGACTTTGGCTTCCTATTGTTGGTATATGTCCTTTCTCTTCCTATTTTCTCCCACTATTATTTTGATGTCATGTTTAGGTATTTTTTGATATTCCAGTTCAAGAAAATTTGTCCTTTTCCCCCCTTCTTCTGTTGGTGCGTGTATATTTAGTAGGCTAACTTTCCTGCATTTTTCTCTTATCCTCAGGTAACACATTTTTTCATTAAAACCTCTCCGTAGTATTCTGTTTTCATCCCCGCTATTACAAAAATGGATATTCTCCTATACTGTTAATCCAACTTTCTTTTTGTTTTGTCTCTTGTATTGCTATTATATCTATCTCATATCTTTTTAGTTCTATTAGTAATTATTTTAGCTTCCTTTCGGTGTACGTACTTCTGACGTTCCACGTGCCCATTGTTTTATCTGTTGCTGCCCGTTGTTTTTGGTCGTTTTCCCTTTTAAAATTTTTGTACACGTTTCCTTACTGGTGTGCCTTCTTTTTCCATCCTAATATTCTTATCTTCCTTTCCCAACTTGCTAGCTTTTCTTAGTCGTTTTTGTTTAACGTCAACATTTCACTCTGGTACATTACTGTTGGTCTATTGATGTTTGACAGTAGTGAGGAGACGGAGTCCCCTTGTTTCAGTCCTTTGTTTCAAAATTGTGAAAGGTTGACCTTGCTGTTTGTGCTTTGTAGTGTTGAGTCAGCCGTATTAGTTTAGTATTTTGAATTCTTGCATTATTTTGTACAACTGTTTTCTTATTACTGTGTCATAGGCTTGCCTGAAGTCTATAAACAGAGCGTGGATACCTGTGTTATTTTCGTAGCAGCTCGTTTTTGTCTGTTTCAATGTGTATATTTGGTCTTTGGTGGATATATTTTTGAAGCCACCTTGATATTCCCCTAGTTGCGTTTCTGTGTATTTATCTAGTCTTTTTTTAGCAGGCTTGCTAGGATTTTATATGCAACGTCTAATAGTGCAATAGCTCTGTAGTTCCAGAATTCTGTTTTGTTCCCTTTTCTGTATATTGGTGTGATTATAGCTTCAGACCATCCCTTTGAGATTTTTTTTTTGCCATGTTTCTTCTATTAGGTTACATATGTTGCTGATTAGTAACTCTCCCTCATATTTTAGTTCTGCTGGTGTTCCATCTTCACCTGCTGCTTTATTGTTCTTTAGTTTCTGTATTACTCTTGTTATTTCTTCGCTTGTGGGCGGGTCATTTTCTTCTAGTTCTTGTACTTCTCGTTCCTTGTCTGTTTTTTCATCCTCTTCCTTGTTAGTATTTAATTCTCCTGTAAAGTCTTCTTTGCATCTCCCTAATATTTTCTTTGAGTCTGCTATCAAATTTCCTTTTTTATCTCTATAGAATTTTGTCATGTGCTTTACTCCTTTTTTGATTTTGTCTGCGTTGGTGTAATAGTATATTACATACCGAGGCGGAAAGTGTTCTATTCCTGTCGAGACAGGGGAATGGTACTTTTGCCGACGTTTGTATACGATTTTATTCACAATTAAAGAACAAGCAATGTTATACAGTTGGAATCAAAAAATTTTGGAACACAACCATCACGACTTCTCATTTAGTCCGTGAAGGTGTTATGCTTACTGTTGTTCTATTGGTTTTGTAGTGTAGTTACTCGTTATCAATAATTCACTTATTAAATATGCTTATTAAAGAAAACGTATTGTTTGTTTCCACCCATTGCTTGCGTCCACTCACCACCTACGCGCGTGAGAAAAATGGTTGCATACTCTTGACCGTTTATTAAAATTGGCAAGTTTTCAATTTGACATTGATAGTTTAAATCGATAGTAGCTCCTCCACAGGTTGGAAAGTGGTCCATTACTGACCGCTTCATCTCATTACTGTCTCCTTTTTTATTACTGGCTGCTTAAAGTAAACTCGTAGAATCATTCGCTTTTCAACCTTTAAAGGGTTAGAAAAGCAGTAAGTTCAAACTAATTGTGAATAAAAAGTTTTACTAGCTTTATTTTTGTAGTTTTCTTCTATTAGTCTTGTCAAGAGTTGCTTTTTTATTGGTACATTTCTGTTTTGCAATGTTCCTTTTCTCTGGGTGTTCTATTTTGTTGCCTGGCCTCTTTTTGTTTTCTCTGCTTCCCAGCACTCTTGGTCCATCCGTTCTGTTGCTTTTGCTTTTGTATTTTTGCTGCTTCATTTATTGCCTGTTTTAGCGTTTCCTAGTACCTATTTATATACATTGTCGTTTTCCAGGTTCTGTGATTTCAAGTTTATCTCGTTTATGTTGTTCCTGCTTTCAATTTAGCGTGGTTTAGTCTCTCCCGTTTACATCATTGAGTTTTTGCTGCTGTGTGTGGTTTTCTTATGTTTTTATTTTTATCAAGAAGTGGTCCGAATCATTGTCTGCTCCTCTGTACGATCGTATGTCTGTTATAGTGTTAACGTGTTGCTCTTCTATTAGTACGTGATCGATCTGATTTATTGTTTTCCCGTTTGGTGACAAGGTACCTTTGTGTATGTCTTTGTGCTGAAATTGTGTGCTTCTAATTCTCATGTTTCTTTTTCAATGGCGAATCCAATGATCCTTTCAATGTTGTCGTTTGTGGTAGTATGTAGACTTTGGCTTCCTATTGTTGGTATATGTCCTTTCTCTTCCTATTTTCTCCCACTATTATTTTGATGTCATGTTTAGGTATTTTTTGATATTCCAGTTCAAGAAAATTTGTCCTTTCCCCCCCTTCTTCTGTTGGTGCGTGTATATTTAGTAGGCTAACTTTCCTGCATTTTTCTCTTATCCTCAGGTAACACATTTTTTCATTAAAACCTCTCCGTAGTATTCTGTTTTCATCCCCGCTATTACAAAAATGGATATTCTCCTATACTGTTAATCCAACTTTCTTTTTGTTTTGTCTCTTGTATTGCTATTATATCTATCTCATATCTTTTTAGTTCTATTAGTAATTATTTTAGCTTCCTTTCGGTGTACGTACTTCTGACGTTCCACGTGCCCATTGTTTTATCTGTTGCTGCCCGTTGTTTTTGGTCGTTTTTCCCTTTTAAAATTTTTGTACACGTTTCTTTACTGGTGTGCCTTTTCCTTTGTCTTATCGTTATCGACAATTGTTAAGGAGTCTTGTGCTAGAGGTTTTTTGAATCGTCACTCCTCTTCATACTCTCTTTTTTGTTTTGCTTTTATTAATCCGGTACCTTTCTCCCATTAGTGTTTTGTAGCATATTTTTTTACCATGTTTCCTTTATTTTTTTCTTCTAGTGCTATTTTTCTTATTCTGTATTGGATGTTTCTTTCTTCTAGTGTTAGGTCGCTTTCGATAAAAAATTCTTTTTTTTCTTAATATAGGTATGTTTGTTCTCCATTATTCGTTGTTTGTTCTCCCAGTTGTACATTTCTACCATTATCTTTAATATTAGAGTTTCCTTTTTCTCCTATTGCGTATGTAGCCTTTATTGTTGTATTTTGCGCGAGTTCTTCCTTTACGAATACCTCCACGTTGTTTTTTATATTTTCTTTGGTTTTTAATCCTGTTATGACAGAGTTGTTATTTCTACTCTTCTTTTCCATTGCTTCCAATCAGTCTTCCAGCTTTTCAATTTTGTCAACTGGTTATTTCTTCTTATTTTCCCATCTTTCTTCCTTTTGTTTTGTGCTTCTCTTAGGTAGCGAAACTCCGCCGTCATGTTTGCATTCATTTCCTTAATTAGTTCTTTTATTTCTCCCATTTCTGTATTTCTTGTTTTGTGGGGGGTTTCTATTTTCTTATAATCCGTTCTTATGATTTGGAATTCTTTTGGGTTGGTTCTTCTTTCTGGTGTCCTGGCAGTCTTCTTACTTCTTGCAGATATATCGTTTGTGTTTTCGTTGTCTTTTTCTAGTGTTTCTCGTTTTCTTTTATTTTGGTACTCTGTTATTTGGTCCGTTACTACTTCGTTTCCCTTTCCCAGGTACTCATAATTTGTATTTCCTTTCTTGTGTGGGAGCCGTCACCGGTACTTTAGCTACAGCTTTGTTTACGTTCTTGGATTGTATTTTAGACACTGCCTCCCTTATCTGTTTGTCCTTGTTTACGTGCTTTAACCTCCCAGTGTTATTTGTATTACTAATTAATAGCTGTTTGCCCAAAACCCGTTGAATTTAGTATTATTTTGTGCTCACTGGCTTTATTTACGGCTACTTTGCAATAATAATAGGGATTAGACCATATAATTTGGGGCCGATTTTGCAACCCTTATCATTTGACCTTTTACATCTATAGGTTTATTGAAGTTAAAAAAATCTACCAATAGTACTTTGAAAATAAAATAAACAGAACGAAATGAACGCATCAGCAACACTTTAAATTATTTCAAACTTTAATACTTATGTACTACCCGTATGGTATATTAACCTTCCTAGTACTAAGTGGGGTAATTTTGTACCCCAATTTGCTATTTTTGCCAAATTATGGCGATAGTTTTTACCTCGGGCCCACAATTCTAAAATCCTTTTGAAAATGGAATGAAAGAAATCCAGAAAATAAAAAAACATAGATTCCCACTGATCTTATAGTAATAAAGGCATATATAGGTCTTTTGATTATCCAAGGTGGCCTAAAGGCTACAAAGGAACCGACGGATATATTATGGACAACAGATAAATGCTATTGTAGGCCTATATTTACAGCTACCGTGTCAAGAGATAAGAGAAGGTTTCGTGCGTTGACAAGGTTTCTTCGCTTTGACGATCTACATACGAGAGCGGAACGTAAATTGATGATACATTAGCCCCGATCAGTAACGTATGATGTATCCTGGAGCACATGTCACAGTAGATGAACAACTTCTAAGCTTTAGAGGACGGTCACCATTTCGGGTTTACATGAAAAGTAAGCCATATAAATATGGGATTAAGGTTTGGGCTATGTGTGATGCTACAAATTCTTACGCACACACACAATCTTCAAATATATTTGAAGCAAAAGGAAAGCAAAATAATACGGTGAAAAGGAATCAATGGTTGACCATTTACCAGGAGGTTATGGAGTAACAACCTATAATGTTTTTACATCAAAGAGTTTAGCGGATAAACTACTGGCTAAAAATCTAACCATTTGTGGAACAGTACGCAAAAATAAGACTTTTATTCCAGAGGAACTCCTTCCCAGCAAAACTCGTGCAGCGCCTTCCAATATCTCCATTTTTACCAAAGATCACACCTTGGTCTCATATTCAGCTGTTATTTTGCTATCGACCCAACATCCTTTAGATGGAATAAGAAATGTGGAAAACCAGCATAAACCGGAAATTATTCTTTACTATAACAAGACGAAAGGTGTCGTTGATGCCACAGAATAAATGAGAAAGGAATATACTCGCCGAATAACAATTAGATGGCCAATGGTCATTTTTGGACACATGATTGACACTGTTGGACTAAATTTCTTTATTTTGTGGAAAATGAAAATTTCCTGAGCGTAACAAGTCTTATTTAGATGCAAGGCGCAAGTTTTTGTTATATCTCGGTAAAGAACTTGTAAAAGAAAACATCGTTAGAATATTTAGCCAGAAAGGAAGGATTGAACAAACAATTCGTGATCATGTGGTTACTGTAGTTCCTGAGTTAGGTAGTCGTCGAAAAGTTGTCTGGAGGTTGTGCCTTTTGTCCTCGAAATAATGACCGGAAAACAAGCAATAAATGTGTTTGTGGGCCGTTTGTTGGTGTAGAACACAGCAAAAAGAAAATAATATGTAGGTCATGTTTTTTCATTTTTTGAACTAATTTTTGTACTGCATAAACTATACCGGTAAATAAATGTAAACAAAAGTTGGTATGTGTGTTTTTTTATTACAAATAATAAAATAAACATTATAAATAGTCAACAAAAAAAGATTAAAAGCGTGGGGTGCAAAAATACCCCAGTTAGTAAGTTACGGGTGTCAAAATTATGCTGTATTAGGAAGGTTAAATGATTTTAACTAGTGTTTGGCAAATCAGAACGATATCAGAAAAAAAATTAATGAATAAGACAAAGAAGCAATTTTTTCCTAATTGATCATTTTAGTGTGCCCCATGGGATACTTCATGTGTTTGTACCCGGTCTTGCTGGTGACCAGTCCATAATTCTTCACAAATTGAGGGTCATCCAGTATCTCACTAGTAACGTGGGTTGAGTGTTCCCCCGAATCTTCTGCTCCTCCAAGTGTTTCAGTCATCAGAGTTGTATTCTGGCTCCTTTTTAATCCACGTCTTCGTGTTTCTTGTCAGTTCATTTATAATATTTCCTTTCCCTATTTCAGTTAACAAGCATTTTACTTTGGGTCTTCTCTTTCTGTGTGGTGTGTCCTATTTCCATTACCTTCTTTGCTAACCTGTCTATTCATTCTTGTCATGTACGGTTTGTAATTTACCATTTATATTTTCTCTATGGAATTCATATTTCCTTCTCTATTTTCTTTTCTAGTTCTTTATCATCAAATTTATTCGATTTCCAACTTATTCAGTTTTTACGTTTTGTGTATTATTGCGTGTTTATTTCCATTTTCATGTTTTCTATCTCCTCCCTAGAATTTTTTATGTGTTTACATCTTTGTTTTGGAATCTGCTATCCTTCGTCTTAATAGGAATTCGTGCGCCACTATTTCTGACTCGATATCATCGAGTGGGATTGCTTCTGACTATCTCGTGTAGCGGTCGATACATTATTAATATGTAGCGTTTTCTGTGGGAGACTGGAAGTAGTAGCTCACATAGTTCGGGACCGGATTCTTACTATCGTGTCAGTCTTGGTAGTTGATGCTACTTCATAATGTCTCCTGGTAGGGTGTCGGTAACTACGATTCCCTCTCGACTACGTACTTTACGGCGGTTGGGTACTGCGATATGTACTCTAGGAGTAAAAATTTTTGCAGGAAAACGTACGAGAATGTTTTGTCATCAGTATAGGTCGTGAATTCTTCTTCTTTAAGTAGGTGTTTGTATTGTACCGAAAATGATGTTGGTCAGTTGTATTTCTCCGTTGTTAAACGCTTTTCAGCGTGTGCTGACCCTTAAATGGAAAGATTTTCTTTGGACTTCCCCTTAGATGGTCGTGTAACGGTGCTTGATTTTTGGATGTGGCTGGAATGAATATCCGATAATAATTTTTAGAGACGCTCCTAAGTCGGCAATGTCGTCGATGTTGGACTCTGTGTGGCTACGATAGCTTGAATGTTGACTGGTAAACTGCTGAACCAGGTTCCTTTAAGTAAGTTGAGCCAAATTGCTGCCCCTGCCAGATTTTGCAGGTGTTGTAGGAATTGGGATGGTTTACGGTCGCCAAACTATTCTTGTTTCAAAAGTTGCCCCGCCTTGTGCTCTTATCTGATGGCGAGCCTTCATATTGGCTCTCTTTTGAGTTTTTTGTACTTTCAAATTGCGGTTGAATTTTTCAAGACGTCCTGGATATCGGCAATGTTTTTAGATCAAAGTTGCGTACGATGTAGCGTTATTCTATATTGTTGTTGAGGATGCCATTTCAGCTGGATTGGCGGTTCAGAAGAAATGCAGCTTCATATGTGGTCGGTCTGGATCTGTGGCGGAATTCTCCGTGGTTGAGCTGGTAGGCTATTGCATCGTGTGACACTAGAGTTGAATCACTGACAGTAGTAGTTCTATGATGGCGTTCACTAGCGTTTCAATCGTATTTTAACTCTAGTTTATTTGCGGTGTCACTCGCGGTTTTTGTGTTTATGAGGTCTATCGGAACGTGTGGGGTTACCACGAGAATCACGTCAGGTTCGGCAATTTACAGGGTCGTGTGAAAGTTTCTAATTATACGAATTAAGTTACGTCGAAGTCACGTATTTATTCACAACAATTATTAACTTATTTACAGTGTAAATATGTTTCCGCGGTAACGAGAGCGAACGATGTACCGGCGTGGATCATGTAGAGGGATCGGACTGGGGTTGAGTCCTCTGTAGGTTGGCATGATGTACACTGGTTATAGTTCCCTGCACTGGAGTGGTGAGGGCTTCCTCTGCAAAAATGGTAGAGGGCAGACGGTGATAAGAATGGGAGAGCGACGACCGAACCTTGCGCAGCACGTTACAGCAATCCTTTCGTGCTCGTTTAGGTATGTATGGCGTCACCAGCATTTCTCCGTGTACTATGATTGCAAATAAAGTGGCACCGAATTTGATGACGGCTGTACGTCGTGGTATGGTCGTTATGTAAAGCAGCGTGTTTCAGTCCCTCCCCAAATGGAAGGACGGGCTGCTCGAGCTTCGTGCGCTCCTTAGGCCACGACGATCGATTCTCAGCATACTTACATACATTATGTATATATGCATGCTAAAATTAAGGATTGGTGCGGTCAGGATAGGAGCGGAAGGAATGGAATTAGAATTCTGAGGGAAGATACTACCCCAGCATTCGCCTAAATATCCACACATGATGCGCGTATACACAGTACTCATCCCAATCTTTTGTGTATAGCTTGAAGCCAACCAGTGCTGGGCAGATTGTTTCATAGTTCTCACAATGTGTTTGTTCTTTTATTTTAAAGCGTTGATTTTTTATGCTCCTTTCATTATTATCCACGTCAATTGCCTTCCCATTGCCCTATTATATTTAACCACTTATTGTATTATATTATTTGCCCTTCGTGCCTGCCCATTTTCAGCTGTGTTGCTTCCTTCATTTCCTCTTCCTCCATATCTACGTTATCCTTTACTATTTCCTTGCTTCCTTTTGACCCTTGTATTTTTTAGATATTTCTGAATAATGGTAGAGGACAGACGGTGCTAAGAATGGGACGACTGAACCCAACCAAAGACTGTAGATTTCCCGATTTTTTGTATCGTTCTTTGTTGTTTTTTATTGTTCCAACTTCTTTTTCCTTAATTGTCCCGGACACATCGCATCATATTCTTTTTTTTCTACATAGACATGTGGATTCATCTATCTCCTACGTATTGGAATCAAATTCATGCCACCATAGGAACAAGTTCCTCCTTGAAACGTTGTTGATCGAATAAGATTCGGGTAGATATAGCAGACAAAAAATCTTTCTGTGGGTTTCTTCTAAATTTGTTAACTTGATGTAAGAGTTATTTCTGTTTCACTTGAGCACAAACCTCGTTTCCACTTCTAGCTGGTGAAACTTGCAGGTTGCAGAAGATATTGTACAGGCTGTCCAATTTTCGCTATTTCCCTTATTTTTAAAGATAGAGGGACGGGGTTTTCGTGACAGTGTGTTACTTTTTTTGTGAAATAAAAAACAGCGCCAGCAAAATTTGCATAGCCCTTTTATGTTTCTGAGATACAGGGTTGAATTGAAAACTATTACTTTTGAGGCACCCCTCGTATTTCAGTTGTCTTTAAACTAGTCGAAAAAGTTAAAAGTATGCTTATAGATTTTTTTACATCCATTTTTCTAACACCTTCCGTTTTTTAGTTATGAAGCAAACACATGTTTTTTAAATGGAACACCCTATATATTATTTCTCATATTTATTAGGGATCATGTGAGCTTTGCAAAAATATTAATTGTATAATTTATTTTCAGAAACAAGCTCAGCATTTAAGGTTTTCTTCTTTTGCGTCCAATTAGTTTATTAAAAACAAAATCTATGCAAGTAATTACTGTACTTTATTATACTGTCAAACTTAATTCAAAAGATACTTTTTTAATCTCAACTCAACTAATTATTTATTATAGCATTTTAACTTAATTATGATAAAATTATTGTATTTTATTCAAACTTGCTTAATACTTAAGTTAGAGAAAACAAAAGAGAAACATAATTTTGCAAATAAATGGCATCATAAAGGACCAATAAAACATTTTCCATCAGTTTTAGAATAACTTCCGCAAGGATTTCTTGTTACCGAAGCGTTCAAAGATCACCATAAATTCTATAGACTACGGGTCTTCCAAAAATGAAACATGAGACCCCAACCCCAAATCGTCCTGGCTGTGCCCTCTCAAAAATTAAATGGTGATTTTCTGCGGACCAATTTGTATTACGGCGATTGAGAATTCTCGCACTTGAAAAATAAGATTCATCGGAAGAGATAACCACAAGATTCATCACATCAGTACGTATTTGTTGTAAATACCATTAACAAAACAACATTCGGCGCTCTTCATCACCGGGTTGTAAATGTTGAACTATGTGGAATGTATAGGAGTGATACTTATATTTTTGCAAAATTCTTTCAGCGTCAGACTTGGATACACCAGTTGTTTGTTTTATTTGCTTGGAAGAAGGTGAAAGCATGGCTTCTGCATAACCCAACACGTTTATTTCTTTTTACTATCTATCTTGTTTGGTCCGTGTTCTACTAAATTTGATTTAAGGCGGGCAAATAAGTCTGGTAAAGGATGCCGCCTCTTTGGATATCTAATATGAACAAAAAGAACTCCTAAGGTATTATCCTAACCATAGCGCTCAAAATACGTTACCTTTGTAAATATAATTCCGAAGCTTCTTGGGGATTTTATATAAAATAACCCAACATATCATTCTTTTCGTTATCTTCGTGAACCGCCATTATTGTAAATCAATTAAATTAAATATAGAATATAGTAAAATAGAAACACCAAAACAACAAAGATATTTTACTAATAATTAATTACTGACAAAGTTTTTGTCATTTTGGGGTTTTGTTCCTAACAAATTAGCCATAGCCTACTACCTACTTATCGGACAAAAAGGAAAATTTTGGAAAATCTTAAATTCTAAGCTTATTTTTGAAAATAATTGGATACAATTTATATTTTAAAAAATTCCACATTATGCCTAATAAATATAAGAAATAATATACAGAATGTTTAATCTAAAAAAACATATGGTTGCTTCATAAATAAAAAACGTCAGCGGATAGGAAATTACATTTCCTTTCCATTGATGTAACATTATCGATATTTTGGAGTGATAATTTTCGAGATATTCACATTTTTATCTAATTTCAGTCTTTATTGCGCATTTCCGCGGTGCTTTGGAAAACGTTTGTAAATTGTTTTAAACAACTGATAAGAAGTCTTGCTTTTAGAATTCAATTACTTCTATCGCTCTGAAAATAACTTTTTTCAAACATGGATAACTTGATTTTTTGAATGCACAAGAAATAAACAATAATACTCAAGAATTAAGAACACAAAACTCAAAAGAAATACACACGGAATACATAAGGAATGAACAATAAATACATAAGGATTGCACAAGTAATACAAAATATTTACTTAAGACTTACACAAGAAATAGAGAAGAAATGCACAATAAATACATAAGGAACGATGAATAAATACATAAAGACAATTACTTAACGATTACAGAAGATATACAAAACGAATGCACAACAAATACAGGTTATCCTGTTGACACGTTCCCTCGTTTGATACTGCACGCGTCGGGTGTTTGTAAAACGTTGTAACAACTTTTGAAAGGCTGTTTCTCGGGGAGTGTGAGTGTGAGTGTGAGTGTGAGTGTGAGTGTGAGTGTGAGTGTGAGTGTGAGTGTGAGTGTGAGTGTGAGTGTGAGTGTGAGTGTGAGTGTGAGTGTGAGTGTGATTGTGAGTGTGAGTGAGTGTGAGTGTGAGTGTGAGTGTGAGAGAGTGTGAGTGTGAGTGTGAGCCTGAGTGTGAGTGTGATAGTGATTGTTAGTGTGAGTGAGTGTGAGTGGGAGCATGAGTGTGAGCGTGAGAGTGAGTGCGAGTGTGTGTGTGTGAGTGCGAGTGTGTGTGTGTGTGAGTATGAGTGTGAGTGTGAGTGTGAGTGTGAGTGTGCGTGTGAGTGTGAGTGTCAGTGTGAATGTGAGTGAGTGTGAGTGAGTGTGAGTGTGCGTGTGAGTGTGAGTGTGAGTGTGAGTGTGAGTGTGAGTGTGAGTGTGAGTGAGTGTGAGTGTGAGTGGGAATGGGAGTGTGAGTGAGTGTGGGTGTGTGCGTGGGTGCGTGCGATCGTGCGTGGGTGCGTGCGTGCGTATGTGCGTGTGTGGGTGTGTGTCTGTGCGTGTGTATGTGGGTGTACGTGCGTGCGCGTGTGTGTGCGTGGGTGCGCAGGCGCGTGTGCGTGCGTGCGTGCATACGTGTGTGTGCGTGCGTGTGTTTGTGTGTGTTTGTATATGTTTGTGTGTGTTTCTGTGTGTTTGTGTGTGTGTGTGTGAGTGAGCGTGAGCGTGAGCGTGAGTGTGAGTGTGAGTGTGAGTGTGAATGTGGGTGTGAGTGTGAGTGAGTGAGTGAGAGTGAGAGTGTGAGTGTGAGTGTGAGTGTGAGTGTGAGTGTGAGTGTGAGTGTGAGTGTGACTGTGAGTGAGTGTGAGTGTGAGTGTGAGTGTGAGGTGAGTGTGAGTGTGAGTGTGAGTGTGAGTGTGAGTGAGTGTGAGTGTGAGTGTGAGTGGGAGCATGAGTGTGAGTGTGAGCGTGAGTACGAGTGTGTGTGAGAGTGTGAGTGCAGTGTGTGTGTGAGTGTGAGTGAGTGTGAGTGTGAGTGTGAGTGTGAGTGTGAGTGTGAGTGTGAGTGTGAGTGTGAGTGTGAGTATGAGTGTGAGTGTGAGTGTGAGTGTGAGTGTGAGTGTGAGTGTGAGTGTCAGTGTCAGTGTGAATGTGAGTGAGTGTGAGTGAGTGTGAGTGTGCGTGTGAGTGTGAGTGTGAGTGTGAGTGTGAGTCTGAGTGTGAGTGTGAGTGTGAGTGAGTGTGAGTGTGAGTGAGTGTGAGTGTGAGTGGGAGTGGGAGTGTGAGTGAGTGTGGATGTGTGCGTGCGTGCGATCGTGCGTGGGTGCGTGCGTGCGGATGTGCGTGTGTGTGGGTGTGTGTCTGTGCGTGTATGTGGGTGTACGTGCGTGCGCGTGTGTGTGCGTGCGTGCGCGCGCGTGTGTGGATGCGTGCGTGCGTGCGTACGTGTGTGTGCGTGCGTGTGTGTGTTTGTGTGTTTGTGTGTGTGTGTGTTAGTATATGTTTGTGTGTGTTTCTGTGTGTGAGAGCGTGAGTGTGAGTGTGAGTGTGAGTGTGAGTGTGAGTGTGAGTGTGAGTGTGAGTGTGAATGAGGGTGTGAGTGTAAGTGAGTGAGTGAGAGTGAGAGTGAGAGTGTGAGTGTGAGTGTGACTGTGAGTGAGTGTGAGTGTGAGTGTGAGTGTGAGTGTGAGTGTGAGTGCGAGAGTGTGTGAGTGTAAGTGTGAGTGTGAGTGTGAGTGTGAGTGTGAGTGTGAGTGTGAGTGTGAGTGAGTGTGAGTGTGAGTGTGAGGTGAGTGTGAGTGTGAGTGTGAGTGTGAGTGTGAGTGTGAGTGTGAGTGTGAGTGTGAGTGTGAGTGGGAGTGGGAGTGGGAGTGGGAGTGGGAGTGGGAGTGAGTGTGGAAGTGTGCGTGCGTGCGATCGTGCGTGGGTGCGTGCGTGCGTATGTGCGTGTGTGTGGGTGTGTATCTGTGCGTGTATGTGGGTGTACGTGCGTGCGCGTGTGTGTGCGTGCGTGCGCGCGCGTGTGGTGCGTGCGTGCGTGCGTACGTTTGTGTGCGTGCGTGTGTGTGTTGTGTGTTTGTGTGTGTGTGTGTGTTAGTATATGTTTGTGTGTTTCTGTGTGTGAGAGCGTGAGTGTGAGTGTGTGAGTGTGAGTGTGAGTGTGAGTGTGAGTGTGAGTGTGAGTGTGAATGTGGGTGTGAGTGTGGTGAGTGAGTGAGAGTGAGAGTGTGAGTGTGAGTGTGACTGTGAGTGAGTGTGAGTGTGAGTGTGAGTGTGAGTGTGAGTGCGAGGTGTGTGGTGTAGTGTGAGTGTGAGTGTGAGTGTGAGTGTGAGTGTGAGTGTGAGTGTGAGTGTGAGTGTGAGTGTGAGTGTGAGTGTGAGTGTGAGTGTGAGTGTGAGTGTGTGTGTGTGAGTGTGAGTGTGAGTGTGAGTGTGAGTGTGAGTGTGTGTGTGAGTGTGAGTGTGAGTGTGAGTGTGAGTGTGAGTGTGAGTGTGAGTGTGAGTGTGAGTGTGAGTGTGAGTGTGAGTGTGAGTGTGAGTGTGAGTGTGAGTGTGTGTGTGAGTGTGAGTGTGAGTGTAAGTGTGAGTGTGAGTGTGAGTGTGAGTGTGAGTGTAAGTGTGAGTATGAGTGTGAGTGTGAGTGTGAGTGTGAGTGTGAGTGTGAGTGTGAGTGTGAGTGTGAGTGTCAGTGTGAGTGTGTGTGTGAGTGTGTGTTTGTGAGTGAGTGGGTAAGTGAGTGAGTGAGTGAGTGAGTGAGTGAGTGAGTGAGAGAGTGAGTGAGTGAGTGAGTGAGTGAGTGAGTGAGTGAGTGCGTGAGTGAGTGAGTGAGTATGTGTGTGAGATAGTGAGTGAGTGAGTGAGTGTGAGTGAGTGTGAGTGAGTGTGAGTGAGTGTGAGTGAGTGTGTGTGCGTGTGTGTGCATGTGTGCGTGTGTGCGCTTGTGTGTGCGTATGTGAGTGAATGGAATCTTAGTCTGTGTTATGACTTACTTCGGCGACGGGATCAATATTTTAAATTTACGTTAACTACTGCAATTGCTAAAAATTATTGTTAATTTTATTAAATATATAAATAAAAGGTTTTCCTCGAGTAGGATTTGAACCTACAACATCTCCTTTGCTAGAGTACCGCTCTAACGAACCTTTGCCCTTGAGATACAAGCCACAATCGATCTAAATTTTGTCTTTATGTATGTATGAATATAAAATACTGTAATTATTGTTATGTTTCAACCAAACAAATCTCATTTTGTTAACGAAAGAGCAAGGTCAATCTGCTACTATTCTACTCATTTATAACAAAACAAAAGTTACTTTTGCGTCGGCCACCCCTACCTGACGTTAACAAATCCAGTAATCTGATTTTCGAAAGAACTTTAAGTTTTGTAATAAGGTTTCGCAGAAAAATATTTTTCTCTTGTCGCTTGTATTCACATTTAACAAAACTTTTCAACCCACATCTTGTAATAATCAATTTAGGAAACACGTAAATACGAAGTGCTCTTATTGTAAAAACCACAGCATTAAGTGGAAGTATGGGTTTTGAAAATGGTTATTATTAAGTTAGGTCTCTATAAACTTCAATAGGAGGGAATGCGCAAAGGTGCGGATTATAAGTCAATAAATAGCTAAATTCATCTATGATATAGAATGTTTAATGCATTATTGAATGTAATTCTAAACTAGTTAATATTGCACAAAAGTTGTGGCTTCGTATTAATGTTGTTAAATTAAACTGCACGTTTAACATAAAAATTAAAGCACATAATGTGAAGAATTAGGCTTCTGATCAAACTGAACAATATTTGTCTTTGTGGATGAAGTCGTGTATTCAAAAGCAAATTTTGTAAGCTGTCCTTTCGATAGCAGTTGCAGTTATCCTCAACAGTAAAAATAAAAAATACGAACTTGCAAACAATAATTTGATTAAGAAAAAGCTTACTATCGAACATTACATTAATGTTTTTATAGTATGTTATTTTCCAATAATGCACCTATTTTTAAACACGTTAGAAGCGATATAATGCCCTAGGGCATTATTAAATTAAACCGAATGAATAGTTACGAAACCAAGGTGACTGAACAAACTCGATTATATTTTTCCTAAAATAAAAGTCAAACCCACTTTGTTTATTACTGAAAATACACATGACAATAAACGTCAAAAATAGCATTCAATATCTTTTTTTAATTGAATAACACACTAAAAGGACATTAAATATAGAAGACACCACGGCCTTACAGGAATAATGCTCTCGGTCAACGTACATCCCTCGGGCCAGAGGCCTTCGGGAAGTACACTATTGACCTCGGGTCATGATTATACCCGTAACACCCTTGCTATCATAATTCCTATATTGTCAGTAATGATTAATAACTAATTCTTTAATAGACTAAACTATATATATATATATATATATATATATATATATATATATATATATATATATATATATGTACATGTACATGTACAACAACGAACCTAAAACATACCACAAGGTAATATTTAGATGTACGTATTATTCTGCATATTTTTAATTCTAAGAAATCAAATCTTTTTTAACGTAATGAGATCTACTAAACGCATCAACATTCTGGCACATTGTTTAATGGTATTAAATCTAAGTACTTGACTATTTTGATAATTCAGCAAAATGCTTTTCACTTTGCAAATTGTGATGTCCTTATTCGTATCTGTTCAACAGATTTTAAATGTGTAGATTTTTATGTCCGGTCATAAATTCCACTACGTGGCTTCTCATTTTATAGAAATCTTTCTCGTCTAAGAATTTGCTGACACGCGAGTAATTGTCACCAGCCTTTTGGGTGAATATGACGGACAACATAGAATTCACGTCAACGTCTGGGTTGCTAAACAGTTGGAAAAAGGCTTCGGACTCCAAAACGATCTCGGTTTGTGCAAGGTTCTCGTCTTATCCAAGTTTACACCAAAACGAGTTTAGGAACAGTTTTGTTTTTATTCGAGGTCAATATTAATTTGTCGAGTTGTACGCCTTTACGTTCCAAGTATTTGGCAAGGTACTGCTACTGCTGCTCGCCACTGGTGCATTCTGATAACTAGCGGCTGTGCTGCGTCGTTCGTCTGTGTACCCCGAAAACAGACGGCCATTTCTAGTTGTACTGTTGTATTGGCATATCTCGTATTCCCTGTAGTCAACCGTAATGGGCTTGCGTAGTTCATTGGTTGCGTAGGTCCCAGTAAACTTACACGCTTCTTCTTGGTGATTATACTCATCTTGGTTGAGGGTCTTATCGCATGTTTTGCACAGTGGGAACATCAATTTTCCGAGGAATCTGTGCGGCAGAACAGGTTGGTATAATGTCTGTGGGGATAGCATTTCACTCTTGATTAAACCTTTAACGGTTTCAGGGTTAATACTCTGTATCTCCTCTGAACGCGTGTATGTCCTACGGTGCCACCTGGTTGGAGTAGCGTGTCTTGAATCCATAGAGGTAATATCCGCAAAACTGGTATACTGCATTTGTTTCTTGCTTTTTCATACGTACACCAAACACGAGACACATCTTTTTAAGGTGCTGCACAATCCTTGCTTTTTATGCAACTGTAGACACTACGAAAATCATTATTGTAGCCCTTGCACTTGATGTACACATTGTTCTTGTTCCACAGCGGATTACTGTGACAGATGTATACTTAGTTCTTGTGTTTTGAGTTGTCTGACATGGCAAAGTTTACAAAAAAGTGAGAGGTAAACGCCGAAGTCAGGCTAGCGATAACGTTCTAATGCCCATCTTCCACGATTAGGTTTAAAACAGTCGTTTGTGGTGATCATGAGGGTTCATAATACACTGTTTCGCCCTTGAATCAAAGTGCGCATTGATTTTCTTTTCGGAACGCTATGGGTGTATTTACAACTCTTGCGGGACACGTTATCAATGTTAATGTTGATTATTCCCTCATTTCTTCTGGAGAACTCTGCAAAAATGAGTCCCGTCATTTTTGGTGCTTCCTTCCATTCGGTAGATCGATTAAGCGCATTTTGATGTTTAAGGCATCGTCCGAGAAAAAGACCTGCTGATTTTCGGTAGGTGACATTTTTTGCTTTGTGGTTAGTCTAAGCACTCGAACAACTTTTACAGAATCGGACGGCTTTGAATTTTTTCGAGTTAGCATCTAGATGTCTATTAACCTATATCTGACATGAAATTTTAAACGTCTATCTGGCAGGTTTTTTATTGTTTTTGTTTTTACAATGGTGTCTATTTTGGTTATTAACGTATTAAAGAAGAGGATGCATAATTATCCGAAGAAATTATTATTATTAAAATTATTTCATTTTTTCGACTTCCACCTTGTAGGGCGAAAGGTCGTGTGTTCTTCCACGCCTTATACATTTCATTCGTATACAACAACAAGGACTTTTCCTCTCTTTTAGCTAAAAATGTCTGATGGATATAAAAGAAAACACGAGACTGGACACGAAAAACGAAAGAAGAAGAAGGAGTATGCCGACAAGTCGCTAAACAAAGTAAAAGGATCTTTACTGAGATATGTCAATAATTTTCACCAGGTGATTGAAAATGTGGGAAATATTTCTTCTGTCAAGGTACAAAATGAAGAAATTGAGCTTCTGGTTAACTTGGACTCCCAGAAATGTAATTCAAGTAATAAAAGTGACAATTTCCCGGAATGCATTCGTCCATCCGGTATTACCCGAAATATCCATGAAACTGCTACAAAATCTGTGTCAGGATTCCCTAAAGAGCTAATAAACATTAACGATGATTACAAAAAGGTATTTGAATTACAACAAACCACATCGAATTTCAGTATTTTTAGTTCTTATCCAGCTCGTTGGGAAACCATTATCGCAGATCTTATCAACTATTTCTCTTGTAATCCCCCTGTGCAAAAGTTAGATATAAATATCAAATTATACCCCACTAAACATAGAGACAAAATAAGATGTACACGAGGAGATTATTTTTTAAGAAAACAACAACGGCGACATTAATAAAGCATATTGATATTAATGAAAGATATTGGACAGTGGTCTTAAAAAAAAACAGTAGGAGTAATTAAATTTCTGGCAGAAAGAGGGCTTACGTTTCGAGGAGATATCGAAATACATGTTGATTCTAGGAATGGTAACTTTTTTGGATGTATTGATCCTTTAGTCAAGTTCGATCCGTTCATAAGATGATATGGAAACCCAGAAAGTTTCATATTTGTCTTCCACAAGGTGTGAAGAATTACCACGTGTACTGGGGTACAAAGTATTAAAACAGACCGTGCCGGAAACAAAGCTGCCTAGTATTATGCACTAACTGTAGATTCCACGCCTCATATCAGCCATACTGATCAGCTGTCGGTAGTAATCAGATACATGGGAGAAAGTGGTAATACACATGAGCGTTTTTTACTGTTTATTCCTGTAGAAAATTATAATGCCAAATATCTTTTTGAAATAATAATTTCGATATTGGAGAAATATCAAATAAACCAACAGTTCTGTAGAGTCAATCACACGATAACACGGCTAATATGAGCGGATTATATTCAGGATTACGAACTAGTTTTATGGAAATTAATAAATTAGCCGTATAGATACCGTGTGCAGCTCACAGTCTAAATGCGGTGGGCACAGCAGCGGCACAAATGTGTTGAGAAACTGTAAATTTCTTTGGAATTTTGCAATCCATATGCACATTCTTTGCCACATCTCCTCAAACATGGTCTAGGCTAACTTCTTTATGAAGTAAAATTTCGTTATAAGGCTGTGAAAACGTTACGTCTCCATTACGATAATTTGTGCACTATTCTGACAAATATGACAAATTGTGAAGGTTTGAAGCCAGTAGTAGTCAACAGCCCTGTGGCTGAGCTGCATGACTCACTATTCACCAATAAGGGATAAATTAGTTTCAAGTTTCCGAAACCTGAATGTGGCATTTCTGATGACCTTTCACTGAAAGGACGTTTTCCAAACTGAACCTTATAAAACATTGAATGTGTTCAACTATGAGCCAAGAAAGAACGTCTGCGCTAGGTCTGTGTTGTATTAAAAGCGATGTGACGTACTCCATAAACTCGCCGTATTTAAGTCACGAAAAAGAACATATTGTAAATTGTAATAATGTTGTTAAAACTGTAGGTAGTTATGTATTTTTAGGTTCCAATCTACATATTCATATGTAGGTATAGAAGGTTATGTAATCGACTTTTTTCACTATCGCCAAATCGACTTATTACCTCACTTTACAACTTTTGGCCAAGTTACGTCAAGATTGACCATCGTGTCTAAATGTGTGTGTATGTGTGTGTGTGTGTGTGTGTGTGTGTGTGTGTGTGTGTGTGTGTGTGTGTGTGTATGTGTGTGTGTGTGTGTGTGTGTGTGTGTGTGTGTGTGTGTGTGCGTGCGTGCGTGTGCGTGTGAGTGTGTGCGAGAGTGCGTGCGTGCGGGTGTGTGTGTCTGTGCGTGTGTGTGTGTGCGGATGCGTGCGTGCGTGCGTGTGTGAGTGCGTGCGTGAGTGCATGCGTGCGTGCGTGTGGGTGTGTGTCTGTGTGTTCGTGTATGTGTGTGTGTGTGTGTGTGTGCGTGTGTGTGTGTGTGTGTGTGTTGTGTGTTGTGTGTTGTGTGTGTGTGTGTGTGTGTGTGTGTGTGTGTGTGTGTGTGTGTGTGTGTGTGTTGTTGTGTGTGTGTGTGTGTGTGTGTGTGTGTGTGTGTGTGTGTGTGTGTGTGTGTGTGTGTGTGTGTGTGGTGTATGCGCGTGCGTGCGCGCGTGCGTGTGTGTGCGTCTGTGTGTGTGGATGTGTGTTAGTATCCACGATAACTCCAGAACGAAAATACCTACGTACTTAAAATTTTGTATTTAGGCTTGTTTCCATTTCGCTTGGAGCTGATTAGATGTTGGGAGAAACCCAGCGGCGGAGAGAGCCAGTTTTTGGTTTTTATCAAATATTTCTAAAATAGCTGCATATTCAAAAATAATACCTATTTTTTTTATATGGCTCGTAGTTTAACGGCAAAAAAATTCCTAAGAAGGAATTTAAGTGTTAGATCATTTTTTTTCAATATCTGAATAACGATTAATTTTATAAGAAAAAGTGTACACATATTTTTTAAAGAAAATTTAATTTTACGTACCTTTTCTTTATAAAGCTTTTTATTATAACGCAAGGTAAGTATAAAAATTAATTAAATATGAACGAAAATGGTAAAACTGTATTATTGATATCTTACAGAAGGAATTTTTTTTAAGTTAACATGTATTTGTCTACTAATCTCTATCTGATATTTTAAACGTCATTCTGACATAGATTATTGTTTTTGTTTTTACGATTTTGTCTATTTTTTGTAATGAACTTATAAAAGAGGTTGCATAATTATACTAAAAAATTTTTATACAAATTATTACTTTTCTTTTCATTTCCATTTTGTAGTTTGTAAGGTCGTGTAATGTTCCACACCAGATATTTATTTTTGTATGTCTTATTGTAGCTAGTTTGTTTTTTATTCAATTTTAAAATAAAATAATATTAATCCGATCCTGGCAGCAGCAAATGGTCATCAAAATTATGGCAGTCAGTATTTTTCTGCTTTATGCGACTAAACATAAGTGTAGATGACAAAGTTAACTTGGAGCCATTGACAAATGTGTAGCAAATACGCATTTTATTACAGGAGTTGTTGATTAAAGCATACTTATTCTATATTTTGTTTAAAATATGTTTACTTGTAATAAAATATTAGTGAAATAAATTTTGGAATATAGTGGTTATGCAACACACATTATTCTGTCCTGACGCATATTGCCTATGGTGTAGGTAAAAACCTCTAACTATGTAAATTGTTATTTGGAAGTTTTGTGATTAAGTATCTTGTTAAAAACAGATTTTGTTTTTTATAATTGTAAATGTAGGGGATTTTAGCCCATCTAGCTTAACTTTATCTGAATTGCAAATGTTGATTTTCTACTCTGAAGAAACCTCAATAAAGTGTGAATAGAATAATCGATTTTGCTTTTGAAGTTTTACTTTGTTATGTTTGCGTTCTTATATAATGAAGTTTTCTGATCCTTCAGCGCTATTTTATGAATGGAAAAAACCAGTTGACAACTTCAAGAACAGTATTTTTGAAATTAAAGCACCGTTCTACCTTAATACATTTTATTCTTGACAACCTGGTACAGTACCACCTTCTAGAACCTATGTCGAAATCATAACGCCACATTCATGTTATTTACAATTATGAATATTCTTCTTTTGTACATAAGCTATAAAGGATAATCCCTTTTTTTATTTAGATTTTAAATTCTTTTTATATTCAATGATACTAGTTAATACCCGTAGCAGCATGCTATCCAAAAAGCCAAACTTGTATGTATCCTGTCAGTAATCATTTCACGACAAAATCTATAGATGACAACTGTATACTCTAATAATACATAATAGTTTAAGCTCATTCTTTAGCGCCGAAAATGTGTGAGTATCAGGTTAGTAATAATCCATAAAGGGGTTAAATCTGATCCTTGGGAAATGTCCACTAATGGAATCTTATAGCAAACTTGAATTAGTGAATGTGATTTACCTGTCACATACTTTTTTAACCTAATGATGTAGGTTTAGCACACGTCGTTCCCAACTGTTTAAAATACCACAAAATTAATATTGTTGGTGAAAATCTGAAACATTGAAATTGTGGCAAGACACATAATGTACCCACGCACCATACAAATACTCACAAACAACGAACGCGTATCAATACAACGCTAATATCATCAGCTGTTGACAAAGTTTATCCACGTCAGCCCAATTAAACATTTACTAATTGTTTTCCGTAATAGAACAATTATTTGATTACGTTTCAATACACGAAATCGTCTACAATTAAAAACCCGTTTATACAGAAAAAATAATATAGATAATTATCCAAGTTTCCCGTTTTAACAGTCATAGCCCGGAAATTATTGAGTTTTTTACTGCAAAATTACAAATTAGGTATTCAAAAGACCTTTAACTAAAATATAATTAATGGGAAACACATACTTTCAGTCTCCACCCTGTGTAGAAATTATAGTAGAGAATTATGATACCGTAAACCGGGGTAACTTTGATATAATTTTTCAGGTTTTTCCGAAATAAAACTTGACTTTTAACGTTCCAAGATTTACTTAAAATAATTCAGACAAATAAATGTTTTGTTTATTGTGAAAGCTGATACAGTATCATAAAGATGGAAGTTGCATTTAAAAGTCAGAAATATATAGTTTGTCATATTTTTAATGCGGGAGGTGGAACTAGGGACAAAAAGGAAACAAAGCATTTCCAAAATGTTGTTTTATGTTCTGATTGTTTTATAATAACCTTGGAGAAAGAATTTTAATTTATAAACAGTTACCAAAACATGAACTTACAAAAAAAAACGAGGATACAAATAATCAAGCTCTGTCCTATGAATTCAGATAATTTCTAAAAACAAAATAATAAGTCTCACAAAACACATTTTATGCATCGTTTAATTCAGGAATATCGATATCGTCCCGATGTCATCGGCGTTCAGGTTTTTATTGACGTTACTATTTCATTATGGCTTTAAATGATCGTAAATAACCAAAACGTAATGTCCTACATTTCTGATGTAGAACATGCAAGTTGTTCTGCTTTTCCTAGTTCTACATTAGAATAATGTGAAAGTTCAGGATTGAAAGGGCTAGTATCACTTTTTGCATGTGTTATGATGTCAGCGCTCTCATCTGTACTAGTATTTGAATGGTTCTTTGGCTTTTTGGTCTTTTATCCTTGTTTCTTAATGACTGGTAAACTATTGTTGGAATCCGAAGTCTCAGAAGACTCTTCCTGAATGCTTGTGTTCTGGATTTTAGAGGGGAGGGTTGAGAATAGTCGACAGGCTCTGTGGGGACTGGATATTGAACACTGTTACCCCTTTACCAGAAGGTACTTGAAGTTTCCTGATTCTACGAATACGTGACGTCGTTGCTTTTTGACGTTTTGCGTTAGATGTTCAAGAAAGCTTTGTCCAACGACTGTTTTAATTATAGGATCATCAGAAACAGCATTACCACACAATCTATTTAACCCTGGTTTACCGCCCTGGGGTCTCTTAGACCTCTTTGGGAGTCCGAATATTTTTTTCTTTTTGTTTTTTTCGCCGGGGTTTTGAGTACCCCTCAATTGAACTATTTTCTTTCGATTTCTCACATTTTTAGCGTCATGGGGTTTTTCGTAAATTTTTTATGATTTTTTTTTAAATGTCCAGGTTTACAACGCGAGGTCTCAGAGAATGAATGAAAATGAATGAGAAACAAGGAAGCACTGCTTATTCATCATCCATAGGTTGAAAAGGTAGCTTAGGTAAACATTTCAAGTACATAGCAAACACGATAATATCTGGAGAAAACGACTTTGCTGCAGGAATCGCATCCAGTTTGAGATTTTCAGCTCGGGGACATAAAAAGAATCTTGACTAAAAATAAATGCATTCAAATCAAAACATATTCTAAACGTTCATCTAATGGCGTAGGCGGTTGAATACGTCCAAGAAGTCTGAGAGCAGCCTTAGCTGATGGTGTAAGCCTTGAAAAAGTAGTCTTTTGGGCTCATTCTGTGGTTTGGGTGTCCATGAGCTGTTCGGATAATTGAATCAGCTTGTCATTGCGAAACATTTTTATGTCTGAGTTGGTGGGTTGAATAGTCTATAAATGATGACTGATCCCAAAGCAGCAACATCAAGAAGATTATAAAATACCAACATCGACCAGCGATTAGTTTTACGAGAGCACGAATAAATTGAAACCATTTGATCGAATACATCCACTCCTCCCTTCGTGCGATTATAATTCAATATCATGTCGGGTTTCTCTTGTGGGCCGGATGTGGACTTTTCACGATTGTGCTCAGTAGATAACAAAATGACCGTTTCATTGGCCCTTGGAACATAAGACACCATTGCTATTTTGTCTGAAAATCCGAACATCGATGAATGAACTGGCCGGAAAACTTTTCTGTTGTTCCCTTTGATAGGGACATTATTCTCATCTACAACTACTTTCATTACAAATGTGTTTAGCACGTCTCTCTTATTTTTTCAAATGGTTCCCAATAGTTCAACCGACGAGAAAAAGTTATCCACAATAAGGCTATGGCCAGTGTTGAAATATCCGGAAATCAAATAATGAAAATAACTACATCGTGGCCACGTCCAGACTCAGAAGCCTGATCAGCACTTCCAATGTATACAGCAAACTAGAGGGAAAACTTGTTGAACTGTCTGTAATCCACCAAAATTTCAATCCTTATTTTGAGACCTTACTCGGCATCTCCTAACGAAACTTGCAGCGGCCTCGAAATGCTTTTAGATGTTCGTAAATCGTGAGATTAGCATCGGGAACGTAAATTGATGACAGACTTTCATTTACTTCTTCGATCAAAATTTCCACAGGCCCAAGAAGGTTCTCTCAGCTGCAGATTGACCACGACGACCAATGGCATCGTTAAACCGGATAAAAGTATTTATCATTTCAAACCTGGTTCTATCCATTACAGCACGAAGAATTGGATGATCTGTTGCTTTGTCCCATAAAGTCCACATACGTCTATGATCATTACGCAAAACACCGCTGTACAATAACATTCCAAAAAAGGGCTCCAACTAATCCATTGGTTTTCATTGACGTGTTTTTCGACTTTTTTCGTTCAATCTTGTTCTCTCATTTGTTCGTCTAATGACTTCACTTTTGATCCGATTATTGAAAATACGATTGAAAATAAGACCGAGAGATGCATTACTCAAACTTCTATGTTGCCCAATAGTTTGGTTTGTTCGCAACACATTAGCACTTTGAACACGGGCATTTACACTTATCACTGACTCTGTGTACCTTCCACAACCACTTGGTGACAAAACAAACTCATAGTTGGCATCAATATTACCATCGTCCGTACTTTCATCAATTTGAGATATTTCAATATCTTCATCGGCATTGTATTCATCAGGTTCAATCTCACGTTCAGGTTGTGAAATAGGCTCTTGTTGGGGTCAGCATCAGTTTCTTTGTCAGCTAAAACAATAACACTTATCAACTAAACGAAAAAAAAAATATACAAGTATTTGCATAAATCATTCAGTTCCTCGTCTGTAATAAAATTTGGATCGACCTCATCACCGCATTATCAAATGGGTCTTCTTATTCGTCCGGTCCACCTACCATATCCAAGAAATAATTTGCCACGGCCTCTCTGTCAGCGTTATTCCTTCTATTGAATTGTCTCAGTGCACGGTGAAACTCAGCCATCTAAAAAACAAAAAAACTAAGAAAAGCTATTCAAAACTGAAAAGAAAAATACATTTTTTCTTCGATTACACTTTTTTCAATTTTATTTCAATTTTTCCACTTTTTTCCACACTTTTTTGATTTTTGGGCATGAACATAAACCATACGTCTGTTCTATACAACAGCTGTCAACAAAAAGAAAGAAATATATATGAATGTCGCGACCTAGCGACGGGGTCCCGCAGCCCCGGCGATATAAATCTCGTAAGTTTTAGAGTGCGGTAACCTAGGGCTAAAACGGACTTTCTATTTCAAGGGTAAATTCCGCATTTTCTAAACCCTGCTTTGAGATTCTCACCACCACGATCTTCCACTTTTGTCAAAAGAGTTTTTAAAATCCGAGGAAACGTAGTATTTGGTATGCTACTAAAACAACCTCCTTCGGGTGTTTTTCCAATCATTCAGGATTTGTCACCTGTTTCCGTTCATAGGGCCACATCCATTGACTGTATTGAGAGGCGGTGCAATGAATCTTACATTATTTAATTCGCCCAGCCTTATAACCTCCATATTTAGACGGGAACTGAGGTTGTCCCTAATCAAAATTTTACGACCGTCCTGTCGTTTTAGTATGAACATTTGGAACTCAAACCGCCCACTGCTGGTACTGTTATAACGAGCGTTTAAAGGACCATCTTCCATCCAAGTTGACCAAAGCCTCTGAGCTTTGTAATCGATATATACTGGAGCAAGCTGGCCCTCGGCTTTCCACATATCATATGGGAAGTACACGCTTTTGAAGAATTGCGAATCTTTTCTGGATATTTGGATATTTTTTGATATTTGGTATTTTTTGCCTGCAGAGAAATCAATTCGCTTCTAATATCTTCAAGAGCCTGTTGTAATTTGTCTTGGCTATAATTTTTATAATTTCTTGCACCGAGTATGCGTCGTGGCTTCGAGGCATTATCAGTTTGAAAAGAAGAAAAAAAAACATTGGATTGCCAGTGTAACTTTGGTACACCGTGTTTTTTAGATTTGTCCCTTACTAAATGTAAATAATTTTTTTAAATGTACATAAAACATTTTAGTTGTGTTGTCGAAACTAAGCTAGAATATGACTATCTAAAATGTATTTACCAGAAATCAAACATTTGCGTCAGTTTTTTGTTTACACCTACCTACACTAAAAATTAACTACTCTTGATAGAACAAATGCTAGGTTGCCAAAGTTCACAATTTTGGAGATTATTACCTTATTTTGAACATTGAATAGTAAAACTTAGCGTCTTTTAAGATTAAAGCTTTTTCTAAAACAAAACACCTTTAGCCCAAAGCAATACCCAAGTCACAAAGTAACTTCAGTGTACGGTATTCTTAGTTTTGTTGCATTCTTTTATTAGAAATTTAGGTATAGTCTGTCACGAAGCACTGATTGAGTTTATGGTATATTTGGCGTTGTTTGGTTTTATCGTAAATTGTTGTAAAGTATTCGAATTCAGTTTTATGACTATTAAGCTTATTACTTCTTTTGTAAATATATTGAATGGTTGTTTACGCTTATTGATGGGCTTAATATAGAAAAAAGAATTAAAGAATTACAATGTTGCCTGATTTCGTTATGAACGTATAAAAGAGAGGTTGCATAGTTATCCTAGAATATCTGGTGTGGAACACCACACGACCTTCCAACCTACAAAATGAAAATTAGAAGACATGAAATAATTTTAATAACATTTTTTTAGGATAACTATGCAACATCTTTTTTAAGAAGTTCATTACTAAAATAGGCAACATTGTAAACCCAAAAACGATAATCTATGTTAAACAGATTTAGGTAACTATCACTGAACTGTACTTATACTGGAAGGCGTATTGGCGGTCTCGGTTATAGCAAAGCCGCGAGGCGAGAGAGATTGCGCGTAAGGGTCACTTCTGCTCCTTTCGTAACGCTTTGCGCAGCATGGGCTGTGCGAGAGAGCAGACAGCGTCAAAGCACGTCACCACAAAACAAACAATCAAAATTTTACTTATTAATTAACGATTTTAACTATACTGCTTATTGTTAGTTGCATTTATACACCGACTTATATAATTCTCATCACCTTTTTTTTAAGATCATATTTTTTATATACCTTTACACATTAATTACAATTTTTATACAAACCGGTAATGTAGAATGCATTAACACACACACACACACACACACACACACACACGCACACACACACACACACACATACACGCACGCGCGCCCGCCCATCCGCACGCACGCCCGAACGTACGCACCCACCCACTCACACACACACACACACACGCACACACGCACACACGCACACACGCACACACGCACACACGCACACCACACACGACACAGCACACACGCACACAGCACCACACACACGCACACACGCACACAGCACACACGCACACACGCACACGCACACACGCACACACGCACACACAGCACACACGCACACACACACACACACGCACACAGCACACACACACACGCACACAGCACACACACACACGCACACAGCACACCACACACGCACACACAGCACACAGCACACACACACACACACACACACACACACACACACACACACACACACACACACACACACACACACACACACACACACACACACACACACACACACAACACATACAACACATCACAGACACAGACACAAACACAACACACACACACACACACACACACACACGCACACGCACACACGCACACACGCACACACGCACACACACACACACACACACGCGCACACACGTACACACACAAGATGTTGCATAATCATCTTAAAATTGTTTCAACTATTTCGATTTTGTAGCTTGGAAGGTCGTGTGGTGTTCTACGCCAGATATTTTGCTTTAGTGGATATTGGATAATCCCATTTTTAAGTAATTTTTGATTTGTCAGTTTAGTTTTTAAGTGGAAACTGCATCATTAGAGATTATTTCTTTGTAGCTAAATTTACTTTACGAATTAATGTATTTGTCAATGCAGGATGATGTATCCACGTGATACTTATCACTCAGTGTAGATAAGAAATTTATCGTTGGGCTTTATATAACGTGTTAAGTTAGGGTTGATTTTCCATGGTAGAAAGACAATGAAAACGTATCGGGTGTTAGATATTTGTGTTGTGCCAATGACGAATTTCTCGACTTGATTTACACGACAATTTTCTCTGTTTGCCACGTTTGCGGTTTGAATAAATGTTTAGTGTAGGCATTGGGTTAGGTTTTTTAAAGTTCAAGATTGCGAATTCTGGCGGAGTCGCGAAAAGGAGAGAGAGTCGATATCGAGCTGTGCGTTAAGTAAGTTGTGCGCTGAGTGCGTCCCAAAGGTTCGAGTGGGGGCGACAATTTAAACCTCCCCTAATTGCGTGTGTAACTGAATATTGTGTTGAAGGGTGTTAAGCCTAGGTTCACTTAAAGGAAAGATAACAGTGAACGCCTTTGATTTATGTTTGAGAAATTGAGAGGGTTGGTTTAATAAACTGCGAGTGGTGACGGGAACCAGACAGGTGCACGACGGTGTAGTAGTGAATATTACGTCTAGCGTAGAGTTCTAATGATAGCATTTATTTATCAGTTGAGACAGTAGAAATTTTGATTATCGTGAGTAATACATCGGGTGCCGATTAGCCTGCGACCGACTCAAGAATGAGGATTGTGTTCGAAGGCCCTGAGAATTTTTTTACTGGTTCTATATCTGCTTCCTGAATAAACTAAGTAAGTTAAACTATCCAAGTTAACGCTATTTGTTTTTTTTTTGTAATACATATAAACGTAGTGTTTAAGAACTATTGAACGTTGGTTTTATTTAGCATGCATCACCGGCTGGTAGTATTTTGTTTGTTAAACAATTTTTTTATTATTTTTTTTAACAAACAAATTTACGAATTTATTTAATCATGCATTTACAAAACTTAATCATTACTGATTTTTTTTTTATGTTGATTGCTAGTGACTTTGTGCTTAGCTGAATGTATTGCTGTTAAGGTTTTACTTAAATAAGTAAGGGCATGTGCCGCTTATCTTTGTCTACTGAAAGCGCTTTTGTGGAAATAAAAGAAAGGTACAAGATTTGTTTATCTAAATTTTTAAGAAGTGGATTTCAATACGTATAGTGCCAAAGCTTTTATTCTTGAGCAGAAATTTATTATGTATATGGGCTCACTTTATTTTATTTATTCAATTCAATATTTATATTTGTTAAAATTGATTTAGAGTGTTTATTTTATGTGATAGTTACTGCAAGGAAACAGTTTACAGATGGTAAGGGTGTTAACTTTTTCTTGTTGTTTTATGGTTTACAACTTTGGTAATTATTGCATTCCGATTGGAGTATTTTATGTCAATTAAGAAAGGTGCGGTGGGAGTTTTATTTGAAGTAAAGATTGATGCGAGTCTGATTTCAAAATTATTTTCTTTACTTAAAAACAATTATTTGAGACTTAGTTTAAAAGTTATTTAAGACTGAAAGTGCCGAAAAGTAAGAGCTGTACTGTGCTATTTTGAAGCATTATGGGGCCAGTTAATTACCATAATGATGTTTGCAGGAGTATTCGGTTAGCTATTTTACATTATTTCGTCTATAATTTAGAAGTAAGACACAGGTGACCGTAGTCATTTTCCTAATCGAGAAGTTGAATTTTACTTTGTACTGTTTAGTAACTAGGAAAGATTTTGAACATTTTTATAAATATGTAAATATATGGACAAATATGGAAAAACTGTTCTGCCAAATTTCTAGCGGTGCTGAAATATCTTTCGATGCTTCAATAGGTATTCACAAAAATTATTCAGGACTAACCCATACTCTAAATTGTTATAGTTATGACTTTTGAAACACTTGTATGTATGACAATGTTCAATGATCCTGTTGACCTGGTCTAGCTTTTGTAAATTCTCAATGTTGCTACATATAATATATTCCGTTCCAACTGTTTGATTGTGGTATGGACTAGATTGTAGTGGTATTTGAATTTGTCAAAATAACAGAAAGCATACGAGACACTTTTCTACTAAACGCAGTTGTGCCATGTTTCTTAAATTACCTCCATAAAATCAATAAAAGTCAATGATTAGCTGACAACGTGGTTTAAATACCTATCTTAGTTCAGCATAACCTGAAATTACACCAGTTCGAGACTTTTTCTTTCTCACTTAGGCGTTACCATAATCCCCACACGTTAAGGTTCTAAAGCAAATTCCGAAGTCTTATGTGCTAGCATGAGAGTTCCACACAATTTCAAATTTCCCGCCATAGCCGAGGACTTTGGTTATGACTCAAATTAAAATAATTGGTCTTTGATCTGCCCTATTCGACTATCCCCGCAATTTAATTACGAGTCATAATTAAAAACAAAAAGGTCGACGAGTTTGATTATGACGTCATAATTAAAAACAAAATGGCGGAGGAATTTGATTATGACATTACAATTAAAAACGAAAAGACGGGAGATTTCGATTGTGACTCAATGTGCGGTAATTAAAAAAAATGGCCGAGGAATTTTATTATGACTCATAATTAAAAGTAAAATGGCGGAGGAATGTGATTATGACTCATAATTAAAATAATTGGACTTTGATCACCCCCTTACTTTCCCCGCACGACAACCACCAGTAATTTAATCATGACTCATAATTGAAAACAAAATGGCCGCTGAAATTGATTATGACGTCATAATTAAAAACAAAATGGTGGAAGACTTTGATTATGACTCATAATTAAAAACGAAATGGCGGAGCGCTGGAATAAAGTTCTAGGTTTCCAAAGCTCACTCTCACAAAAAAATAAATTAGAATAGAGCATATACTCCATTATGATAACGCCTCAGTGAGAAAAAAAGATTCGAAAAGGTGCTGTTTGAGATGATTTTTGACATTAAATACCTAAATGATGGTGCCAGTTTATTACTAATTATTATTTATTTTATGCGGGAATTATATTTATTAGTGTCCCAGTGTAAAAATTCAGATTTTTCGTATTGACACTTACACAGATGTAAACCGCTAAATACCGCATCCTTAGGGTAAGAAGTGTAAGATGGAGTAAGTTAAAATAACTAAGCTATTAAATTGGTAGAAAAGCCTGATCGTGTTAGTAAATAAGATGTAATAGACGGAACATTTCGAGTTAGTTAAATAATTTTGTATATAAATAATAATTACATATAAAAATAAACGAAATCATCCGTAATATTACATGTAATGGACACCATAATTAAAGTATTTTCAAATAAACATTTTACACATTTATTTTTATGGTTATACATCTAAATGTGAACAAAACTGATAAGATTGCACGTACGTTAAGCAAGAAATAATGTTCGAGAGTGCTTATTTGTAATTACGTATAACTTAATTAGCATGCCTAGTACGCGTATTGAATATTTGACTCCATATTGCAATTGAAATTGTAAATGGAATCATTTTAAATAGAACATTATATAAAAATAAATCACATCTCATACATAATAAAATATTTGTCTTTCATAGGTATTAAACCGAGTATATCTTATTTATCTTTATATAAATGTATACGTACCGATAACTATTACAGTTATCGTTCTCAGTAAATGTTAATATGTTTAATAATTATTTAAGATGTCAAAATAATGGTATTAACATTTACTGAGGACGATAATTGTTATCGAAACGTGTACATTTTATAAATGTATGTATGAGTTGGTTAGATGTCACATCCAGAATGCAGATGTGTTCTATCTGAGTCGGTATAACTTCTATCGTTTGTAAATATAACCCATCATCCATGGCTATCAAATTTAATCCATTCGATCAAAGTTAGTTTCTATAACATAATGTAACTAGAGTAAAACGACGTAGAAAAACGATCTATCTAAAATTATACGCTATTATTGCACTAACAGTATCTTGACAAAGTTATTCAGGACCATTAATTGAATCGTTATTTTATTAAATAAAATTTTCATGGAGAAGCCTAGTATGAATGTTATTTTATTATTTATTTATTATTATTATTCTGAACATCAATCATTAATTTTATTTCTAATTAAAACCAAAACGATGCTTCCGTCTTTGAATGGGTTATTGGACTTCCCAAACACCCCACTATAAATTCTATACCGAGGTTATACATGAAAGGCACACCGTGTTTCGCCATTCACTTGCGTTCTAAATTTCTTTAAAGCGTATGGTAAATTTCTTTAAAGCATATGGAAGTTTTTATGTAGTACTACGCGGCTTTTGCTGCTGGTAACCTGAATGCAGCCAAATGCTATGTTGACAGTTCTGACTGTTGACATATGATCTACAACCGCGCCAATCCACGTCACTATAGCGTGAACCGTCACGATGAAATGGCCAGACAAAGAGAACCGTGTTGAGGTTATTGCTCCTCGTATGTATGGAATATAAAGAGCTGTTTTTTTTTGTTTATTAAAACCATTGAATATTACGCGTGTTTTTTTGTATCGTACCGTTACGTTGTTTGCTGATACTGGAAATGTAAACGACCGTAAAAGATCTGGGCGGCCACGCACGGTTCGTATGTCACAGGCCATCAACGCTGTGAGGTCAAGAATCAATCGAAACCCTTCCCGCAAACAAAATCTAGGACTCGTGAAATTTATATAGCGCTGAGAACCATGGCTTTTAATAAGCAGAATAATAGGGTGTTTCCACAGTTCGCTAAGGAAGTCCCACTAATGGTTTGGTGGGGAATACCCTATAACGCGTTAATTCTTTACATTTTTTTGAAAAGGGGTGCTAAAACAGCGGTAGAAACTACCAGCAATACATTTTAAGGAATGTAGTGGAGCCTTTTAACCAAGCCATGTTCCAAAACAAACTATGAATATTTCGATAAGACTCTGTGTCTGCTCATAAGGTCGAAACAACTCAACAGTGGCTTGAAAATCAGGTACCCGAGTTTATTAGCACTGACTATTGGCTGTCAGCCAGCTCAGACCTTAATCCATTTGACTACAAATTGTGGTCAGTTTAGAAGGCATGGTCTGTATTATACTCCGCCACAAACTGGAGTCATTGAAGCAGGCGTTGGTAGAAGCTATGGAACATTTTCCAGCGATCGATGAGTGGCCTAACATAGTTCGACGATGCATTAAGGCAAACGTCGGCCATATCGAATAATGTTTTTATATTTTGTAGTTTACTACTGAACGAATTTTAATTAAATTTCGGTTCAATACGGCGTTGTCCGTAGTATTTCTACCAATGATCAGTTGAACTATCTTCAATAGTTTGGTAAAGGATCCTGTGTCGTTTTAAATTGCTGGCAGTTTAGTTTTTAACCATTTATGTATACGTAATAAGGTTGTTGCGTGTTTGCCACTAACATTAAATTAGGCAAACGTTTAGGTTTCTGTTTATATATTTTCAAATGCAATGTTATTAAATGTGTTAAGTTCATTCTGTGTTATCAAGTTAACATTGAACTCAAATAGCCCCCCCCCCCCATTAACTCATTTTCTATCAGGTTTACAAAAAAGAAAATTTAATTCAAAAGTTGAAAATTTTAAATAGGACACCCTGTATTATATTTGATTTTTAGATTCTACGTAAGACAAATCTACAGGATACATCTACCCTTTCTTTTACCGTTTTCGAGATAAAGACTGTTGAATTGGGTTAGTCATTACTCATTACATATTGACCTTTTATTAACTTTTTTATTTACTAGAACTATTCTGAAGGTCAAGGGTAGCGGCAATCTTGTCGGTCAATTCGTTGTTTCAAGTCTTCATTTCCAATATACAGACGCTTTGTTGTGAATATTTTTTCCCGTCTGTGTCTGTTTCTGCGCCTGCGTCTGCATCTGCGCCTGAGTCTGTGTCTGTGTCTGTGTCTGTGTCTGTGTCTGTGTCTGTGTCTGTGTCTGTGTCTGTGTCTGTGTCTGTGTCTGTGCCTGCGTCTGTGTCAGTGTCTGTGTCTGTGTCTGTGTCTGTGTCTGTGTCTGTGTCTGTGACTGTGCATGTGTATGTGTATGTGTCTGTGCCTGTGTCAGTGTCTGTGTCTGTGTCTGTGTCTGTGTCTGTGCATGTGCCTGTGTCTGTGCCTGTGCCTGCGTCTGTGCCTGTGTCTGTGTCTGTGCCTGTGTCTGGGTCTGGGTCTGTGTCTGTGTCTGTGTCTGTGTCTGTGTCTGTTTCTTTGTCAGTGTCTGTGTCTGTGTCTGTCTGTCTGTCTCTGTGTCTGTGTCTGCGTCTGTGTCTGTGTCCGTATCCGTGTCCGTGTCCGTGTCCGTGTCTTTGTCTGTGTCTGTGTCTGTGTCTGTGTCTGTGTCTGTGTCTGTGTCTGTGTCTGTGTGTCTGTGCTTGCTGTTCTGTGCCTGTGTCTGTGTCTGTGTCTGTGTCTGTGTCTGTGTCTTGTCGTGTTGTCTGTGTCTGTGTCTGTGTCTGTGTCTGTGTTGTCTGTCTGTGTCTGTGTCTGTGTCTGTGTCTGTGTCTGTGTCTGTGTGTCTGTGTCTGTGTCTGTGTCTGTGTCTGTGTCTGGTCTGTGTTGTGTGTGTGTCTGTGTCTTGTCTGTGTCTGTGTCGTGTCCGTGTCCGTGTCCGTGTCCGTGTCCGTGTCCGTGTCCGTGTCCGCGTCCGAGTCCGTGTCTGTGTCTGTGTCTGTGTATTTGTCTGTGCCTGTGTCAGTGTCTGTGTCTGTGTCTGTGTCTGTGTCTGTGCATGTGCCTGTGTCTGTGCCTGTGCCTGCGTCTGTGCCTGTGTCTGGGTCTGGGTCTGTGTCTGTGTCTGTCTGTGTCTGTGTCTGTGTCTGTTTCTTTGTCTGTGTCTGTGTCTGTGTCTGTGTCTGTGTCTGTGTCTGTGTCTGTCTGTCTCTGTGTCTGTGTCTGTGTCTGTGTCTGTGTCTGTGTCTGTGTCCGTATCCATGTCCGTGTCCGTGTCCGTGTCTTTGTCTGTGTCTGTGTCTGTGTCTGTGTCTGTGTCTGTGTCTGTGTCTGTGTCTGTGTCTGTGTCTGTGTCTGTGTCTGTGTCTGTGTCTGTGTCTGTGTCTGTGTCTGTGTCCGTGTCTGTGTCTGCGTCTCTGTGTTTGTGTCTGTGTCTATGTCTGTGTCTGTGTCTGTGTCCGTGTCCGTGTCCGTGTCCGTGTCCGTGTCCGCGTCCGAGTCCGTGTCCGTGTTTGTGTCTGTGTCTGTGTCTGTGTCTGTGTCTGTGTCTGTGTCTGTGCATGTGTCTGTGCCTGTGCCTGTGTCTGTGCCTGTGTCTCTGTCTGTGTCTGTGCCTGTGCCTGTGTCTGTGTCTGTGTCTGTGTCTGTGTCTGTTTCTTTGTTTGTGTCTGTGTCTGTGTCTGTGTCTGTGTCTGTCTGTCTATGTGTCTGTGGCTGTGTCCGTGTCTTTGTCTGTGTCTGTGTCTGTGTCTGTAACTGTGTCTGTGTCTGTGTCTGTGTCTGTGTCTGTGTCTGTGCCTGTGTCTGCGTCTGTGTCAGTGTCTGTGTCTGTGTCTGTGACTGTGCATGTGCCTGTGTATGTGTCGGTGTCTGTGTCTGTGCCTGTGTCAGTGTCTGTGTTTGTGTCTGTGTTTGTGTCTGTGTCTGTGTCTGTGTCGGTGCATGTGCCTGTGTCTGTGTCTGTGCCTGTGCCTGTGCCTGTGTCTGTGTCTGTGCCTGTGCCTGTGTCTGTGTCTGTGTCTGTGTCTGTGTCTGTGTCTGTGTCTGTGTCTGTGTCTGTGTCTGCGTCTGTGTCAGTGTCTGTGTCTGTGTCTGTGTCTGTGACTGTGCATGTGCCTGTGTATGTGTCTGTGTCTGTATCTGTGTCTGTGTCTGTGTCTGTGTCTGTGTCTGTGTCTGTGTCTGTGTCTGTGTCTGTGCATGTGCCTGTGTCTGTGTCTGTATCTGTGCCTGTGTCTGTGTCTGTGTCTGTGTCTATGTCTGTGTCTGTTTCTTTGTCTGTGTCTGTGTCTGTCTGTCTGTGTCTATGTCCGTGTCGGTGTCCGTGTCCGTGTCCTTGTCTGTGTCTGTCTGTGTCTGTGTCTGTGTCTGTCTATGTATGTGTATATGTCTGTGTCTGTGTCTGTGTCTGTGTATGTGTTTGTGTTTGTGTCTGTGTTTGTGTCTGTGTCTGTGTCTGTGTCTGTGTCTGTGTCTGTGTCTCTGTCTGTGTCTGTGTCTGTGTCCTTGTCTGTGTCTGTATCTGTGTTTATGTATGTGTCTGTGTCTGTGTCAGTGTCTGTGCCTGTGTCAGTGTGAGTATCTGGATCTGTGTCTGTGCGTCTGCGTACGTGACTGTGTGTGTCTTTGTGTATGTGTGTGTGTGTGGGAGGGGGGGTGTTTGTGTGTGGTCGTGCGTGCGTGCGTGTGTGTGTGGGTGTTGATGGTTAGATGTTAGGGGAAATCTAGCGACGGAGAGGGGTTTATTACGGACAACTTTTGGTTTTTATCAAATATCTCTGAAACTGCTGCAATTTCAAAGATTTAAAAATTCCTAGATCTAGACCTTAAACATATTGTTTAATAAAGTTTTACACAATTTTTTGATATCACGCGTAATTTAGTACCAAAAATTAAGTTAGAATTTAAGTGTTAATGTAGTAATTTTTTCAATATCTGAATAGCGATTAATTTTATAAGAATAAGTGTATACATATTTTTTATAGAGAATTTAATTTTACATAAGTTTTGTTTATAAAGTGTCTTAATATAACGCAGTTTAAAATTAATTACGCATGAATGAAAATGGTTAAACTTATTGATAATTTATAGAAGCTGGCGGCTTTGAAATATTTTTTTAAGTTAACATCTATTTATGTCTGTTATTCTCTATCTGACATGAAATGTTAAACGTCATTCTGACATAGGTTATTCCTTTTGTTTTTACAATGTTGCCTGTTTTCGCTATGAACGTATAAAAAAGGGGTTGTATAGTTATCCAAAAAAAAATTAAAATTATTTCATTTCTTTTAATATCGGCTTGGTAGGTTGGAAGCTTGTGCGTTGTTTCACACTTGAAATTTATTTTTAACTAAAACACCTTTAAGGACGTTCCTCACCTAATATGCGAAGAGAGAGGGCTCGTGCTGTATATTAGTGTTCCAGCGATTTTCAAAGGTGAATATTGTTGTGATGAAAACTGTGTGTGTGTGTGTGTGTGTGTGTGTGTGTGTGTTCTATATATATATATATATATATATATATATATATATATATATATATATACACGCACGCACGCACGCACGCACGCGCGCGCACACACACACACACACACACACACACACACACACACACACACACAAAGTGACCTTTACCCTCCTTTAAAAATTGTAGTTCATTAAAATGAGAGATGAAACAAATCGTATTCCAGTAAAACAAACATAGTTTGCAATTTATTATCTGAAAATTTTGTAATTATTTCTTAAATACATTTTTAAGATGATCTTCGTTGTAAGTAATACGTAATATCTACGTAATAGCTGCAATTTCTTCTGGAATAGGCCTGTTTAAGTTTCTGTACGTGTTGGAGATGTTAAGTGTACACTTTGTATTTTAAACATCTTCAAAGAAAAAACGGGGTAGTGAGGACTCGCTTTCTCCAAATTGTAAATCACAATTCTAAACGTCTTTCTAACGATAGTCATGCTGTTGCGGGCTGTATGGGAAGCTGTCCCATCTTGCTGGAAATAAAGAGTATTTGAATTACACCAAACCTCCTTATTTCTTTAATTACAAAAGTTTGTAATATTGCGACTGTGAGTCCTAAATCACTTTCAGATAAAAAGGGTTCTAATATTCCAAATTGACACACCAGAGAAGAATGTAACGGTTTCTTAACACATACTTGCTGTGGATGGTCTGCTCAGTACCTTATATTCTGTGTACCATCCAAATGAATCGACCTTCGTTAACTAACAAATGTTGAACAACAGAATTCTCTACAATCAGGTTACGTAAGACGGTACAAAAGTTGTCTTTTGGGTCGGTCTGAGGGTTGAAGTTTTTGAGTCACTTAAATTTTGCATAACTGAAAATGTAGCCCATTCAATATGTACCCTAATGAACGCGAAGAAAGATTTAGGGTTAGAGCATATTTAAGAGCCGACGTGGACTATACCCAACTGCTTCACTTACCCGAGTTGTACATTGTCTGGCGTTTAATTGTTTTATGTCTTCCTTGTTTAACATCTACGACACTACCACTGTTTTCAAACTTCTTCACACATGCACTAATTTACTTACGCGTAGCAACCGCACCGTGCTTCGCTAAAATTATAATGAATGCGATGTGTGCATGCGCGATGCTCTTGATTTCATAAAAAAAAGAGAATGAATACAATGCGTTGAGCTATACAACACCCCATTGTTGCAGCTTAAAAACATTACATTTATTGCTCTATAAACTAGAATTGTAATTAAGGTTAAATTTAATTTTCAGAATAGGTAATCGGCTACGTGCCACCTTGTATAAGCTCTAGTTAAGCATGTTTGTAGGAAACTAGACCAGTAAATTTGACTAGTTAATAAATTGGTCAATTGTTATGTTTTTTTACAGTTAATTAGCTAGTTTTCAAGTCAGTAAACAGGTTCAATTTTAAAAATTATCAAAAAGAATTAAAATTATTCCTAATATTTTTTCATTTTCTTTTTTAAACGTATAGCTTAACGAAGTGCCTCTTAGTATTTGTGATTGTCAGTTTTTCATGATGACCATTATAGAGCGTTGTTAGATTTTGTAAAATGTCTGCATTGTGACGGTCAAATGCATTAGAAAAGTAACTAAAGCAGGCTTGAAAGTTAGTAAACGATGTAGTGTATAATCGCCTTTTCTTTTGAGAAACCATTAATTTTATCACTAATCATTGCTCCCTTGAAATAGGATGATAGAACTTCTTATAGCTCTGTATAAGCACAATTTATACGACAAAAGCACAAGAGCAAGTCTTTTAATTTGTTAACAATACGCATTTTCGTATCATAAAAGTACGTATTTAAGTAGTGGTAAATTGACATACATAAAGTAATTATTTTCGGGACTAAAAGTTGTTTATAATAATAATAGTGATTAAGTATACTGAAAAAATTGTTATCGCTTTGCATGATTATAACAGTCAAAATGCTAATGGCGTCATCTATTTTTTTTTAAACGTTGCAAATGTATAATTCCAAAACTTTCTTTAGTTTTAAAAATTAGAAATTCCGAAATCCCCTTTAATTAAACCGCTTACAACTTTGGGTTACGTTAAACATTAGCAAAACCCGTGTGTAGGCAGAATTATATTTATCTTATGAAATTCACTTTGTTTACACTTTTCACATTGATTGTAGATACACACTGTATATAGATTATATTTTAGGTTAACTAAAATCACTTGTGTTCACCGTAAAAAAAACTGCATAAAATTGCACTTTTAAATGCACGGCAACTATACATTTGTCAAAAGCATGGAATTTATTTTGAGGGTTGATGATGCAGCCGTAAATTAGGTTGTTGCAACAGAAGCAGCAGCATCAAAACCCTCACCCTCATAATTCTAAAAATAAAGCAGGCGTTCACCCCCATAAAACTCGAAGGTTTAATGCCTTCTTTTAATATTCTTCAACAGTTCTTTTAAAGCGTCAAAACAAATTTTGTATGAATAGACAAATCAGATTCCCTCCTTTTTTTATGTTCTCGAAAAAGTAGGTAGGTATGTATAATTAAAAGCGCGCTAAATCGAAAATACGCATTTAGGAAGACAATTATTTTGAGTATCATAAATTAAAATTAATTTATTTAAATTTTTCATGGAAGAATCCATAACTCCTTGACCTAACCTTGAACAAGCATTCCATATTTCCCCTTATATAACCCCACTTTTACTATACTCCCACCATCTCAGCGGCACCTCCTTAGTCGACATTTCCGACTACGATTAAATGAAGTACGAAACAAACAGATGCATTTCAGTATGGCGCGCTTTTATTGTGATAATTAGAATACCTCAGGTTCCAATTAACGCTTTTCTTAATGTTTCCACTTTTAATTAATTATTATGAAAATCACTTATGGTTTTTTTTCTAAATTGAAGCTCATTAATCGAACACTAAATTATAGAAGTACGATGTTAAATTAATTATTTCCTGCATTTAAGCCATGCTAAGAATTCCTAGAACGACAGGGTCCGGAAATGCATAGGGCGTGTCACGTTTCTTCCTCAACTACATAACTTATCTCTATAGCGCATCAGTCCCAAACAAACCCTAAAATAGAATTCTCGACCATAGAAATGTAAAAAAAAAGGTCTGATATTCTGTTTACCTGTTATTCATAAATGCAGCAGCAGCAGGCATGTTACCAGAACCGTGTAGTTTTGAAAAAAAAACTTCACACAATGCAAAACAATGTGAACCGTTTATTTTTCACATTTATTTCGTATACGATTTGTTTATTTTGTTTTAGTTTTAAGTTATTACTGTGCTTTACGGATGATTCTTATCAGTAAGTAAAATTTTAAACAGTTTCTTTTATAACATTTTCGTGTTATAATCAAATTTAAACCATAATTAAAACAAAATCGTTAAAGCGTGCTTTCAGAATTTTTCTTACACGTACATTTCATATACCTATTCGCAAGAAAAAGTAAAACATGTTTTATTTTTGCCGGTGTACATCCATTTTGTTAAAAATACAATTATAACTAATCGGCTTTTTTAATACCTATCAAAATAAAAACCAGATATTTGATATTAACAGATGTAGATAAGTAGATACCTATTCCACTAGGTTTGTGGGGTTCTGCTAGAGATGTCACAACATTTTGTATTGCATTGCATCTAAACCTGATTAAACTCTTAACGAAGGCGCAAAAATGATAAAAGTTATGTAAGAATATTAATGCTTTCAAATAGTAATGTTGACTTCTGGAGCAAAGACTATCAAAAAACACGAAAACAATTTTGTTTTAAAATACATTCCACATAGTTTTCTTTTAAATTAATTGCCTGATGAATTTTTAAAAGCATCCGTTAAGAACATAGTTTCTTTTAAAAGAATTATAATATGAGAGCTTAAATGTAAATGCATTTTGCATCAAATCTTCATATAACCAAAATACTTTTGGTATATTTATACTTTATATAAATTTAATATAAATAGAAAAATACACGGTTTAAAAAGCCTAAGGATAAGTATTTTAATTATGTATCCTAATCGTGAAAGTTTACATTTTCATACTTCATATAATCAAGTTAGTAGTCATCAATTATCTTTAGCCCAATAAATTTTAAAATACTTAGTTTTTGCGTTTTTTTAAATGGTGTATTTTTCTATTTACATTTTATATAGATTTATACATTTTGATAACAATTACAGTTATCGCCCTTAGTAAATGGTAATTTTTAAGAATTACTTAAGATGTTTAAACAAATTTATGAAATATGAAAACCCAAATATAAGCCTGTTATTAATATAATAGTTAGGTATACGTATAACGCCAACTATGAAATCTAATTTAGGAAACTACAACTACATCCTTAATAAATTAAATATTATTAAATTGTCTTGAAGATGACAAATCAAAACGCCCTCTAATGGCCGAAGGCTAACAGTGACAAATGTCATAATCAAAGAGCGAATTTAACAAAATCTAATCAAATTATGATGTAAGTGTAAAGTTGTAAAAAAAAGTTTAATTTGAAACACAAACAGAAATTTGTCATCAATTAAAGATTTGCCCAAATTCAACAAAGAAATAGTTCATTGTTAATAATTGTGATTGTTATTGCACAGAGAAAACACAAGGTGATAGAACAACATAAATGTGACTTAAATACACAATTAAAAAATTCCATTTCACGCACCCACTTAAAGAAAAATTATTTTGATTTTTTCCAAAAAAACTGTACATTTACCCAAAGATTTAGAAATTCTGGGATATTTTGATACATTCCTCGAACTGTAATACTACTATTGTATTCTGCATTAAATTTCAAGTAAGGCTTATGATGTGCCTGAGTCTACACAACCACTAATTAAATTGATTAGACCTGTGAAGTTATCATTTTCTTTCAAAAAAAAAGAAAAGAAAAAGCTTATACTCACACATTTCTTTAAAAGGGTTGCTAGACAGTAGCAAATGCTATAAAAACTGCTTCAAAATCTAAACTTTCAGAAGACAGAATACAGCATTTTATTCGTCACCATTTAAGTACAGTTATGCCAGTTTAAATAGTGTAAAACGTGAGAAAATAATAATTTAACTTTATCAAACTAAAAAGACCCATATGAACATTTTTATTATTATAGCAAGAACATAAGGTTACAGTAGTGTAGTAATTAGTAAAGGATTTACTTCAAGATCTAGGCTACCGCAGATTTCTCTGGTTGACCTAATCTACAAAATCTCATGTATTCTTCGTATCTTCTATCAAAGCTACATTTTGTGGTTCCAATGTATACTTTTCCACAAGAACAAGATAATTTATACACTCCGGAAGACGATAATGGGTTTGAAACACCTTTAGGTGACTCTAAATGTGTTTTACTTTTTCTTGTAGGCTTAAAACAAATCTAATGCCATGATTAATTAGCATTTTTTCAATTTCATCTATAATATTAGTTATAAAAGGAAGAAAAGCAGTACCAACATTAATCACTAGTTTTTTTTTCATGGTTATGTCTAGCAGGTGTAAAGCATTATTAATATTTGTAAGTGAATATCCATTAGCTTGCTGTGATTTTGTTAAATATTTATATTCATCCTTCAAAAATTTAGGATCACAAATTCGTTTAGCTCGATCAACTAACGATTTAATTACAGAAATTTTTTGGTGCGGATCGTGGTTTGATAATATAAATTTAATATAAATAGAAAAATACACGATTTAAAAAGCCAAAGGATAAGTATTTTAATTATATATAATAATCGTGAAAGTTTACATTTTCATACTTCATATAATCAAGTTAGTAGTCATCAATTATCTTTAGCCCAAAAATTTTTAGATCACAATTTCCTGCAAAAAAAATTAAATTAAAATACTTAGTTTTTGCGTTTTTTTAAATGGTGTATTTTTCTATTTACATTTTATATAGATTTATACATTTTGAGAACAATTACTGTTATCGCCCTTAGTAAATGGTAATTTTTAAGAATTACTTAAGATGTTTAAACAAATTTATGAAATATGAAAACCCAAATATAAGCCTGTTATTAATATAATATTTAGGCATACGTATAACGCCAACTAAGAAAACTAATTTAGGAAACTACAACTAGATCCTTAATAAATTAAATATTATTAAATTGTTTTGAAGATGACAAATCAAAACGCCCTCTAACAGCCGAAGGCTAACAGTGACAAATGTCATAATCAAAGAGCAAATTTAACAAAATCTAATCAAATTATGATGGAAGTGTAAAGTTGTAAAAAAAAGCTTAATTTGAAACACAAGTAGAAATTTGTCATCAATTAAAGATCCACCCAAATTCAACAAAGAAATAGTTTATTGTTAATAATTGTAATTGTTATTGCACAGAGAAAACACAAGGTGATAGAACAACATAAAGGTGAGTTAAATACACAATTAAAAAATTCCCTTTCAAGCATCCACTTAAAGAAAAATTATTTTCATTTTTTCCAAAAAAAACTGTACATTTACCCAAAGATTTAGAAATTCTGGGATATTTTGATACATTTCTCGAACTGTAACACTACTATTGTATTCTACATTAAATTTCAATTAAGGATGGATAGCGTATGATGTGCCTGAGTCTACACAACCACTAATTAAATTGATTAGGCCTGTGAAGTTATCATTTTCTTTCAAAAAAAAAAAAGAAAAAGCTTATACACACTCATTTCTTTAAAAGAGTTGCCTGACAGTAGCAAATGCTATAAAAACTGCTTCAAAATCTAAACTTTCAGAAGACAGAATACAACATTTTATTCGTCACCATTTAAGTACAGTTATGCCAGTTTGAATAGTGTAAAACGTGAGAAAATGATAATTTAACTTTATCAAACTAAAAAGACCCATATGATCATTTTTATTATTATAGCAAGAACATAAGGTTACAGTAGTGTAATAATTAGTAAAGGATTTAATTCAAGATCTAGGCTACCGCAAATTTCTCTGGTTGACCTAATCTACAAAATCTTATGTATTCTTCGCATCTTCTATCAAAGCTACATTTTGTGGTTCCAATGTATACTTTTCCACAGGAACAAGATAATTTATACACTACGGAAGACGATAATGGGTTTGAAACACCTTTAGGTGACCCTAAATGTGTTTTACTTTTTCTTCTAGGCTTAAAAACAATTCTAATGCCATGATTAATTACCATTTCTTCAATTCCATCCATAATATTAGTTATAGTAAACGGAAGAAAAGTAGTACCAACATTAATCACTAGTTTTTTTTTCATGGTTATGTCTAGCAGGCGTAAAAACATTATTAATATCTGTAAGTGAATATCCATTAGCTTGCTGTGATTTTGTTAAATATTTATATTCATCCTTCAAAAATTTAGGATCACAAATTCGTTTAGCTCGATCAACTAACGATTTAATTACAGAAATTTTTTGGTGTGGATCGTGGTTTGATAATTTATTAAGGTATCTACCGGTGTATGTCAACTTTTTATAAACCATAAAGAAAATTATTACTTTTAGATATTAGTTTCCTTATCCATGGTAAACTAAACTGAATACTTGGATAAATACCATTTATAGAAATTTTATATTTATAGAATTTATAAAAATTCTCGTTTTTCTCTTTGTCTCCAAATAACAAATGTGTCATTTACATATTTATACCAAACGAAAGCTGCATTTTGTAACGCTAATATTTTAAATTTTTCCATGTAAGATTAGGTGCAACAGGACTAAAAGGGTTATCCATTACTACACTATCTAGTTGTTCATAGAAGTTATTACTAGGTACAAGCTCCGCCTCTAACCGCTGATCTTGGACAACTTGTGTTAGTGTTTCATAGCAACCTACGCGTTTTGCTGTGATGTTTGTGTGTTTTCTCCACAAAAATCGTGATAATTGACTTATTGTAGTGTTAGTATACAGTGTTGAAATATTTTATAGTTAATTAGTGAACATTATAGAATAGTTGGGTTAGATTTTATGAACACGCATTCGTGCCTTTACTACATTGCAATAGAAATTTGTAAGCACTTCCTGCTACTTATATATCCCAAATCTTGGGAGCGTACATAATCTGGATTTACAATGTCCCCAAGTACAGGCGGTTTTCCTTCAAATATACAACACACGCACGCACGCACGCACGCACGAACGCACGCACGCACGCACGCACGCACGCACGCACGCACGCACGCACGCACACACGCACACACGACACACGACACACGCACACACGCACACACGCACACGCACACAGTACACACTACACATACAAACACACACACACACAAATACATACATACAACACACAACACTATACATATACATATCATACACACACACAATATAACTTAATACACACACAACACACACACACACAGCACACAGCACAACACACACACACGACACGACACACGCACATATACGCACACACGCACACACGCACACACGCACATACGACACAGCACAACGTACATCACATACGTACATCAACGCACATACGCAACACGACATACGCACACGTCACAGCACATACGCACACACGCTACATACGTACACACGCATACACGCACATACGCACGCCCACGCACGCACGCACGCACGCACCACGCACCACGCACCACGCACACCACCACGCACACACGCCACACGCCACACGCACACACGCACACACGCACACACGCACACACGCACACACGCCACACACCACACACCACACACCACGCACACACGCACACACGCACACGCACCCACGCACACGCACCACGCACCACGCCACACGCCACACGCACACACCCACACGCACACCACACGCACCACGCCACACGCACACGCACACCACACCGCACACACCACACACACACACCACACACCACACCACACGCACACACAACACCACACACACACACACCACACACCACACACGCACACACGCACACACGCACACCACACCGCACACGCCACACGCCACACGCCACCGCCACACGCACACGCACACCACACAGCACAACGACAACGACACACCCACACGCACACACACAACGACACAGCCACACGCACACAGCACAACGCACAACGCACACACGACACAGCACACAGCACAACGCACACACGCACACCACAACGCACACACGACACAGCACACAGCACCACCACCGACACAGCACCACCCCACCACGCAAACCCACGACCCAACGACAACGACCCAACGCACCCACGCACGCACCGCACACGCACCACCGCACGACGCACACGCACCACGCACGCACGCACGACGCACGCACGACCACGCACCACGCACACACGCACACGCCACCACGCACACACGCACACGCACACGCACACACGCACCACGCACCACGCACCCACGCACCCAACGCACACCGCACACGCACACCACACGCACACACACACACACACACACACACCACACACGCACCACGCACACACACCAACCACACGCACACACGCACACACGCACACACGCACACACGCACACACGAACAGCACACACGCCACACGCACCAACGCACACACGCACACACGCACAACGCACACACCACACACGCACACACCCACACGCACACACGCACACCCAACCACGCACGCCACGCACCACGACCACGCACACGCACCACGCACCACGCACGCACACGCACGCACGCACGCCCACGCCCACGCACCACGCACCACGCACCACGCACGCCACGCACCACGCACCACGCACACACGCACACACGCACACACGCAACCACACACGACACACGACCCACGCACACACGCACAACGACCCACGACACACGCACCCAACGACACACGCACACACGCACAACCACCGACCCACGCACACACGCACCACGCACACACGCAACACGCACAACGCACAACGCACACACGCCACCCACGCACACACGACACACGCACAACGCACACACGCACCACACGCACGACACACGCACACACGCCACCACACGCACAACCCACACGCACAACGACACACGCACACACGACAACGCCCAACACACGCAACACGCACACACGCACAACGCACACACGCACACACGCACAACGCACAACGCACAGCACACCGCCACACGCACACACGCACACACCCACACGCACAACGACAACGCACACACCGCACAACGCACAACGCACACACGCACAGCACACGCAACACACGACAACGCACAACGCAAACGCACACACGCACAACGCACACAGCACACGCCACACACGCACACACGCACAACGCACACAACGCACAACGCCACACGCACACACACGCACACACGCCACCCACACGCACACCGCACACCGCACACCGCACACACGCACACACGCACACGCACACACGCACACACCACACCACACACGCACAACCACACACCACACCACACCACACGACACACGCACACCACCACCACACGCACACACGCACACACGACAACGCACACACGCACAACCGCACACGCCCACACACGCACACGCACACACGCACACACGCACACACGCACAACGCACCACACGCACCACGCACAACGCACACACGCACACACGCACCACGCACACGCACCACACACGCACACACGCACCCACGCACACACGCACACCGCACACACGCACACACGCACACCCAACGCACACACGCCACCACACGCACCACGCACCACGCACCCACGCACCCACGCACCACGCACACACCACGCCCCACGCACCACGCACCACGCACCACGCACACGCACACACGCACACACGACACACGCACACACGCACACGCACACACGCACACACGCCACACCACACGCACCACCACCACCACCACGCACACACGCACACACCCACAACGCACACGCCACACGCACACGCAAACGCACACACCACACCGCACACCGCACACACGCACACCACACACCACACCACGCACACACGCACACCCACACGCACACACGCCACACGCACACGCCCACGCACCACGCACCACGCACACGCACCACGCACCACGCACCACGCACCACGCAACGCCCACGCCCACGCACCACGCAACCCGCCACCACGCACCACGCACCACGCACCACGCACCACGCACCACGCACCACGCACACCACCACGCACACGCACACACGCACACACGCACACCCACACGCACAACGCACCACGCACACACGCACACACGCACACACCCACACGCACCACGCACACCCACACCACACACGCACACGCACACCGCACACACGCACAACGCCACACGCACACACGCCACACGCACCACGCACCCACACGCACCACGCACACACGCAACACGCACACACGCAACACGCAAACCCACACGCACCACGCACCACGCACACGCACACACGCACACGCACACCACCACCACCACGCACCACGCACCACGCACCACGCACACCACGCACCACGCACACGCACGCACAACGACACAGCACAACGCACACACGCACAACGCACACACGCCACACACGCACACACGCACACACGCAACGCAACAGCACACGCACACAGCACAACGCACACAGCAACGACACGCACCCAACGACACACGCACACACGCACCACGCACCACCACCACCACAGCACCACGCCACACGCAACAGCACAACGACACACGCACCACGCACACGCACCACCACCACGCCCACCACACGCACACGCACCACGCAACGCACCACGCACACACACCAAACACACCACCCACCACCACACGCACACGCACCACGCCACACGCACACACGCACACGCACACACGCACACACGCACACACGCACACACGCACACACCACACACGCACACACGCACACACGCACACACGCACACACGCACACACGCACACACGCACCCACCACGCACACACGCCACACGCACACGCACACACGCACCCCACGCACACACGCACCACGCCACACGCACACCGCACACACGCACACACGCACACGCACCCACGCACACACGCACACACGCACACACGCACACCCACGCACCACGCACCACGCACCACGCACACACGCACACACGCACACACGCACACACGCCACACCCACACGCACACACGCACACACCACCACGCACCCACCACACACGCACACACGACACACCACACGCACAACGCACACACCCACACGCACACACGCACACACGCACACACGCCACACGCACACACGACACGCAACACGACACACGCACACACGCACACGACACACGCACCCACCACCCACGCACCACCCAACGACACGCACACACGCACCACGCACACACGCACACACGACCACGCAACGCACCACGCACCACGCACACGCACACGCACCACGCCACCACCACACACCACAACCACACCCAACGACACACGCACAACGCACAACGCACACGCACACACGCACACGCACACGCACACGCACAACGCACAAACCCAACGCACACACGCACCACGCACACGCACACACGCACCACCACGCACCACGCACCACGCACCACGCACCCGCACCCGCACACACGCACACCGCACACCGCAACCGCACACCGCACACCCACCGACACGCACACCCAACGCACACACGCACACACCACACCCACGCCCACCACACGACACACGCACACACGCACACACGCACCACCACACACGCACACACGCACACACGCAACCACGCCACGCACACGCCCACGCACCACGCACCACGCCACGCACACGCCACACACGCACACACGCACCCACGCACACACGCACACAGCACACACGCACACACGCACACACGCACACACGCACACGCACCACGCACACACGCACCCAACGCACACGCACCACGCCACACGACCACCACGCACCACGCACCCACGCACACACGCACCCACGCACGCACCACGCACACACGCACCACGCACACACGCACACACGCCACACGCACACGCACCACGCACACACGCACACGCACCACGCACACGCCCCGCACACGCACACACGCACACACGCACACACGCAACCCACGCCCACCACACGCACACCACACACGCACACCACCACACACGCACCACGCACCACGCACCACCACCCGCACCACGCCACACGCACACCACACACGCACACACGCACACACGCACACACGCCCACACGCACACGCACACACGCCACACGCACACGCACACACGCACACACGCACACACGCACACGCACACACGCACCACACGCACCACGCACCACGCACCACCCGCACCACGCACACACGCACACCCACCACGCCCACCGCACACACGCACAGCACACACGCCACACACGCACCACGCACACACGCACACGCACACCGCACACCCAACGCCAACGCCCACAGCACACACGCACCACGCACCACCACCACACGCACACCACCACCACCACCCAACGACACACGCCCAACGCCAACGCCAACGACACCGACAACCGCAACGCACACACGCCACACGCACAACACCACACAGCACACACGCACAACGCACACACGCACACACGCACACACGACCAACGCACAACGCACCACGCACCCCACGCACACACGCACCGCCCCACCACGCACACGCCCACGCACACACGCACCACGCACACGCACACACGCACACACGCACACACACGCACACACGCCACACGCAACACGACACACGCCACACGCCCACACACGCACACACGCACACACGCACACACGACACACGCACACCCACACGCACACACGCACACACGCAACGCACACCACGCACACACGCACACACGCACCACGCACCACGCACCACGCACCCACGCACACACGCACACCACGCACACACGCACACACGCACACCGCCACCGCACCCGCACCCGCCACGCCCACGCCCACGCCCACGCACACACGCACACACGCACACACGCAACACGACACACGCACACCCACACGCACCACGCAACGCCACGCACAACGCAACCACGCACACACGCACAACGACAACGCACAACGCACACACGCAACACGCACACACGCCACAGCACACACGACACACGCC
>JARFJB010001443.1:1455000-1480000 GCA_036346205.1 Vesta saturnalis
ATATATATATATATATATATATATATATATATATATATATATATATATATATATATATACATATATAATCATTAATTCCATTTTATTTAAAATTAACTTTAAAGTACATACAGTAAAAGATTAACTCGAGTGATTTGAACCCATTACCTCCACTTTGCTAGAGAGGGGCTCTTCCAACTGAGTTATCGAGGAGGCAAGTCACAATCGATTCAAACTTAAACTGTATGTACTTACGGTGTAATATAATTTTACAATTTTTTATGATATTCCGTTAAATAAGTTTTGTGAAATTCTAAAAATTATTTTTAGTACGCCAATGGAATCTCATCTTAGTCCTATTTAGCACAAATAGTGTTGGATGATTTGTTAGATACGAGTTTACAAAAACCTCACTTTAAATTTTCATTTCTTAAAAAAAATATGTTGATGACTTAATTTTTGAAGTGTTTTTAATGATTATCACCCTAATATTAAATTCACGGTGGAAAAAGAGAAACGTATTAGAAGTGTTCCCTCTTTACATATTAAAGGAATCATCATAATAAAATTATTTTAGATTGATACCTTAAACCTACAAATTCTGGTTGTTTTATAAATTACTATTCTAGCCATCTTTTGTATTTAAAGAAAAATATTATCTTAGCTTTAAAAAATAGAATTCATAAAACTGTTCATCCTTCATTATTACAAAAAAACTGTCAAAAATTAACCAAAATTTTTGTAAAAAATGAATATCCAAAACCTTTCCTTAATTAATTAATTTTCCATCACAGCTGTAAATGAAGAAATCCAAAACAAAACTGAAGATATGAAAATAATTTAAAAAAAATTCCATATGTTCCAAAAATTAAAACAAAATTAAAAAATGCTTAGTAATGAAAACATTAAAATTATTCCGTATAATATCGCCACTATCAACAATGTTTTTACTAAATTCAACGATTGTACCTCTAATCTTATTTACAAAATTAAATGTGAATCATGCAATTCTAGTTATTTTGGATAAACTTCAAATTGGCTTAGAACTAGAACGTCACTCCATAAAAGTGATTGCAAATGAAACAGAAATCGTTGTACTTTAGCAGTACACTGAAATTCTTTAGACAAAAAAATTGATTTTAATAATATTACAATTTTGGATTTTTTCAATGATTATAAAGAAAGATTATTATTAAAAATGATTTATTTCATTTTCAAGCTCTATTTCAAGTCCGATACTAATAATTTAAACAAATGTTATGCTAATCTGTAAGAATTGTTTAAATCAAATTTTTGTAATCTAGGTATCTAATTAATTATTTAAATATTGTTATTATAGTGTATACAAAGATGCCATTGTCATCACGAATTAAACATTTTGGCACTAATTTTTGTTTGTTCTTAATTTTATATTTTATAATTAGCTTTTTGTGCTGAAGAGAGAATAACAGAACGAAACGCTACAGGAGTAGAAATATAAGAGGAAATACTATACAGGGTGGCAAAAAACTCACTATTTTAAAACCCGGCAAGAAAATTGACCATTGTTGCCAAGTTTCCGATTTATTTGAGAAAAACTGAAAATCGTACTAAATGTTCAGTCAACGTTGGCTCATTAGTTATTAACAATACTGTAAAATCTTAACGAGGTTTTTAATAGATAATTTTAAGATTAATTAGATGCACTGGTTTTTGAGTTACAACCCTAACTTACCGTTTTTTAAATAGCAACCATAAGCGAAAGTTGGCTTATTAAATTCCTTATCTTTTTTTGATTTCAATGATATAAAGTTTTGTATATCTAATTTTAATAATAATCCGTAAAACTTCAAAAATAAAAAAAAATTATTTAATTAAATACATGGCTATGGCTAGATAAAACAGTTGAAAATCTTTAAAAATAAAACAAGAACGACGGGAAAAATTATAATTTTAAAGTAATTCTGTAATTATTAATGTTTAATTTTACCACAATTCAAGAGATACACAAAGTTTCGAAGTGACCGCCGTTACGTTGTACTCAAAATTGACAACGTTTAATAATGTTGTTTTGAATTTTTCGTAACGTGGTTTTTCTTACAGAAGTAATAGTGATAGAAATCTTTTCTTCTAAATTATTTAAATCAGTCAGGCAAGAAGGAAATAGAAATGCAAGTAAAACAACAAATGTATAATACAGTGGTAACCACAACGTTAACGTACACTACAGAAGAATTACTCACGCTACCTAAACACAAAAACAAAATAACTGGAAATGAAATATTTCAGAAAAATAAAAGAAATAACAAAATTGGATAGAGTCAGAAACGAAAAGGTATGCAAAGATTTAAAACAAGAAAAGATTGAGACAAACATTAAGAAAAAACAATTAACATGGTATGGACATACGTCCAAAATGGATAACAATAGAAAAACGAAGCAATATCTACAAGCTAGAACAGAGGAAGCTAGTAATAGAAAGAATAGCAAAAAATTTGGGAACAAAGCTAAAGGAAATACAAGAAATAGCAGTTGACCGAGTAAAATGGGAGAGGTGGATAAGACACCACTACCCGACACCTTGAAAAGCAAAAGGGAATACAGAAAGAAGAAGAAGTGCTGAAGAAGTTTACAAATAATAAACGAAGTATCGACAAAAAAACTAAAATAATTAGTTAATGCCAAATAGCCTAATAATTAAACTAATATATACGGGTATGGAAAAATATTATCGCGGGTCTAACTTATAATAAATAAAACAAAGACAGTACAATCAGTTCACGTGCTAAGTGGGATGGAATACACAACAAACTAAAAGCGTTGATGCCATACATCGTCTTTTGAGTAGGCTAGTATCAATTACACATTTCATTGCTACTGTCAACGAGAATTGAAAATCAGTGTTTTTGCAAGTCCTCTGAAGAAAAAATACAGATTATTAAGTGGTATTATTCAGGAAGCACTACAAAAGAAATAATGGGCAGGTTTGCTTTTTCCTTTGAAAACAGATCAATTCCATCAGAAAGTACGATTATGCGTACAGTTTGTAAATTTGAAAGATGTGGATGTTTAAATAATTGTAGAAAATGCAGTAACATTGATGGTAATGATGGTGAGCATCCGGGTCGTAACTTAAACAAAGAGCGCGAACTCCAAGAAATTGCAGTGTGTATTTTAGCAGAAACAAATTTCCCGTGCAATAGTACAAACATTGCTGAAGAAATGAATATTGAACCAAGAACAGTTCGCAATATCTCGAAAAGGAATAAATACCGTTGCTATAAGTTGCAAACTACACAAGAAATTTTCCCAGAAGATCATCAAAATCGTATGGAATCTTGTGAAGATATGATGAATCGGGCTAATGAAAACGAAAGATTTATTGAAGATATTTTGTTTAAGAATTCTAATGCTAAAGTTAAACCTTAAACTTAAGTTATACTATCAATGTTCGTGTTGGTAGCTCTCGTAAGTTTCTTCTTGGTTCTTCTTACGAGTAGTAATCGAACCATGTCATACATTCGCAATTACAATAAACTTCGATGTTTGAGGTGTTATCATTTAGTGTTTAAGTATAAAGTATTTACTTAATAGTTTCAAAGAACACGCGACTTTTCATCATCTTAATTGCTTTGGTTTCGTTAGAAATGTTGAATCTAGATTGAAGTAGACTTAAGTGGTTTATATTTTGTGCCTACATGCAAATATGTACAAGTGGCAACATCGGTAAAGTTATGTCTCTCTCACACTTATACAATGCGTATTCGGTAGCTTATTATAAGTCAGACCCGCATAATGTTTTTCCATACCTGTATAACATAAGTTTTATTGGGGAATGCAGTCAACTACGTAGGCCAAAAAGTAAAAAACCTTTTGATAATGTGTCAAGTTTTCGGAATGATTTATTCTTTTATCAAGACAAGGTACAAATCTAATTAATTAATACTAAGAACATACCTAACGTGAGTTAAATAATAAAGTTAAAAACATAGCTAACAATAGGAAATATTAAGAAACTAAAAGGAATTGACACTGTCAATAGTAAAACTAAATCAAATGTGACATAATATAGGGGTGGTTACGTATTACGAGGGCGTATTTTTATGTTATCTACCTAGCCATGAAACAAAAAAGTGATAATGTCAAACAAATTATTAAAAATTGCTCACTGTTAAAAGTACACGTGCTAAGTTGCGTTTAGTCTGTGCCGTTTACAAAGCTTTGAGACCATCGATTTGTCGATAAAATGGGTGAAGCTAAGATTGAACATCGCAGCACAATAAAATTGCCGAAAAAGAACGGCATGTCCAAAAGCAAGAAAGAATGGTTTTGTGTCTGCACGGTGGATATCCAAATTGCTTAGACCTGAACAAAAACTGTACAGAAAAGAAGTTTCTCAAGAAAATTTGGCCGAGTTGGAGAGGGACAAAAATTTGTTTTCTCAAATTATCACCAGGGATGAGACTTGGGTACATCACTGGGACTCTCCTGCTAAATAAGAATCCATGCAGTGGGTTCATAAGGGCTCTCCACCACCAAAGAAGGCCAACGCACGATTTTCTGAAAAAAAAAACTGATGGCAATCAAAGTTCAGCAGATTTTTATCTGAGGGTATGGGGCAATTGAAAAAAAGATGGAATAAGTGTATTAGTGTTGAAGGGAGTTATGTAGAAAAAAATTTTTTTTTTGTTCTCTTATGTGCTTTTTTTCATGGCTAGGTAGATAACATAAAAATACGCTCTCGGAAAAAACATTAACAACACTAAGTGTTGTGAAATCAAAATAATGAAAGACTAAATAAAACGATCAGAAATTACTAAAAAAATGGACAATGTTAAATTAAAGCTTCCCACAATTTAGAGATAAAAAAGGTTTAATTTCTATTTGAAATTTGATTAAAACTATGTTCGTATCTGATTTCTTATTAAGAGTTTGTAACAACTCTTTTTTGTGTTGTATAAAATATACCTCAATTTAGGATCTTTCCTTCATTTAGTTCTAAATACAAGAAAATTTTAATTATTGAGATATTGGGTATGAGGTAGGCAACTTAATTCGCATATCTTCTTAGTTCGTAAAGATTTATAATCCTGCTTTCAATTTTTATTCATTTCTTATCTGATACATAACGCGTCTGTGTTAAGTTATTCTGTTCTTATCTTGTGCGCAGAACCGCTTCATCTACTTCGAAATCCTCCATTTTCACTTCCTGTTTTAATGTCGAAGCATGAAGCTGCTTCTTTTTGATTTTATCTAAATTTATGTGAAAGCGCCATCAATTTCGTGGTAAGATATATTTTTAATACATTTACATAAAATTAAAGCATTTTGTTCTTTTTAGGCGTTTTCTTTACGGTTTTCTTGGGGTTTTCTTGATGTTTTTTTTACCAATTTTTACTTTAATTGTACGTTTATAATTAATTCAATTTACAACGTAATTGAATTTTAAGTACGCATTTGATTTTATAGTTGCGTACATTTTTCGTTTTATGATTGCAATTTTTTTTGAATGGATACTTCCATATAATGCAATAAGAAGTGGATTTAACAGTTTTCAGAAGAAAGTTATTCGGATATTTTTAAAGATAAATTCAGTTTGGGGTGCGGCTGATAACATTATGTCCAGATTGCACATTGATGACGTAAGAATGACTTCATGCAGGTTAACCGCTTCGTAACCATATTTAGATACCAGAGGTTGTCAAAAAGAAAAGTTTGTGTACAAAAATTTCTAAGGTATTTATGTAGTGTTTTATTTAGTATTTTAAGCATAATTTTAAGACTTTCATTATTTCATCATTGCATTTATTATTCAATAAACATAGTCTTTATATTGTTATTTTTTTACATTTTTGTAAAGTCGGTTTAATTGTTCCGATATTTAAAAAAAAAAAAATTTTGTGCTCGAGATAATTTCATTCACTTTTTACATTCTTTATTATTCATGGTAAGTGGTAATTAAGCAAATCATTTATTTGAACCCACCCAAATTAATCACCGACTGAGTCTAAGGCACAATTATAAGTGGTGTAAGGTTAGTATTTTTTTGGAGAATTTATTAATTCATTAACTTTATAACTTACTTATTATTATTCAAAATTTATTATACGTCACACACTTTTTTTATTACAAGTTGTTGGATGACATACTCAGCTAAGCCACGCGAAGTAATTTTTCTTTTGCAGTCACTTTTATGGGAAGTGATTCTCTCTAATAAATCTCTATATTTTTGTTCTTTGTATACCTTAAAACAGTCCTTACAAGGGATAGAATAAACCAAACCACATTTGAACTTTCTAAAGTTGTTAAGGGAGATTTAATTTTAATACATAGGTTACTTAAAGTTTTGGTGTTACTTGTGGCTATCTTGGCATTGAGTACCTTGAGCACTTTTCATATCCGAGGAGTAAGATTAGGTATGTAATGTAATAAATGATTGTCATGGGGATCGAGATCACTATTAAAAATGCTTGTTTAGAATTAGTACGATGAGGTGTACTGAAAACATGTTTTACGTCTGTCCGATAATAATCAGTCTCTACCGAGAACTGCTAAGAATAAACCTACTTACAACGATATATTTTCAAAGTAGTGGCTTATCTACATGAACAATCGTGTGAATGCATCAAGTCTGAATTGGATTTGTTTGCTTCACCGCCAACGCAGACAAGTATCGAAAGCGGTGAATGGATATTTTACAAACCCTTATCAGCTCTGAGTGATGACGTCCCAATAGAATTTGTAGTGCCCGGAATGGAAACGATTACATAGATTTAAGTCAGACGACGTTGTATATCACAGCTAAAGTTCTAAAGCAAGACGATACAGCGCTTACTGACACGGTTGTTGTAGCACCGGTAAACAATTGGATGCATTCGCTTTTCTCACAAGTGGAGGTTTACTTAAATCAAAAGATCATGTTACAACCAAACACCTATGCCTACCCTCATACATCGAGACGCTGCTAAACTATGGAAAGGAGGCCAAGACTTCACATCTAGATTGCACCTTATGGCACAATGATACAGCCAAATAAATGAATATGCTTGGACACGCAAATAACTGTTTCTTAAAACGTCAAGCACTTACAACGACCAGCAAACAAATTCAGATGATTGGTCACGTGCTATCGGATTTGTTTCTCATAAGCGGTGTTGAGTTAAAGGCAAAATTTGTGCGATCAAGAGATAGCTTTAGTCTAATGGGGGCACACGATTCAAATTACAAGACGAAACTTATGGACGCTAGTTTACTGGTAAGGCGTATGAGTATCAATCTCACCATTCTAATTGCGCACCCCGTTACAAAGACAGGGGTAAAAGGGTTAGCTATACCTGCGGGTATACAGCGAAAATAATTGGATAATGTTTTCCTGGGTCAGTTACCGAAACGATGTATCGTAGGTTTTGTAGCAAATAAAGCCTTCAACGGTGATTACGCCTCAAATCCGTTCAATTACAGCCAGTGAAGCGGGAAATTTTGAAGTGCCCATTTTTTTCAGAAAATGTTTATTATCAAAGCTTTTTTTACAGGTTTGAGTAGAGGAAAGTATGCCATTTTATGTCATAAAAAGAATTCCTATCAAGTGAGAGCCATTTTTGTGTAAACACTCTGTTAATCTACTTTGAACATTTTCCATTACTCGGCGGAGCAGGGCAGGTTGTATTCGCTCAATTTCTTGGGTAATGTTTATTGCTAATTCCGGTAAGGTTTGTGGTCTATTACTGTGTACCCTGCTTTTCAGAAATCTCCAAAGGAAAAAATCAGATGCTGAAAGATCAGGGAATCTTGTGGGCCACGAAATGTCACCATGTTTGGAAATGAGTCGGCCCGGGAAAAGTTCCTTTAAAGCAGTCGTAGACACTCGAACATTGCAGCCCCGTCCTGGTGAAAATAATTGATGTTCGGAAACGTAGGTAACTCTTCCGACACAAATGTTCTGATCATGTGTGTGTAGCGGTTTGCCGTAACAGTTGTGGTATTTCCTCTATCGTCTTGGAAATAATATGGTCCAATAATATCAGATGATGAAATTGTACACCGCACTGTAACTTTCGAACTATGTAATGGCTTTTGGTGTATCTCTCCTGGGTTTTCGTCATTCCAATAGCGACTATTCTGCTTGCTTACATATCCGTTTAAATGGAAATGTGCTTCATCTGACATAAACATGTGAATAAAGTTTTCATCATCATATACACGTCGCAATCTTTCTTCGCTGAAAATCCTGCGAGCAAGCATATCACCATCTTTCAACCCTTGGACGACTTGTATTTTGTAAAACTGGAAAGAAGTCTTTATGTAAAATTCGTCGAACGATGTGTCGCTAATGTTTAGTGCAGAAGCACTGCAGAACTCAGTGGACTACGAGTAAATGCTATTCGCGCTCTATCAATGTTTTCCTCCGTTCTTACAGACCTTATTGCCCCTTTATGCTTCAAGTTTAATGTGGAGCCAGTTTCTTCAAACTTTCTTACCCACTGTATAATTGCATGAGCGGACGGCACACTTCCATGTCGTGGAACATTGAAATTATTACGAAACAATCGTTTTACCGAAGTCACACGCTTGTTACCATTGTCATTACTTGCGGTTTCACCGAATAGGATGTGGCGGGCATTGAGATCACCTAGGATAACTGCATTAGGGAGGCTAGAGGCGTAGATTAAAAGGTCATCGGATAGGGTGTTGTGACCGGGCGGGTTGTAGTATGAAATAAATACTATAGGAGTGGGAAACTGAACCGTCGCAGCAACGCATTCGAGATGCTGCAGATGCTCATGAAGTTGAAAAGAAGTGCATGGGAAGCAATTTTTAATTAAAAGGGAGCTTCCGTGTTGGCTATTGTTTACATAGGTGTGAAATGTGTTGAAATTAAGTGTGCATCTAGGTGTGAGTTTTGTTTTTGTGATGGAAAGGATGTGTATATTGTATGTATGTGTAAAAAGTGTTTAAGGGGCGTTTCCGATAAACGCCCCTGGCATTAATGGTCCCTGCTAGGATATCCATTTGGAGGGAGTTGGGTTGGGTTGGTGGATTACGGCGACCTTCATTCGCGTACCGGATACGCAGATGTTGATCCTCCGTTGGAAGAAGTTTCGAGATAACCGAATCTAGGGTGCGTAAAACCCTATCTCGTCGGTTGGGGAACATCTGGAACAGGGAGTGGGCGAGGACCTGTAGGAAGTGTTTGATGGATAGGGATTCGGTGTCGGGTGAGGGTTTAAGGTGGGCTGTGTCATCCGAGTCGGACTCTTCGGAAGACAGGATAGGTTCGAGGGATGCCATCTGCGAAGGAGAACTGGGAGGTTCCCGCCGCTTCCGGCACTTGAAGGAATAGGAAGGGTGAGCTTCCCCGCAGTTGTTACACCTTGGGTTAGCCCAAGATTTGCAGGAGGAGGATCTGTGACTTTCGCCACACTTGGGACAACGGATAGCGCAGGTATGACACTCCACAGCGGTATGCCCCACCTGCGTGCAGGTGGAACAATACTTTGGGAGAGATTGAGGGATAAGGGAGGGTTCCCAACTATGGTGTCGCCCGAACATGACGACACCGCGTGCGAGGAGGTACTCGAGAGTGGTTTGGGAAGAGGTTATGATGCGGATAAGGGATGTGGAAGTGTTCATCGCCTTAGAGGTGATGCGATCGGCCTTCCTGACGTGTGCAAGATAGGTCTCATCCCGGATCTCTTCGGCCAGGATGTCCTTATCCACGTGACGAATCATGCAGGAAAAGGAAGGGGCTTAGGAGTGGAGTTGAAGGGACGGGGACCGGAGAGTTGGGTTAGGGTGACGGTGGGATCGCCGAAGTGGTGTCGCAGCCTAAGCTGTGTACCATCCGGCAAGGGAGAGGAGGTCTCTAAGAGACAGGTGTGGTTGTGGTTATACGTTAAGTTCAACCAGGGAAGGTTAAGGGATTTAATGGAGTTGAAAAAGTTCTGGGTGGTTATGGATTTCGGGATATTGCGGATGCAATACCTCGAGGATTGAGAGCGGGTGGGTTTAGGATTGGGAAAAGCGGGTGTAGGAAACACAGCAGGTACAGGTGGCTGGGCGGGTGTGGGTAAGAGGGCGGGTTTGTGTGTGTGCGGGTTTGTGTGTGCGGGTTTGTGTGGTTTCACGGTGGAACGTGTAGAGATGTAGGAGTGTGTGTATGAGGTGGAAATGAATGAGGCGTTTAAATGGGAGCGTGTACGTGAAGATGGTGTTGGCGAGGCAAGGGTGTGTGCGTTTGTGTGTGCTGGTGTAGGGGTAGGTGGACGGCGGCGGCGGGGGTTGGGGATACAACCGTTATGATAGCACGGTGGCGACCGTAATTAACTATCGCGGTTGTTGCTAGTAAGGTTTTGGCATGTAAAAAGAAAAGGAATTGTTGTAAAGAAAGGCCGCGTCTCCGCCGAGGTGCAGTCTCACACCCCGAGGAAAAGAGACTCGGAAATAAGAGACCCAAATAGAAAAAGTAGGAAAATAAGTGTTAAAATAAAACAATAAGTTAAAATTAATTAAAAGATATTTTTTATTCACCGGTACCTATTACTTTACCCGACGTCGAACCTGTAGTTGGTGGTGTACTGGATGCTTCTTTTATTTTACGATGAGCGTAAAAACGCTAATTTATTTTTTTGAAATTAAGAGTTTGCAATAAAAATCATAGAGCTCTTACGCTAGGAAGGGGCTTACGTACGATACCGAGGTATCCTTGACCGGTTTCGTTTTTAATCCTTTAGTCCACAAGTATTACGAAAAACAATCGATTACCACTAATATATACTTATAACCCTTATTTTGTGTGGAATATGTGTTGTTAAATTCAGCCAAATCTGCTTGCCAAAAGCCATCAAAACCTTTAATTATTGTTCGCTTTGGTTTAAAATCTTTTCTTGAAGGTTTGTGCAATTCGTTAACAAGTTTTAATTTGGACATGATACTAATTTATCCAGAATTTCTTTAAGTTGATATAGTTTCTGCGCCAACGCTAGATAAGCATTAGTTTCCTTTAACAGCTTTCTGAACTGCTTGTAGACAAAAATTAAGGTATCCTTTACTTATAGCATCATCATCTTCTTCCGGCCCCGCCAATTGTGTAAAACGGTTTCCATCCAAGTTGAACCTTGTTGATAAGTAGTATTGCTTAGTGATGACATCTTGAGGATCTATGGGATTAGCAACATTGCTGAGTTTCTTATTCTCGATATCAAATTGATTATCATCAATCGGTTTGAACTGAGGAGTTAATTTCTTGAATTGATACTGGGTATGTGAACGTCCAAATTTGTCAAGGAGCATTTTAGTTATGATATGTCGACATCAATGCATTCTCATTTATACTGTTTAAAAAACGGCTGTTTGGTTCAATGTATCCATCTTCATATAGTTCTTCTACAATTGATTTTATGTCAGTAGATAAGCTAGGAGAGTTCGAGCGCATTTCGTCTCAAAACCCCATGTATTCTTTATGAGAGTTTTCCAATGAAAGAAATATTTGACGTTGGAACGTTTAAGGTGGTAAGAAAAAATAAACGTACTTACCACAGTAAAACTCATGCAATTATTTTACTCTTTTAGTGAAAATATTACTAAATACTGTATAAAGATCTAATTATATCAAAACTTGCCGACAGTATGATTTAAACATTGAGATAGGAAGCTGATATCCGGTCCATTCAGATAATTTTAATGCAAGTATATAAAAATTTTTGTAACACAACTACCATAGCACTAAAATGTTAAATCTTAAATTACAGTGCAGCATCACAATCTCTGTAATATCCAAAAATAACACGTTTAAAGAGGTAAGGAAAAATAGACGCACTTACCACGGTAAAACTTTTTAGTAACAGATATTACTAAATACTGTATAAAGATCTAATTATATCAGTTGCCGACAGAATGATTAAAACATTGAGATAGGAAACTGATATCCGGTCCATTCAGATAATTTTAATACATAGACATTTTTGCAACACAACTACCATATCAACTCAACTGATGTAACCTATATAATTCAGTATAAGGTGTTGGATGTAAGCAAAGAGATCAATCATGAAAAAAAAAAGGTTATCGCCTATGTATTAGTTTAATCTACATTCTCAATATTTACTGATTCACTAAAACTAAATGTAAAATGGTGATAGTCAATAGATATAAATATGGATAAGTTAATCTACTTCCATGAACTCATCTTGAGGTGTATAGATAGCGTAATGTCCCCATGGAAGTGTATTAAATGAATTATAAATTAGATACCGTTTATCATATTCAGGGATTAGAGAAATCTTTGTTTGTGTTATGGAAAAGACTACATGCTTATCTGATCGAATCAAATTTTGCGATGTAGTCCTTTGTTTAAAGGTTTCGAGGCATTCTACATAATCATCGACTACAAATTTTGTCTCTACTACTGATTTCTTTACATTCTTCGCCTGCTTCATTTTTGACAATATTTTTAATTTCGTCTTCCTCATATTATTTTGCTTCTAATTCTTATATAATTTCATAATCTTCAGAGGTTAATAGTATACAGTTTAGATCCCAATCCTACGTATTCAGTCATTATTTTGCCATTATTCTCATCTAAATATTAGAAGAAATCAACAGCTAAATTGATGGGTTTATTTTCGGTACTTATAATTACCAAGTCTAATCTTAACACATTTTAGTTGATGTTCGCCCTTTAATATGGGCTTAATCATAACTTTAAATAGTACACACATCGAACAATTTAAAAAGGTTTTTTTTTTTTGGTTTTATACATTTTTTGATAAAGAGGGAATATGGTCATCTCCAGTTATATGTTGTAACATCAGTATTACAGTATTTTACGGCACGATTAGAATAATTTAAGGAAAGGTTGAAAACGTGGTCGTTCTTTATGACATATGACAGAATGAATTTAATAAATTCATTAGTATTTGGATGTCTAACGCCGACGTGTGTAAAATATTTGGTTATAATATTTTAGACTCAAACCCTAGCATGCGCCCAATTCTATCTTCTTTAGTAAAATCGATCTCAAATGAACAGTTTATCTCACATTTAAGTGTATTGTCGTTTGTTCTAATGATACACTTTTCTGTGGGTATCTTAGATTTTAGATAATCGCTAATTTCATCTAACTCATATGCGCCATGTGGAATATTAATCACCTGCAAATGAGATGGATTTGTTTTAAAATAACATCTATAGTTGCCTATAAAAATGTTTCTAATGCTGCTGCAGCCGTAAAATCCAACTAAATCCCCAAATCTAGTTCTATCAGCGGATAGAAGCTAGCTGTGTTACCAACACCTTTTAAACTGAATGTTATTAACACTACTGAGAAAATTTGATGTTGTATCGATTATTTATACAAAAACCGTAGGCATAGGTGTCCGCAAATAATAGTATTAAATTCTTGACCTTAGTTGTAATTATAATAAATTTTACATCCCCGATTTGATTGGTGGTCGTAGATTATCGAAACTATCGTAATACCGTACCTTTTACCTTGCTTTTTGTAGCAAACCCAATGTGTACCTGGCGCGCTTTGGCTATCTGAGTTAATAATTCCAGATTCATTTTTTCACGGTAATTTAGGCATGCTATCTCTCATAAAAATATCCCTGAAGTAGAGCACATTTTTGGTGTATTTTTTTCAATCAATATCTGTTAACGGTCTTTCGGGTAATCTACTCAGTTTTTTGCTAACGGTTTCCAGTATGATGCATCACCACTTGATTTGTACGATTTTAGATAAAGTGCACCACCTTTCTTATTCACGGAGCCTATAGCGATAGATTCCATCATGCGATTATGGCGCGATGTCTCTTCTTGTAATTTTTTGGAATTTTTAGTTTCATTGAATGTTTTAGCAATTCCCGATGCGCCACAAGCTAAAGCACCGATTACCGATAATCCTGCGAATAACGGAATATGAAATGGTAAAAACCCTCCTTGTTTAGGCAACGAAATTACTGTAGGAAGTTTAATGTTTTTTTTTCCTCCCAAACCTTTTACCACAGGTTTTGCCGCTGAAAGCGCCGACTTTATTGTGTCAGTAAAATTTTCGTTAGGTTTAATTTTGTTAGCTATTGTTTTTCGTAAATTCAATAAATTTCTTCTTTTTCGTCTACTTGGATCGACGTTTGCATCCCATTCCTAATTTTCCCTTTGCTTTCATAGTGCTACAGACTGCTAAAGCTGCAGTTCATTCACCTAATGTTGCGCTTGATGATTTAAAGCGTTCCTAAGCTTGTTTTTCTAAAATTTTATCTGCTTTATGTCTACTTTCAAAATCTCGGCAACCTCTGTTTGCACTGAACATCTAATTGATCAATACCAGGGTCACCACGTGCGAGTCGTTTCTCTAACTTTGTACCAGGACCACAATACTGATAACCAGGTAAATGCAATTCAACAGGAAGTTTATTGATTAGAGTATTCACTAAACCACCTGCACTCTTTCGCTTCTTACCTAACATTGTTTACCTAGATGGACAAAGCAGGGTATTTATACTTAAAATCGAGATCACAAAAATAAATCATAGTTATTCATATTTCTTTATTTAGTAAATGCTATACATTAGATAAGCAGGACGATAATACAATATTTCCATTAAGCATACAGTGTTATGTGAATTAATATTATATTTAGCATTTATAACATCTTCAATGTCTTTATAAATGTCATCATCGCTACCATGGAATTCTTTCTCGCGAAAACGACGGTAGTTAACAACTTGTTGTATGAACTTTTTATAGAAAGACACCAGATTGTTAAGATTCAAGAAATTCCAATCTATAGCTTACTATATCCTTCAAATTGAATAGTTCTTTAACACTATGAACATTTAATGTGCAAGAACACCAATTGTGGTTTACAATCATAACAGCTTTCACAATTCTGCCATATTCTTCAATCTATTCCCAATTGTAATAAATACCAAGATTGCTAGATAGAGATTCATAGTAGATTATATCTTCTTCTTCGTTTACATTTGACCAATCAATTGTATTGTCAATTTCTTGGAATCGGTAAAACTCTACATATGAATGCCATCTTACAAGCTCATTCCATTCCTTCATATCTAACACCACATTATTGCTTTGATCATAGTTGCTACATCTCATACGCACTACTGGTTCAAGGTTGCGGTGTGTACTGTATCCAATTTCCATATGTTTTGCATGATGAGTATCATTCGGTGGTTTATAATAAACACAATCGATTATTATTATTCATTAGCTGCTTGTTTATACAGTTCCGATAAATACCCCTATGTTGAAATGATGTCCACTCAGAAGAATTACTTTCGCCTTGTTTCTCTTCATTTTTATTCTTACTACTACTACCATTACTGTTTTGACAACACCAACAACACAATGTTAAATTATTATTCATACTGTTACTGCGACTATGTGGGGTATCCATGTATAGCGGCGAACTTCTAAGTTTGGATCGTTCCAGAAATGATTTTGTTGCTGCTTGCATTATAATTAGATATACGACTTTACTTGCTCTCAATTACACTATGACTATGCACTAGTTAAGAAATTATTCCAGTTAAAGCATGCGTAATTTACATGTGGTTGGGTTTTAGCACTACTATTAAAAATAAACTTTTATGTTTGTAGTTTTCCTGGCTGCACCCAACCTATTTATGAACACATCCTTCATGTTTAGTATTGTTTTAAATTCTTCAATTCGAGTTTCTTCTTTGAAATACTCATAAAAGGGCTGAGGTAATACACATTTAAAATCACCTGTTTCCATCACTATACGTTTACCGTATTTGCTATTAACACATTTTTAATGGGTTTGCAATAGGTGCTTTGGTTTAACCCTGCTAATTCCATGTTTAACAATTACAAGTTGCTAACTGACTGATCTCAACACACCTCGCTGCGGTTTATATAAGAAAAATGTGTCCTTGCCTTGAGTACCTATCACAACATGTTTAAACTTGTTAAATAACCACCTTGTCCTACTTTAGTTTAGAAAACTATTTAACCTTGACTCAATTTAGTCAAGTAAGTACCATTTGACCTTGATCTACTTTTTAGCATAGACAACAACGTGTCATTCTTCTGTTTCCATGAACTCATGCTATTTTTACATATTTCTAAGAAATGTAATATACCAGGTCAATAATTTTTGACCTTGAAAATTCTATTTTAGATTTCTGAGAATTGTAATATGATGATGACCTTTAAATTACTATTTTTAGATTTAAATATTGACCATGGCATTGTGACCTTGTAGAGCTCAAAAAATTTAAATTTTCCGCCAAACTTTTGACCTTGAAGAGCTCCAAAAACTTCGATCTCTTGCCACCAGAGGGCGAGTCACCTTGAACTGAGCCAGAACCCGCTCTTAATCAGTACTATTAACGAAAAACCTGTCGTTGATAACGCTATAGTAAATTCCGAACTGCACACCCATCAGCCATATACTACGAGATTTGCCAACAACGATGAAATTAGAATACCCATTCAGAAAAACATGTGCACTTTACCATCAGAAAGTTATGTCTAAGTAAAGGGAAGATTAGTGAGGGAAGATGGTACTCTCTCTAACACCGCTCTGTTCGTTAATAATGGAATTGCATTTTTATTCAATGAAATTAGATACGAAATGAATGGAATAGTGGTAGATTCCTTAACTAAGGTTGGACTAATGCTAACAATGAAAGGATTCGTATCATTGACACCCAATGATCTCGTCCGTCATGAAAATTCGGGTTGGTTTCGTACATCAAACAGCTCAGTAACAAATGCCAAGGCTATTTTAATGGTTGTGTACCTTTACGAATGCTACTCGACCGTCGAAGATTACAACACAGTGATTTTGAACATCAGATAAGAATTGGTTTTAATTCGCAGTAACATTGATACCGACGCAGTACTTTCAATTGTGGCGGAGGAAGCATTAAAAGTTAACATAGATAAAATGTATTGGAAAGTTCCATACTTCATTCCAACATTAGCGGAGGAATTGGCATTAACGAAGTACATTGTTAAACATGTAAATACTCTACTAGCACTTAGAAGTTGGGAACACACATATATCCAGTCATGGGAAATCAAAGCATTTACTAGTATAGAAACACCTAGATACATTATTATAGGATTTCAAACTGGGCGAGAAAATACTGTTACTCAAGATATGAGCAGATTCGATAAATGTGCACTAAAGAATATTAGGGTGTTCCTTAACACGGACCGTTATCCGTATGACAATTTAAACGTTAATTATGATAACAATTGCTTGCTACGTTGTATGGAATGTTTGCTAAATTCCAAATGTCATAGTATCGAACACATGGACAACCATTACTCACACCTAATCAATTTATGGCAGTGGCATCGTGGATAGAAACTGATCGAATCAAAAAGAGGCATTGCACCCTAAAGTAGTGGTACTTCGTGTAAAATTCGAAACATCAGCCAACATACCTGCCTATACGACAGCATGCTGTGTTATACCTCCATGATCGTTTAGTTACGTACAACGCGTTAACTAAAGCAGTAAGACCGCTCTGATAGGATGCCTGTCATAATCGATGTACAAGGGTTTAAAATTTCAAAACGTTTTACATCGAAAGAACTCGCAATTTTTAACGGAACACAAGTTGCCCACTATATGTTTAAACCACCGTATCCACAGCATACATTAGATGCGGATAGTGGCCGTCAAGCTAATTGTTTAATTCATAACCAACATTGTATAAAATGGGAGAGGATCATACACCACCACACCAATTTCGAAGAATTCTCAGTCGATTGATTCAACCAACAGGTACTATTAACGTCAAGGGTAGAGAGAAAGCGGATTACATCAGAAAATGTGTTACCCAGCTCGTTATTGAACTTGATCTTGCTCTTCCTGCTTTGGAACCAGTTTATTACTGTCATTGTCAATCATTATGTCACTACGCTTTGACAAATGTACAATATCTGTACGATACTTATGTAAGGCAATACGATTTTGATCCTGTACCATAAGAATATTGAATAGCTTCCCCTGCAAAGTCATCTTTCATTCTTTTGGCGACAGAAGTATTAGTAGTATTTTCATGTTGATCGTTTTGATAGGTGTCATTCATGTTGTTATCTCGACTATTAAAGAGTCTGTATCTACATAAAGTAACGTTACGTTAGTACCGTAAAATATAAAAAAAATCGATACATTACAATTTTTGAAAGATCTAAAATACTAAATCCGACATATACGGCTTTGTCATACGTAACCACCTGTTCCGAGAATTCCACCGCGAATAATTTGTCAGTGAATTGAATAAAATTTTTAAATTGTGGTTTTGCGACGTACAGTCGAAGCCATAAACGACTATCGTTATTTTTCCGATGTATAATAACTAGATTGCTCTTCTTTTATCAACGTTTTCCATTGTTTTACCAAATAATCTATTGTTCATGCATTAAAAGAAATCCTTTTCAAATTTGTTCTTTGTTTGATTTCGGAAATCAGTATTTAGGTGTATGTATGGTACCAACCAAAGGCTTTGGTGAAAGCGTATAAATCGATGAATACTAGTGACAATTAATCTATGTTCTATGCATTGTTTTAAATATCGATAATGTATAACGTAGTTCGTCTTATCACACAAGTTAGAAATTATTTTTTCCTCTTTGAAATGTGGCGCAGGTCATTTCAGGACAAAAAGGATAATCATTGTGTTTATCATGCAAGTACGCGGATTATATATATATATATATATATATATATATATATATATTACATTTCTTTTTAACTAAGTTAAGGTGATTATCATCACCAATGTATTTCTTTACCTCTATATATTGTTGGTCTGACAAATTCTGAGATTGAGTATCTAAATCCAAATTTTTTCGAATTAATTATTTGCTAATTATCCTGTTTAATTAAAATGTTACAGAAATCATCAAATAATGAACTTTATATCCACTCCGACATTAACTTCAAAAGTATTAAAAGTTTTTCTACGTTCAACAATCACAGCCCCCCACTAGAAGCCGTACCCGCCTTCCGCGGATCCGCAATAAAAACCGCGACGCGCTACCGAAAAAAGGAAATCCAGAACTTCGCGGCTGTCGCGTTACTTTGTTCCGCCGACCTGTCGATTTCTGCGTTTGTCATAACATTCATCTTTTGCCGTTGTGCATCATTTGTCGAGATACCAGAAAATCATCTCCATATAACCGAGCTGCTAGTCGTTGTAATCTGAGGTTAAAGGCACGTAAGTTTTTATTGCACAATATTACACCATACGCCGATTGAACGATGTCACGTCGGGATGAACCCCCGTAGTCATCTTTCATTTACTCCGTTGGAAATAAAGGTTCTCGCCTTAGTTCTACCAACCCCCGGAGGTCTTATTTACGGGTTAGTCCCAGATTCATTCATCCAACACCTTATTATACTTTCTAACACTAATACGCCGCCCACAAGGCAATATAAGTAAAAAACCCAGAAGTGTCAGAAGCCCGCAGATAACATTACTACCAGACGCCACTTGTAGATCACATCGTGATCCCCCCAGCTCTATAAAGCCGCTTCGAGTTTACGTCCGGGAGTTTTATATTTAATCTCGTCCAGCGTGAGAAACCGCTTCTAGTTATTTTTCTATCCACACTTCTCAATAGATGTCCCGTAACCAGCTTTAATACCCCCTCGCCCATAGCGAGACACCCAGTATACTTCTCTAACGAAGTCCTGAACCAGCATCCGTCCTGACCGCTTATCGCGATAACCCAGACTTGAGGGAGAAATCCTTATGCAAGTCTACCGTACCTGTAAAACAGGTTAATTTATTCCGTACCTGAAAATCTGCAGACTAAATTGTTCCGGAAGGTTTAAACACCTCATAAGTGTAATTCTTGAACACAGCCCTGACCTAGCGCCACCCTGGTTGTGCTTGACGCAATCGAACCCAGAACCGCAAGGAGTTACTAAGCGTGCTCGTCGTCCACACCCAGAATATAATACGAAAGTATTCATTTAAGTATTCATTTCATTCCAAAGAGTTTAATAACTTGCAAACACCACCATTTTTGTTTTGATACAATTTCCGCTAGTTACTAAATGTAATTAAACTATATCTTAATCCATCATAATTAAGATTCTCCTGCATATAGTTAGTGTAAATAATTAGCTAAGAAAACTCTGTACATGCTAATTAGTTTCTTCAAATCTTCGTTTGAAAATAATAAGCGGTATAAGTTATATTTAATAAAATATAACAGTCCATTTCATAGAAATTGAAGGTAGAAAATTGCATTTATTCACTTTAAAATTCAGTATGATATCAGACCAATATCATATATTTTATTCGAATGTAAAAATCACATGCGCATAAACTCTGCTTTAAAGTACTGAGTTTCTGATTGACCTTCTAGCGAGCATTACCCCCATTGTCGGGTTACTCAACATTGCGATACTGCTAGAATAACTGTATGTATACACCCAGGCTGTTTCTGTTTACAGGGCCGGCATTAAAACATCTAAATAATTTAAAAGATCATTTTAGTTAGGGTTTTTGTTATATATATACAAAAAGTACGAGTCCCAAATAGGTTAATTGAAGGTGGTATTATTTCTATTTTCACAGATTCGAGTGGCCGGAGAACGGGAGCACCAGAATCAAACCAGGAGTCCCTCCGCAAACTTCTTAATTTATTACATTTTAGTATTGTAAAATTATTTTCTTAGATTAAGTGTGCATTATTTAACATGTAAGGAATAGGTTAATATAAATATCAAACCCTTATATGACTATAATTCAGTGTGTAAAGTGATCTGCCCAAGTAGAAGTAAACGAGCCACGCCCCTTTTTATTAATTTAAAATCCGATTGAGCTAGTCTGAGACAAACTAAAGCAACATACAGTCAAGTCTTTTTCATTCATTATCCTACAATTATTAACGAATCGCAAATTAATGTATTTTATTTTCCCTAAGACCTACAAAAATATGCTTACCAAACGTTATATATTTCTTATTATTAACAGGAAGTACGTTAATTTCTTCCGTTTCACTCGCTAAATGTTTGATGAACATGTGATCACTGAGATTATGAAAAAAACTGGGATGAATGTAGGTAATGGATATGACCATTATCACACATAATAAAATACCTATCTTTTTTGGTTTTTTTAATGGTGTATTTTAAATTATACAATCTAAACGTTTCGATAACATTTACAATTATCTTCGTCAGTAGTAATATCTGCTAAAATTGTTAAAGACAAAATAATTGAAAAATTTTTCGATTGTATAATTTAAAATACACCATTAAAAAACCCAAAAAAGATAACTATTTTATTAGGTAATTGATAGTTTAAATTACAGATGGAATGTGCAGCACCACGATACTTACCAGTGACGTGCAGTGATCTCGTACTTTACTGTTTGTAAGATCACCCGTAAAGGGTTTGTCGCATGCATAGCAATTTCGACTTTGTTCATATATTACTTTTTATTCATCAGTTGGTGGTAACATTGGAACAACAGTATTTAAATGTTCATTATATTTCTGTTTCAGGTCGCCCATCCTATAAAGTTCTAATTTGGGCCAATCATCGTTTACAACAGACTTAATATAATAACTGAATGAGTATGGTTCGTGTTTATACGTTTTTATGGTGAAAGGTTGTTAGGGATCGGGTTTAGCCGTATCTACCGGTACTAATAGCGCTTTAAAATCTGCGTATATCGCGAATGGTAAAAACATCTGCTTTTGATAGTTCCGAAACGCAAGTATATTTTTCGCATATAGTTTTTTTGTTTCAAGTCAGGTAATGTGATGTATACGAAGTCGCAGTCATGCGACACGTGACGATTTAATTGCTGCTGTGTTCTGGAGTAATAGACATGAATCACAAAAATATTTTGCCCCATTACGTTGGATTGTTTGGTGGCTAAGTAAACGAGAAAATTGTTTGTTCCAAACATGATGCTGATTTTCCGTTTGGTTACTGTCTAATAGTAATAAATTAACATGAACAGTTTGATTAGCTCTGGTATAGTATAAAGGACCCACTACTTAAGCAACACGCTCACCATAATGATGCATACCTTCCAGTCCATAAACATTCATGGAAATATTGTTGCTGTACTCGAAAGTTGAGATGTTCGACAGCGTAACAGGAAACTCTATACCATTCCAGTTGAAGCGCATTCTGAAATCGGAGTAAGAACTTGTCCGCTGTAGTAGCCATTTCGGTGCTACTAATGCGGATACAATAGCCCATGCAAAGCAACAATTATTATTCTTCACATTAACTATGGCGGTTTATGTCCAATTTCGGCTGGTACATTCATATAGGAAGAGCCCGTGGTGGGAGAAAATTTCAACACGTTTACCTCTAAATATACGAACTGTACCAGCGACCAGCCTACAAAATACATTACTATTACATTATACCAATGCTCATGGCTTATACTTACCAGAATCTTTATGTTGAAATTCTGTTCCTTGGTATGCAAAATTTCCATTATTCTTTGAAAATAATCTGCTAACACCATCCCGGCACTCAAAATGTCATAGTTAGTTTGAAAGGATTGTACTTCAGTACTTTCTCTGCTGTTTATAAAGCACAGACCAAACAACTCAATATTACATTTCAGGGAAAAGTGTTTCTGCAACTGAATTTGTATTAGTTTCAAAACATTCACTTTAACGTAACCCATAAACGTTTGCACGTCAGTATCGGAATTGTATGGTGACAGTCTATACGAAACAATGCATTGCTTAAACGCATTCCGAAATACTTGAACCCCAGTATCAACGAGCAGACACACATTTGCTTTGTGTTTATTGCTTCTCAGATATCTTTGGAAAGCATATCTAGGAACACCAATTGAACAATCCGTGCAGTGTACAATATCGACACTTCTGGTACTTTTTTTGCACAGATTCGTTGCATTGTTCGCATTCCACTTTCTTGAGTTATTCAAACCTGATGGCCCTGGTTGCGCAAAGGAATCAGCAACTTGTCTATGCTCTGCATTGTTGGTGTCAGAAGTATCTGGTTGTTTACTTTTTAACACCTCATTAACCATTAACGGTTACAACTCTATTTCACGTCACATTTAGTTTAGTTGAACTGTTATAAAGTGAACCATATCCAGCGATGCGAACGAGGACGCAACGTAACAGATCACCATGCATAGCATGGTGGATGATGGATATTTATGGGTAGAGAAACAATAGCAAGAGTAGTTGGGATAGACTGTTGCTGGTCACACGTATTCTACCATTGTACTTCGGTCTGGAAAAAATGGTATTGAAACCAACCGTTTTGCAGAAACTCCGCTGCACATGCAGGGTTCAATACACTCTGGGGAGAAGATACTGCGTTATCCACTTTATCCCTCACCGGTGATTGTGTAGGCAACTCTTGCTTCGGTGATGCGGGACTCCTAGATAATAACTCATTTATAGATCATTCATTATCTATAAAGTCAGCAGCACATGCAGAACTGAGGATACTCTCTGATGAGTCCTTCATTAGCTCTACTTTTATCGAACAGTTCATAGGAGTCCACTCTTCATCGAACACTTCGATACAAGTAGGGCTCAGGAGAGTCTCAGGAATGTGTTCCTTCACCTCTGTTTCTACCGCAGAAGTACTGTAGGGCCACTCCTCCATGAATTCCACGGAACAATCAGGGCTCAGCAAACTTTAAGACAGGCTCCTTACTATCCCGTAATCTGACTGTGTTGCAGATGTGGACGACTGATCATTTACAACAGAGCCAGTTGCCAGAATAGTCTGGGATCCATCTATCTCCATCACTGGTTGCGTTACAAAACTGAAAGGCGAACTACTTTCCTCAGTTGGATACCATTCATCTTCCCTTAAGACATTGTGCAATATTACTTGATCTTCTCTCACGGGTAACGGTGTACCCTCAGACCGCTCAGGATGTAGCGTGAGAAGTATTTCGTCTACAGCTTCATGTTCATAGTTGCAGTTCAATACCGCATCCAAGTCTTCCGCCGGAGATGGTGTATCCAAAAACCGCAACGCTGTTTCGCAGTCACCCTGGTCGAAATACTGCTCGCTCTCCTCCAGGCCTCCGTTAGCACCACCTTGAAAAAATTCCTCTAAAAATGCAAGAAAACACGTTGTTTTTAGTAGGGAAACACCTATATTTACCTAAAGGAAAACTAGAAATGATTCGAGTAGGTATACTATGTCACTTCTGGCTCACTTTACAGTGTTGCGATGTCTCAAGGTAATGCGGCTTTGCATATATTGACCTTATGACCTCCGTTAGTGAAAGTTAGTCAAGGTTATCGTACACATTGCCTGCGCCCAAGTATATGGGTTTTCAAGGTCATGCGGCGTTGCCAGTACACTGACTTTTTCAAGATCAAGGTCACTCACACTCCCTACATATTCTTCAAGGTCAAGGTCATCGTACACGTTCCCCACACCAAGACCAATGGTTTTCAAGGTCATTGAAGCACGCCATGTTTTCAAGGTCATTCTTAATTTGCACGTACGCTCACCCTGCTTCAAGGTCAAATATGGATACCGTGCCCGTATGCGTTCCTCGCTTCAAAGTCACACGTTCTGGTATGGCAAGTATAACTACTGACATCTCTCATTCTGATTATTTTTGATTCCAGAAAGCATCGCTCGAAGTAGTGCGACCACTGACCAGATTGACGGCCTTGACTGATAGAGCAGTCTGACTGAGCACTTCGGTTAATAGAAAGACAGACGGACAGACATACATACATACAGACAGACAGACAGAAGCACCACCGTGTATATTCTCAAACATGTAACTATCACGGTGATGGTCTAGGTGCCAATATGCCATTGTGTACCGATGATGACCACCTATTAATCCTCAAGTGGAGCTTCCATTACGACAGGACTTCTTTCAGTTGAATGACTCCTGTGTGGAGTTAGAATAAACCGATGGCATCCATCTGACAATCCGCTATATGAATACCTACGATGGGCATCATACTGCACGTACGCTCAATTACTTGGACAACGTCCACGCAGGTGTTAAGTAACAGATTGAAAGGACCTTTTGCACTTGT
>JARFJB010001443.1:1482500-1490000 GCA_036346205.1 Vesta saturnalis
ACAGATACACAGACACACAGACACACAGAACACACATGCACACAGACACAGCAGACACACAGACACACAGACATACAGACACGCAGACACACAGACACACAGACACACAGAAAACCAGACACACAGACACACAGGCACACAACCTCACAGACACACAGTCACACAGACACACAGACACACAGACGCTCAGACGCTCAGCCACGCAAACCCACAGACACACAGACACACAGACACATAGACTCATAGACACACAGACACAGACACACAACACAGACACACAGACACACAGACACACAGACACACAGACACAGACACACAGACACACAGACACACAGACACACAGACACACACAGACACACAGACACACAGACACACAGACACACAGACACACAGACACACAGACACACAGACACACACAGACACACAGACACACAGACACACAGACACACAGACACACACGGACACACAGACACACAGACACACACACACAGTCACACAGACACACAGACACAAGACACACAAACACACAGGCACACAGACACACAGACACACAGACACACAGACACACAGAACACAGACACACAGACACACAGACACACAGCACACAGACACAAGACACACAGACACAGACACACAGACACACAGACACAGACACACACACACGACACACACACACGGACACACAGACACACAGACACAGACACACAGACACAGCACACAGACACACAGACACAAGACACACAACACACAGGCACACAGACACACAGACACACAGACACACAGACACACAGACACAGACACACAGACACAGACAGCACAAGACACACAGCACACAGACACACATACACACAGACACACAGACACACAGACACACAGACGCACAGACACACAGACACACATACACACAGACACACAGACACACAGACACACAGACACAGACACACAGACACAATACACAGACACACAGACACACAGACACACAGACACACAGACACACAGACACAGACACACAGTCACACAGACACACAGACACACAGCACACAGACACACAGACACACAGACACACAGACACACAGACACACAGACACACAGACACACAGACACACAGACACACAGACACACAGACACACAGACACACAAACACACAGACACACAACACACAGACACACAGACACACAGACACACAGACATACAGATACACAGACACACAGACACACAGACACACATGCACACAGACACAGAGACACACAGACACACAGACATACAGACACGCAGACACACAGACACACAGACACACAGACACACAGAAAACCAGACACACAGACACACAGGCACACAACCTCACAGACACACAGTCACACAGACACACAGACACACAGACGCCAGACCAGCACGCAACCACAGACACACAGACACACAGACACAAGACAACACACACAGACACACAGACACACAGACACACAGACACACAGACACACAGACAACAGACACACACAGACACACAGACACAACAGACACACAACACACACAGACACACAGACACAGACAGACACAGACACACAGACACAGACACACAGACACACAGACACACAACACAGACACACAAGACACACAGACACACAGACCACAGACACACAGACACACAGACACAACAGACACACGAACACAGACACACAGACACACAGACACACAGACACACAGACACACAAGACACAGACACAGACACACAGACACACAGACACACAGACACACAGACACACAGACACACAGCACACACACACAACACAGACACACAGACAACACACAAACCCACAGACACACAGCACACAGACACAGACACAAGACAAGACACACAGACACAAGACACAGACACACAACACACAGACACACAGACACACAGACACACAGAACACACAGACACACACACAGCACACAACACACAGACACACAGACACACACACAACACACAGACACACAGACACAACAAGACACACAGACACACACAGACACAGAACACACACAGACACACAGACACAACACACAACACACAGACACAAACACACACACACACACACAACACACAGACACACAGACACACAGACACACAACACAAGACACAACACAAACAACAGACACAGACACACAGACACACAGACACACAGAACACAGACACACACACAGACAACAGACACACAGACACACAGACACACAGACACACAGACACACAGACACACAGACACAAGACACACAGACACACAACACACAGACACACAGAACACACAGACACACAACACACAGACACAGAACAGACACAGACACAACAGACACACAGACACACAGACACAGACAAACCCAGACACACAGACCACAGACACAACACCACAGACACACAGACACAGACACACAGAACACACAGACCCAGACACAGCACAAACCCACAGACACACAGACACACAGAACAAGACACAAGACACGACACAACACAGACACAACACACAGACACACAGACACAGACACACAGACACACAGACACACAGACACAGACACACAGACACAGACACACAGACACACAGACACAAGACACACAGACACAGAACACAGACACACAACACAAACCCACAGACACACAGCACACAGAACACAGACACAACACGACACCAGACCACAGCACACAACACAAGACACACAGACACAAGACACAGACACACAGACACACAGACACACAGACACACAGACACACAGACACACAGACAACACAGACACACAGACACAGACACACACACAACACAGACACACAGACACACAGACACAGACACACAACACACAGACACACAGACACACACACACAGACACACAGACACAGCACAGACACAGACACACAGACACACACAGACACAGACACACAGACACACAGACACACAGACACACAGACACAACAAACACACAGACACACAGACACACAGCACACAGACACACAGACACACAACACCAACACAGACACACAGACAACAACAGACACACAGACACAGACACACAACACACGACACACACACAGACACACAGACACACAGAACAACACACAGCACCCAGACACACCAGACACAGACACAAGACACAGACACACAGACACACAGACACACAGACACACAGACCAAACACAGACACACAGACACAGACACAAGACACACAGACACACAGACACACAGACACACAGACACACAGACACACAGACACAACAGACACACACAGCACACAGACACACAGACACACAGACACACAGACACACAGACACAAACAGACACACAGACACACAGACACACAAACACACAGACACACAAACACACAGACACACAGACACACAGACACACAGACACAGACACACAGACACACAGACACACAGACACACAGACACACACACACACACACACAGACACACACACACAGACACACAGACACACAGACACACAGACACAGACACAGACACACATACACACAGATACACAGACACACAGACACACAGACACACAGACACAAAGACACACAGACACAACACACAGACACACAGACACACAACACACAGACACACAACACACAGACACAGACACACAGACACACAGACACACAGACAACAGAACACAGACACACAGACACACAGACACACAGACACACAGAACAAGACACACAAACACAGACACACAGACACAGACACACAGACACACAGACACACAGACACACAGAAACCAGACACACAGACACACAGACACACAACCCACAGACACACAGCACACAGACACACAGACACACAGACACCAGACCCAGACCACACAAACCCACAGACACACAGACACACAGACACAAGACACAGACACACAGACACACAGACACACAGACACACAGACACACAACACACAGACACACACACACAGACACACAGACACACAGAACACAGACACACAGACACACAGCACACAGAACACACAGAACACAGACACACAACACACACAGACACACAGACACACAGACACACAGACACACAGACACACAGACACACAGACACACAGACACACAGACAACACAGACACACAGACACACAGACACACAGACACACAGACACACAGACACACAGACACACAGACACACAGACACACAGACACACAGACACACAGACACACAGACACACAGACACACAGACACACAGACACACAGACACACACACACAGCACACAGACACACAGACACACAGACACACAACACACAGACACACAGACACACAGACACACAGACACACAGACACACAGATCACAGACACATAGACACAGACACACAGCACAGACAACAGACACACAGACACACAGACACACAGACACACAGACACACAGACACACAGACACACAGACACACAGACACACAACACACACGACACACAGACACACAGACACACAACACACAGTCACACAGACACACAGACACAAGACACACAAACACAGCACACAGACACACAGACACACAGACACACAGACACACAGAACACAGACACACAGAACAGACACACAGACAACAGACACAGCAGCACACAGACACAGACACACAGACACACAGACACACAGACACACAGACACACAGACACACAGACACACAGACACACAGACACAGCACACAGACACACAGACACACAGACACACAGACACACAGACACAAACACAAACACAGACACAGACAACACACACACAGACACAAACAACACACAGACACACAGACACACAAACACAGACACACAGACACACAGACACAGACACACAGAACAACACAACCACAGACACACATCACACGACACACAGACACACAGACACAACACACACGCAAACACACACAACACACAACACACAGACACAAGACACACAAACACAAACACAACACACAAACAAAACACAAACACACAGACACAAACACAAACACAGAACACAGACACACAGAACACAGACACAAGACACACAGACACACAGACACAGACACACAGACACACAGACACACAGACACACAGACACACAGACACACAGACACACAGACAACAACACACACAGACACACAGACACACGACACAACACAAACACAAGCACACAGACACACAGAACACAAGACACACAGACACACAGACACAGACACACAGACACACAAGACACAAGACACACAGCACACAGACACACAGACACACAGAACACAGACACACAGCACACAGACACAGACACACAGACACACACGACACAACAACACAAACACAACACACAAACACAACACACAGACACAGAAACAAACACAACACAAACACAGACACACAGCACACAGACACAAGAACACAGACACAAGACACAGACACACACACAGACACAGAACACAGACACACAAACAACAACACACAGACACACAACCACAAACACACAACAACAACAACACACAACACAGACACCAGCACAAACCACAAACACAGCACAAGACACACAGACAACAGACACACAGACACACAGACACACAGAACACAGACACACAGACACACAACACACAGACACACAGAACACAGAACACAGACACACAGACACAGACACACAGACACACAGACACACAGACACAAACACAGAACAACACAGACACACAGAACACAACAGACACACAACAACAGAACACAGACACACAGACACAGAACACAGACACACAGACACAAACAACACACACAAACACAGACACACAGACACACAGACAACAGACACACAGACACACAGACACACAGACACACAGACACAAACACAGACACACAACACACAGACACACAACACAGACACACAGACACACAGACACCAGACACACAACCACAGACACACAGACACACAGACACAAGACACAAGACACACAGACACACAGCACACAGACACACAGACACACAGACACACAGACACAACAGACACACAGACACACAGACACAACACACAGACACAGACACACAGACACACAGACACACACAGCACAAGACACACAGACACACAGACACACAGACACACAGACACACAGACACACAGACACACAGACACAGACACACAACACACAACACAGAACACAGACACACAGACACACACAACACACAGACACACAGACACACAGACACACAGAACACAGACACACAGACACACAGACACACAACACACAGACACACAGACACACAGACACACAACACACAACACACAGACACACAACACACAACACACAGACACACAGACACAACACACAGACACACAGACACACAGACACACAGACACACAGACACAGACACACAGACACACGACACACAGACACACAGAACAGACACACAGACACACAGCACACACAACACACGACACACAGACACACAGACACACAGACACAGACCACACAACACACACAGACACACAGACACAGACACAAGACACACAGACACACAGACACACAGACACACAGACACACAGAACACAGAACAAACAACACACAGACACACAGACACACAGACACACAGAACACACAAAGACACACAGACACACAGCACACAACACACAGACACACAGACACACAGACACACAGACACAGACAAACACACAGACACACAACACACAGACACACAGACACAGAAACAGAACACAGACACACAGACACACAACAAGACACAGACACACAGACACACAGACACACAGACACACAGACACACAGACACACAACACACGACACACAGACACAACACACAGACACACACACACAACACACAACACACAGACACACAGACACAACAACACAACAGCACACAACACACAGACACACAGACACACAGACACAAGACACAAAACAACCACAAACACCAACACAACAAAACAACACAGACACACAGACACACAGACACACAGAACACACAGACACACAGACACACAGACACACAGACACACAGACACACAGACACACAGACACACAGACACACAGACACACAGACACACAGACACACAGCACACAGCACACAGACACACAGACACACAGACACACAGACACACAGACACACAGACACACAGACACACAGACACAGACACAGATACACCAGACACGCACACAGCACACAGACACACAGACACACAGACACACAAGCACACAGACACACAGACACACAGACACACAGACACACAGATACACAGACACAGAGACACACAGACACACATGCACAGAACACACAGACACAGACACACAGACACACAGACACACAGACACACAGACACACAGACACACAGACACACACACGGACACACAGACACACAGACACACAGACACACACGCACACAGTCACACAGACACACAGACACATAGACACACAAACACACAGGCACACAGACACACAGACACACAGACACACAGACACACAGATACACAGACACACAGACACACAGACAACAACACAGAACACACACACAACACACAACACACAGACACACAGACACA